>VYXH01000328.1:20995-66227 GCA_013397275.1 Burhinus bistriatus
TCACTCCTTTTCTTTTTTTTTTTTTTCAACTCCTTGAAGATTGTTCTGTCTTTGGGGCTGTCTGCGATACTGCATTAACATCACATCTCTGTGGTGAAGGTAAGCCGGTGTTCAGCACTCTCTGAGACTCCATCTCACAGGGAGCTTCATCTCCTCTCCTTGCTCTGGGTGCCCACCACGTGCTCAGCCCTCTGAGAAGGGGCTCCCTGGCTGGGAGGGTGACAGGCTCAGAAATTTTCATGATTTTCATGTCTTCTGGGATGGGTTTTATCAGGAATGTGATTTGAGCTTCCTGAGAGAGAGGTGGCACAGCCTGGCAGCTAGGGAATTGGTTTGGGACACAAAATCAGGTGGCTTCTGGTGTTGGAGCATTTGGAGCATGGTAAGATAAATCTCACTTCCCCCTCCTCCCTTTCAGAACTGAGAGTAGCCAATATCAGAGGAAAACCTGGCTCCTGAGCATTTTCCCCCCTGATCCCTTCACCTGGCTTGTTTTCCTTTTTCTCCTACAATCTCAGCTGGCTGAGTTTCAGTGCCAGCCTATTGAAAGGAAAGGCACGTGCTGGCTTACGGAGGGAGAGAGACCTGAGACAGGATAAATCTGGAGGCAATGAGATTGGGGGGAGGCAAGTCAGCTGCTCTGACACTTTTATTATGGATCCAGGCTGCTTGGGAATGAATCTTTCTTGAAGCATATGTTGCTGGATGACATTTTTACCAGGTCCCGGCAGTAACCTTTACCAAGCCTCGCTGCCCAGCCCTACGCTCACCTGTTCTGGGGGCAAGGGGAGCAAATGTCGGCTGGAAATGCCACAGGCAGCAGGGCTTGATGCACCTCCAGTGAGTCTGAAAGCACCTGGACTTTTGCACCAGAAACTCTTCAGGCTTTGGTGACTTCAGCTTACAGATGCGTGTGTTGTTTTGCAAAGGAGGTGTTGGCTTCTGCTTGTGTTTCTCATTTCAGAAATGAAGAGGATACAACAGAGGTCAAAATGAAATTCTCCTTGGAGTTGCCCAGAAGGATGGATAACTGCAAGGGAAGAATACTCCATGGCTCTGGAAAAGGAAGCTCTACTTGCTTAGTAACCTGATGGTGAGGTACTCGCTCTGCTTCGTGCAGAGGCTGGAAGCCAGGGGAGATTTTGGGTTACAAAGAGGGCTGGGCAGAGTTTGCTGCCCTCTCCGCTCCTTTCCTGTATCACTGTCAACTTAGATTTCACATCAAGAGGGTGATGTTATGGCTGGCGGTGACAATAGCAGAAAGTCACTGGCAGAGGTGAAATCTTTCCCTCCGTGAGGGTACTTCTTCCTTTCCCTTCCCCTTGGCTTACATCAAGAACTACTGGCTCCAGTGCTAAGCGAGGCATGCGTACATGCTGCCCAAGGGACGATGCATACTTTGCTGCGCATCGCTTTTCGTTGCTGTGTCGGTAAGCAGCTCTGTGACACTGATGCCTCTTTGCTGCGTGGTGACCTGGGACAGAGGGCGAACCCTTGTCACTGTCTGAGACAAATCGAGGCCATTGGGAGCTGCTGTGTTTGTCATCATGGGGAACATTGCACGGAGTGGTCCTTTGCCATGCTGGCACCCTCATACCAGCAAGACCTCTGCCAGGGATGTCCCTTCAGAGCCCTGGGGGCCATCCGTATTCTTAGGGGGCCAGACCTGAACTGTTAGGGTCTGAGGGGCAGACAAACATGTGTTAATGGTTAATGTTCTCTGCAGGCTGTCTCTCACCTCCTCTAAATGAGAGCTAATCTTGTAGAAGAGTGCCTGTGCCCACACTGCTCCAGCAGCCCCTCTGCCAAACTTCTGTCCTCGAGGGCCAGTTCAGCAAAGCCTAAGTGCTATTGTGGGTCCAACTTTCGTTTTCCAGCTGGTTATGGAGGAGAGAATGAAGGTTACTGCTGCTGCCAGGCTACGCTAGAAAAGAGAGGCAGGGGACGGGGCTCTTTGTGCACTTAAAGATCCAAGAGTTTAATCTGATTCTGGTTCTTTATTAACCCTAATCCTGTCTTGCATCTCTTCCAGCTGATGCCTGAGCCTGTCTTTGGTTTGTTTGGTTTTTTTTTTTTCTTTTTCCCTTTTTCCCTCACCTTATGAAAAATGGCTTTGCCATCTGCATCTGTCAGGAGTCCACCGAGCTGGGTGTACGGCTCAGTGAATATACAAATGTGCGGTTGGATCATGGCCCCCTCTGACAGGCCGGAGATGAATACCAAGCGTGCAGGGAGAAGAGTGCGTTCCCTTCCTTCGTTGCTGCTGCCTCTGATGGTTGTTTTTCTTATCCCAAGGAGGTGTGAGAATCGCCTTTGGGAGCAGTGCTTCCTTCTGTTCCTGTTCTGCCTTGCCAAGGTTCAGTTCTCTGCCATCCATCATCAGATGAGTCCTCTCCTCGCTCCCACATCTCAGCTGCTGATGGGAATGCCAGGGAAGGGATAACCATTTTATCCTGCTTTTTGCTACCAACCTTTTCCCTCTCCCTTTTGTATCTCACCTCCCAGGCCCATTACAAGCCAATTGACAGGCTGGGGCTTGAGGACGCTTGCCGTTGCTTGCTGGTCCAGGTACTTTTTGAGAGAGGTAAGGATAAGATTGTCTGACCTTACCCAAGAGGCTTAAAATGTAATTTTGAATGAAAATTTTCAGCGGTGTTGTGCGGGACTCCATGTATGAAGTGCTGAAAGCACCCAAGCGCTCCTACACGTCTCAGCCTCACTGCATCTGCTTTCCCTGCTGTAGGTGACTAGAGCTATGGGGCTCTGCAAGGAGGAATGCACTAGCTATGAGATGCCCAGATGCCGTAACTCTGCAGGATCACCCAGGTACTCAAAGGGAGATGACAACCTGGCTTGATACCCATGGATTTGCTCATCTCCTCCTGCCTCTTGGTTTCCTGCAGTCTGGTACATGAGCTGCTTCCCTGGCCTCAATCTACTAAGAAGCTTTCAGCCAGGTGGGCTCAGAGAAGCAGGCAGGCAGAAAATGAAATTAGTCTGTCTGTGTTCTTGCCACAGCTATCTGGTCAAGGAGTGGAAGTTTCTGGGAGGGTGGACCCCCACTTTGGCAGGAGGAGAGAGCAGGCAGCTTGAGCTGAGCTGTTTTTTTGACAAGCAGATGGATGTTCAGCAGGGGCCCAAGAAAACCCTCTCGCTTCAGGCTAGCTGCAAGCCTTCCAAACCTATGCATTGTGCTGATGCAAAAAAACCCCATCGCTCCATTGATGCTTGGCCTGAATTACTTCTTTCAGGTGCCCGATTCAGGGAGCAGCAACCATCCCCTCCTGCCACCGACTCCTGGGACGACCCAGTTGTATGCTTGCAACCGGGCGAGGATGCAGCAGGAGCCATTGAGGAGCAATGAGGGAGGAGGGCGAGCGATGGCAGATTCCTCTGGTGTCTCCACACCACAGGGCTCTTGGCGAGCAAGTGCTCATCTGCTTTGAAAGCTCTTACTGCTCCTGCAGGTGGGAGCCAATTTGTCTGCTTTCCTGCCCAGGTGCCATCTGTTTGTAGGATTGCCTGTGCGGTGGATGAGCACGATAGGGATGGTGAAGGGAAGGAGCTGCCGGGGTGGGAGAGATGAGCCTAAAACTTTCCTTGGGTAACTTCAGTGCTTCTGGCTGCCATTGCTTCCTTTCCCCTGCATCGCGGCAGGGAAATCACAGCCGGTCATTTGCTGTTCCTGGAGCGTGATAGGGAGCCAAGGCACCGCTAATAGCAAGCTATCATTTTAATGCTAATTTCCTGCCATTTGCTCAGGCTGGGGGAGGCTCATCCTGGGTGGTGGGAAACCATTAGCAGATGGAGAAAGGGATTGTTCTGCACCTCAAGAAGGGACTTCCAGAGGGCAGGTGATTAACCACCACTGGGAAAACTGGTAGCAGGCACTGGTGTCAGTCTGTGGTGGATGTGGGAGGGAGAGGGACGCTTTGTTCAAAGTCATCTTCCTGTAGGGATTTCTTGAGTGCTTTAGGCTTTGGCTTTAATTTGATGTTTGCTGCTTGTTGCCAGCCCTCAGTGTGTTGTGACCCAGAGGATGCTCAGAGCATGGGCAGGACTGCATCTAGTGGCATGGTCATCCTTTTAACAAAGAAGCCAAACAGGATTCAGTTTAGCTACTGTCTTTTTGTGGGGAGCTCCCCAATTCAGGAGCCTGGATATCCGTGTTGGGCTATGTGCTTCGAAGCAGGGAAGTTTTGAAACCATTCTCCAGAGCAAAAAAGAAGCTTGCTCTTTTGCATGGGAACAAGCTCAACTGCCCCAAGCTGGAGAGCTGGCAGGAGAAACCAGCAGCTGCGTTTGGACTCATGAAGGAGACAGCCATTTCCCTTTCCAGAGGCAGAAGTTCCCACATCGAACCTTTTGGTCTATCTCCTCTAGCCACACTTACCAAGTGGAAGAGCCTGTGCTGCTCCCCAGACTGATGTAGTTGCCTGGGAGCTCCTGAGGAGTTTGAGTGGAGATGACTGATTGCAGTGTGAGTCTAGGGCCTGTTTGGGATTGTGTTTGCAGCAGTCGGAGAGGTTCCTCTACCATTTCTATACCTGCTTGGAAACCTTGAGACTAAAGGAACATGAGCTTGGATGCTGTGCCTGGGAAGAAACATTTTTTTTTACTACAGAGGGATGGCATTGTTTTAAGGCAAGGGCCTAGTAGTCTCCTGGTCATTGATGTGACACACCTCCTGAAGACCCACCAGCCTGTGCTGATCTAGACCATTGGCTTCATCATTTCATATGGAAGCGTACATGGTTTTTTTAAGACCACTTAAAGGCCATTTTAAAACCATTTTGCCATCTAGCAGAGAGGCAGTGAAGGAACAAAAGCAGCCATGATAAAGGGAACAGTAACTGGTTTAATGGCAAAGGGATGGGAAGCCAGGAGGTGACCATCGTGCCAGGAGGACATTAGCACAAGGTTACATTAGCACAGCAGCTCACTGTGGTTCCCGACTATCATATCTGCCCTGGGGTGGAGCATGATTCGCTGTTTTTTAGGGAGCTATTTCCATCTGAAAAAATGGCTCCTATCTTTTCTAGAGCCTTTTCCCCACCGTGGGTGAAGAGACAAAGAAAAAAATGAAGGGCTACTTTTTTCTAGCTGAGGAGAATCAAACAAACTTTCCTTCAAGTAGCTGAGTGAGGAAATCAGTGTCTTACGCATTTCCAAAAATAATACAATCAAGTAGTTGTGGGCGGGGGAAGCATTGCTTTTCCCAGTTCAGCACTCTGAATAATGAGCCTACAAGCCGGAGGGAGAGCTCCCTGGAGAGGTGCCTGTGTACAGGAGATGGACACAAGTGTCTCGGATGGGCCGATATCTGAAGCGATCTCTAATTTTCTACATCAGTGAGAAAATAGCGCGGTGCCATCAATCATAGTCAACCTTCCCTCAGAAAGCCACCTCCTGCCTCACTGTAGTATGGCATCCCCCTTCTGCTGCCCTCAACTGGGAACTGCAGGTGTCCCAGCCAGCAGAGCCCACAAGCACGTTCTCTCCCAGGGGGCTTCTTCTTCATCACATTTGAGCCTGCTTGTGTTCCTGCCTTTCTCCTTCCTCCACCCCTGGCACCTGTTCCTCGCTGGTGCTTTATTTTCAGACTGCGTCTCCCCTTCCTGGAGTCAGAAAAGGCCAAGTACTCCTTTTATCCCCAATGAGGAGAAAGTGTGGAGCTGCCTGTCCTGGCATAACATCCCTTGCTTGCTGCCTGGAGGAAGGAAGGGCGTGGTTTTGGTGCCTGCTCATCTGGGAATGGGGATGTTGGACTTTACAGGTCCCCTGAGGCTGCTCCTGCAGTAACGGTCATCAGGGCATGTTCTGGGGATTGCTGGGTCCTTCACAGCCCCAGCTTGGGGCATGGAGCAGCTAAGAAAGCCTTCTTTCATGCTGCACTGGTAGTGCAATCCAGCAGCTCTTGGTCTCTTGGTTTCTCCTTTTGTGAAGTCTTCTGCTCCTTCCACGCCTGGCTGTGTTTCCACCAGACCCAGGAGCACCTCTTTGGCAGGAGCACTGGTGGTAGGTGTCCTCTGGAGCAGGCCCAGGCCAGTTGCACTCCTAAGCTTGCCAGAAGGCTGTGCTTGTGGCTGTTTCTTCTACAGCAGCATGGACACAGCTGGTGGGTTTGATGGCTCTTGATTCTCCATCTCTCTCATGTGCTAGATTGGGTGCTCTTGCCTGATTGTGGTGGCTCTTGAACCTACCAAAGCCTGACTAACTGATGGCAGCTGTCAGGACACAGAAGTGGTTTGCAGTCCCATTTCTGGCTCCACGGGCTCAAACAGCAGCTAGAAGCCAGGACTGTGCTTCTTGATTGAGCACAGCCCTATACAGAAGCATCTTCTGAATAAACCTGTGTAATTGCTGCCTGCCTTTCAGCATCTTATACTGGCTTCTCAGAGCTGCCAAGGATCCGTGACCTCTCTTTCAGGCATGGTTTCCTGCATGTATCAACCCTGCTCTGGTGTTGTGGAGCTATTGCTGGCTTCTGTAATAGCTGCTTTGTTTACTTCCCAAATGCCTGCCCTTTCTGTAATGAGCTATAATTCATCCTGGTTTATACAGTGCTCAGAGATACCTGGAGCAAGGAAGGTGTGCCATTAAACCACCTTCTAGGCTGCTCTCTGGACCAGGGTTGCTGATCTCCTGGAGATGTAAAACAGGGAGGACAAGAGCGATGAGATTGAAATGGGGAATAATTATCTGGCAGGGTAAAAGGGGCTGACTGGGTTGGAAACTGCTGGGAGCTGACACGCAGGTGCAGATGAACGGCTACAACAGGCAGGCAGGGCGGAGGGATGAAAGATGGTTTTTTAAAGCATCTGCTTTCCTCTCTTCCTCTGCTTTATAACCTGTTTTTATAGAGACTGCATGAGGAACACATTTTTTTTATTAGCATCTTGGGAGTGGAGAGTAATAAAGATTAATTTTTTAAATAATTCCTTGCATTATCTTTTAATTTCCTGTGGCAGGGTTTGACTTTTAAATCTGCAGAGTTAACTGCTAACATGCTCATCAGTTTGGAAGCGGCAGCTGAAGGAGCTGCTGGACGCTCTGAAGGTGGGAGAGGCCCCAAAGTTGAGCCTGGAGTCGGAGCCTCTCCCGGGCTGGCCACAGCCGCGTCCGTTCTCTGGCTGTAAAGATCTGCTCAGGTCTGCAGTACTGGGCTGTATCTCTGTCCCAGGAGATCTAATATGTACTGCAGCTCATGGTGTCCATTTTGCTTTCTTCCTTTGATGGTAATGACAAAGCTCCCCTGAGGACAGAGGGAAACCTGGTGGCCCTGCTTTGCTGCTGTGGGTGATGTATCCTTGCTGGCCTCCACCCGGGACAGCATGTGCTGCTGGGACCAGGGCTGAGATGCGTGGGATGATAGGCATGTGGGTTGTCCAGATGAACTGGGCTCCTCAGTGGTCTTGCTGGAGCTAGGGAGAGGTGGTCACAGGACTGAGAGGAGATATTAGGAAGAAATAACAAGGGAGCAGTTGAAGAAGGGGGTGAGGGGAGAGAGAGAAGTGACAACGCTGGGGATGTGGTAGAGAAAGGCACTCCCTGCCCCCTGTATCTGCACTCTCCATCCCAGCCTCCATGATGCTCTGCTAGGCTTTAACCTGCTGGGAGACTGGCTTACAATGCAGCTGGACCGGGTGAGCTCACGTGCTCTGAAGGGAACCCACAGCAAGGGGGGCACTGAAGCTGGGCAGAAGCGATGCCCAGCATGCAGAGACCCCAGCCTCAGCTCTTACTTTGACCACTGACCTTCTTTTCATAGCTTGTTCTTCATCACATGGCTGTGCTGGCTGCTCGAGTTTGCTCTGAACTTCTGATCTCTCTATAGAGCAAGTGGTGGAGGCAGAGAGCAGCCATTATGGAGAACAGGCAGTGTGGAGAGAAGCATTTTGGCTCACGTGGGTATGAAAGCATCTGTAGTTCAAGTGCCTGGTGTGGGCAGAGGGGAAGCAGAGTGAAGGGGGGAGTGCAGTGGGAGTGCTGACCGTGTCCTGAAAAGGCATTTTACTGGACTACATCACTTCTGTGTTGGAACCAGGACCAGGATGAGGGTTTTTTGGAGATGTCTGGGGATGGGGAAGAGCCAAATAGTGCATGGGGAGTGCTCTGACCCAGAGAGCTCCTGGCTCCCTCTGGCAGATGCCATCTGGAGCAGGCTTTGTGCATGCCTGGGTGTCTGTGCTTTGGCAGCCCTCTGATGGCCAGCTCTGCTGACCCAGCATAGGAGGACTGTGCTCTCCCTCTTCAGAGTCTCTCATCACGGTTGGAAGATCGGCTCTGCATCACAGCAGAGGGGATCCAGGCTCGATCGAGCTTCGTGACTGCTCCCACATCTCCCCTTGCTCCTGGGAAGAAAAGCACACCTCAGCCCATCCCCAGGTGTGAAGGTTGGTTGCCCTACGCCAGGTCATCTGCGTTTATTGGCATTTTGCCGGGCAAAGCTGTCCTTGATGAGGTCTGGGTTTGTGGGTACAGTGCAGGGGGATGTGGGTGGGTCTCCATTTGGAGGCGACTGCTTGGCACCAGGCATCCTGCTCGCAGCAATAAATGTGGTTTGGGTTCTGGTTTTGTACTTTGGCAGAGGGCTAAGGTCTCGTCCTGCTGGCCAGGCTTCATCTGACCTGGTCCTCTGGTGTCCAAGGAAACAACAAAAAGCTTTGGTGCATGTGGCTTATGCATGTTTTGAGTGGGAAAACACATTCCTCAGCCCTCTTTTTACATTCTCCATGTATTCCAGTCTTGGACAAAAAAAAAAAAAAGAAGACCCTGCCCTCTGCCAGCAGAATAAGACAGAAGTGCCTTATGGATGCTCCTGAACTCAGGGGAGAAAATGAGGCATAAAGAGGTGGCTTGATGCCTGTGCCACTAGTGCCTCAGTCACACATGCATCCGTCCCTCTGTGCACGGGTGCCAAACCCAGTGTCCCGCCATGCTGTGAATAACCGCAGCTTTGAGTTGTGCTTTTCAGCCAAAAGTAGCGTCATTTGATAAAGCTGCCGGGTGTCAGGAAAACTTGGGGGCAGTTCCCAATTGTCAATATCTGTCCAAAAGCAGAAACCTCTCCTGTCGCGGTGAGTTCTTTTTTTACCTTGTGAAGTCACAGAGAGTAAAATGGAAATAAAGAGCAGCAGGGAGAGAGCTGTTAAAAAGCTTAAAGCTGTCACAAGGCATTGGTTAGTTTATGTGCAGTGAAGTATACAAACAAGTTTTCAGCTTGTTGGTTGGAGCCGAGGAGCTGGGTTTTTTGTGTGATAAATATGTTTTATGGGTCTTTTATGGGATTTTTTAAAATGGCTGTCCCAATAAATTATTTATCAGGGTAATAAAAGATCAAGGAAATTGGTCCAACCGTATCGCTGAGCATCTAAATCCCAAACTTTTACTGGGGTGGAAGGACCCTCTGAATTCCTGTGGCCTTATAAAAAATGGTCCAGGCATGCTGTTTGTCTACGGTGTTCTTCTGAAGGCCAGGTCCCCAGCCAGCCCCAGCACTCAGCATAGCTGCAGGAGGTCCTGGGGGCCTGACACCAGTTTTCCACCCCTCAGCATCTACTCCTGGAGATGGATAGCATTTCCCTCCACTGCTGGATCTCACAGCTGCAAATCTCTTGATAGTTTCTGACTCTTTATTTAAGTTTCCAAAAGGTCTCAGAAGCATAATGGTCCTTCCTGGTGTGAAACGGGAGGTAGAAATCACTTAGCAAGAGGCAAGGAGGTTGGAGAATGGCCTTAGCCCCTGAGCCATTCCCGTCTTGCCTTTAAACAGCCTCTGCTNATGAAATTTGAGGTAGAAATCACTTAGAAAATGGCAAGTTTGAAGAACAGCCTTAGCCCCTGCAGTAAAGGCTGGAAAGGCTGCCGTGTAGTCCTGCAGATAACGGGGACTTCCTCGCACTCCAGATGTCTGGATGTTTCTCCTTGCTTGGTATCAATCGCTGTGCAAGGGAAGGGCCAGATTCTGCTTGCTATTGGTCTGGTTTCCATGGCAAATGAGCCCAAAATAGCCTTTGCGGAGGTGAAATAAAAATTTATGGTGTTCCAGCCATGGAGTCTATAAATACATCTTTGGGGCATCGGACCGGGCTTTAAGAAGTTCGGTCACTCTCCCTCCCTGCTCCTCCCAAGGAGGTGGAGGAAGGAGAGGGCTGGGGGTCCTACCAAGGGTCCTTCCATCAGGACAGGGCAAATACTTTGGCTGTATCCCAGACTTTCTGTAGTAAGTCGGATTAGATTTAACCTCCAGTATAGTTTAAAAGACATCCAGTTTTTAACGTGGTGGCTTCTGTAAGGACTCTGGTTGAGAAAGATGCATCCCTGTGTGGTAAGCTGCTCATAAATAAATTTAGACAGGATTTTAGAAGCAATTTCTGAGGCTTGAAAGAGAAGACTCTGGAGTGGCCTTCAAAAGGGATGGTGAGTGGGAAGGGACAGGCACTGTTTCAAGATAGCTCTCAATATTCATGGGAAGGATTATTCATACAGAGCCTTTCCAGAGGGGAGAATCCTTGGGTATCTGATATGTTGAAGTGAGACCGGATTGATCTTTGTTCGTGCTGTCTTTAGCTTATATTAATCCCATGCCTGAGGGCATCTGCTGTCCTTTGCAGGGTCCAGGGAAGAATCCTTGTCTTATTGATGCCTAATTTGGTTCCTGGGTTTGATGATGGTTCTGTCTCTCTCTGAGGTGCTGGAGAGTGGCCATAGCTGGAAAGACATCTGGGGACAGGGAGAGAGTTCCCTGATCAGGCAGTGGGGAGCGCAGGGCTTTATTTGGCTTCCTTCTGGTGCCTGGAGGCTTCCTCAGATCTTACAATTTTCTGAAATAATTCCTCTGCTATTACAAGGCCCTAGGAAATTCACAGAGCCACTAATCTTCCTCATTTGCTTCCCATGCTACATTACAGTGGTGGCTTTTGGGCTTTCCTCGGGCAAGTCCTGCAGCCTGGGGCATGGCTGTGTCTCCAGATCCTTTGGTCTAACAGAAGTACTGGGATGGAGATCCCAGGCAGCTCCTGGATGTCCTGAGCCACTTTTCTGAGCTGTCCTAAGCCTGGGGAGAGTGCAGGTAGTAAAAAGGGGGCTTGAGCCTCTAATGTGGGAGCTGGGCCAGCAGGAACAGCTGTCCATTCCCTTGGCTGGTGGCTGCCAAAGTTTTAGGGTGTGTTGGCTGCACCCCAGAGGATATCAGTGCTGGTGCTCGCTTCTGCAATGCATCCCCAGTGAGTGGGCTAAGCCTGGCTGGGGGCTCAAAGCCCATGAATCATTAAGGCCTGGGAAAGGTTTAAACTGGAGCTGTTTTAATACATGATGTTTGCTGGGGTCAAGGCTGTGTGATTTGGCTTTTCGGCTGGCAGCTGGGGACTAGGTTTCAGAGTGGGCTTTCCACTGCGAGGGGTAAGCAGAGGCTGGTACAGTGTCTAATGTTCAGCTTTAACGAAAAAAGGACAGATCTCCCCATACCCCTCATTAATTGTAAACACGTTCTGCCAGTTTGGGAATGGATGCCATAAATTTAAATGAGGCTTAAGCCAGCATGGGACAGGCATAAGAAGCCTGGATGATGTGTGTAGGCCAGGCTTAGCATCTCCTCGCGTTCACTCCAGACTATGCAACACGACTCCGCTGACTTTGGTGGCATTTCCTCCTGGCTCGCCTCCTCGTGATGGGAATTGGACTGCATGTAATTGAAAAGGATGGGACGTCTGCCAGCAGACTGCGAGCCACGTTCCCCTTGGCAGCTTGAGCTTGTTGGTGGAGGACAAGGGAGACAGGCTGGGGCAGACACCTGCATCGGGGGAGGTGAGCCTCAGCATCACAGGGATCCCAAATCCATCTCCATCTGAACCTCTCTGGATGCGGCTCCCCGTTGCACAGGGGTTGCCCATGCCCAGAGGGGGACTGATGTCTCCAGCTGCTGCTGCATGAACAGTAATTTGTTCTCATTCGTGATCTCCCCCTCGCTGGCACCAGGACAGACATGTGAATAACTGCTCCTCTGAGCAGCTTTGTGAACTGAGGACTTGATCTCGAAAAGCATCCTGTGATCTGGCCGGCTGTTGCTGACCCTGGGCTTTGCATCACCACGTCTCCCTGCCAGAGCATCAGTCAAGAGAAGCCGAGGGAGGTAAAAGGCTCTCGGGGTTTGCACGGTCCCAAACGCTAACAAGAGCTCAGCGTACATGGACGGTACAGCGGGCCTTGGTGTAAGGCCAACGATCAAGATGTGAGGGTGTTGTAAATCCAGCACCTACAAAGATGCAGGGAACAAAGCGGGGCAGGATCTGCATTTCAAAGAGCTTTTTTTCTGTAACGGCACAGGGAGCAGACGTGCCTGCCTGCCTGCGTGCCGCCAAGGCGGAGAGACGAAACTGTTTGAACTACAGTCTCTGGGAGCCCATAACCACCAGCTCCACGTTCAGGGCATGGTTAAAGGAAAGCTTTATAACGCCACACTAATTGCACCATGCTGAGCTTAGGAGGTGATGCCTGCTGGGCACGGCTCTGCCTAAAATGGGCTGCATCAGATGAAGATGTCTTGAAACCAGGATTTGCTTTCAAGCGTACATGGTCCCTCACTTGGCTACTAATGACAGAAACGTCCCTGCCACTGAATCGAGCCTGGTCATGCCAGTGCTAGTAGATCCTCTTAGGGAGAGCCAGATCCTACCTCAGAAAACCTGTGGTCCAGGCAGGAGAGGCAGCCATGGGAGTAGGAGGTGAAAGAAAATCCAGTGATGATGAAATGATTTGGTTTTGTCTTCCAATTATAGCAGGGACTGAGTCTTGAATGACTGGACACAGCCAGAGCTCCAACTTGGCCATGGTTGCTGGACAAGGTGGCCTCCTTCACTGCATACGGCTTCTTTAAAAAAAAAAATTGACGTTGTTTTTGGCTGTGAATTGGGGTATTTTTGTTGGTATTTTCTGGAAGGAGAAATTCTAGAGGGTGGGTGGTTTTGGGCAGCATGGTGCAGTTTTCACTCCTCTGTGTTGGCCAACTCGGTGGGAGATGGAGCATCTCCTCCCCAGCACTGCTTGCTGCTGTCATGCTCCCAGGGCTACTGTTTTGCTGGGGGAAGCGGGAGCATCTGCAAATCCCAGTTTCTGAGTGACTCCAGCCTGCCCTGCCTGGTGTGGGATCATGACAGGCTTGGTTCACAGATGTCCTCAGGTGATGGATGGGCAAACCTCTGCATTCCTTGGCAGCCCTGCTGACATCCAGACCCTCCAAGCCGAGAGCGGGAGCAGGATCCTGATACCTGGCTTGTGTTGAAACCTTGTGTGCCTCAAAGGGGCTGGAAGGAGGGGAAGATATAGGGGAGATGCTTCCTCTAGGAAGCAAAAGAAAATAGAGCAAGGCTGTGGCTTTACATAGCAAATAAGACAGTTTAATGTGTGTCATGTCTCTCCCCCTCCCCCTCCCCCCGCCCCCATCACCAAATTGAGTGGGGAACAAGGATAGTTTTTATGAAGAAAACTGTTCCATGTTTGTCCAGGTCAGTCACCTGTCTGGGTCACTGGTGTGTGGTTATTTACATCTCAGAGGGCATCGTCAGGGCAAAAAAAACAAAAAGAAAGAAGAAAAATCCCATCTGTGCTACTCAAAACACCTCGGTTCACTTGGGCTGTGGTCCAGAAAAGCATTTAAGTGTGTGTGAACACCTCCCCGGGCGGCAGCATATGGCATCCCTGCCTGGGGCAGGTCAGCAGGGGCTTTGCCAGGCATTATGGTGAGAAGCCAGGGAGGACCTTGCTCTTGACCCCTGCCTTTACAGCATCCTCATGAGATGCTCTGCAAGGTAGCCCTTCTCACCAGTTCCTGATTTGGTCGCGGCTGAGCCTGGGCTGGGAAGTTACTATATTTTTATTCTTTAACTAAGTGACCCTGCCTGTGAGAAATTGAAACCTTCCTGGAAAAGAGGACTTACTCCTTCCTACTGGGGTGACTGGAGGCGTGTAGGATGTCACCCTGGGGCAGGACATCTTTTCTCAGACAGATACTTCGGGATGACCAGGATGTAAAACCAAAGTCCTTTGGTCACAGGACTGGCTTTAGGCCAGTCTCACTTTAAAAGCTGCATCTATGGAGTCTTGCTTCTGGATCCATGGAGATCTCAAGCCCAGTTGCCAACACTGGTGTGGCTGTGGGACCTGTGTGAGGCTCTCCTGGGAGTGGCAGAGCCCTCTGTTGATATAGCTTTCCAGGAAAACCCACATCGTTAGGAGGGTGGAGGTGGGATGGGCTTCTCCTCTGGCTCAGAGAAGAACAGAAGAAGAGTGAACAGCCCCATGGCTGAGATCAGAGCTGGACCCAGCATGGTCACCAGTGCTGTGGGCTGAGTCCACCATTGCCAGGCTGTCCTGGTCTGCTGTGACAGGGCTTGGGGCTGAGGACTGCTCTGGCCACCACCATGGTGACATACGGGATCCCATCTCATGCTGGCTGCTGGCGTGCAGGGTGTCACATCATCAGCACGCAATTGTGCATTTGCTGTTTTACAAACCTTGGCTGGGTCATTAACGGAGGAAGGAAATAAAAAAGCAAGGGCTCCAAATGGATCCCAGAGGGATTCCCTGTAGCAATTAGCTTTATACTTGAAAACATATTTCCAATCTTTACTGCCTGCTCCCTGTATTTGAAATAATTTTCTACCCAATAAACCTTAGTAGCCCCCAAACATAATTTTAGCGATGCATTAATTAACAACAAGGCAACCTGATGGTTCAAAAGCTGAGCAAAACCCAATGCATATATTAGGCAGCGAGGCAGTATTTCTGAGATGCTCACCGAGGCAGTGTGCGGATGCAAGTACTTTATACAGGACATTACCTAAGGCCTGGCTGGCTGCAGCACAGGGCAGTGTGGGTTCTCGGTTGCTGACGAGCACCTTCTGCATTGGATGATCATGCTGGAATTTGAGATGTACCTCTTGCGCTTGCAGACCTCTTGTCTGTTTTTTAGTCCTTCATAAAGAATAATTTTGGATATCTCTTAGGCTTAGGAAGGTCTCTAAACCTGACAAAAATCCCACTTAACATTCCTGGTGCTTTGTGGCAGGGAGTTTCAGGGGTTAGACACATGCAATATATCCCTTGAGCTGTTGTGCAATAGCCCACCTTCTTTTTACTTTCATTTACGTCCCTGTGGATGCATTAACCAGCAGGGCTAGCTGGAAATCCCTGGTGACTCTTTACCTGCAGCTCCCTTGGTAGTAATTCACGCTGCAGGGAAGCACAAGCCTTGAGGTTCCCGGTTGCTTCTGGGGGTGCAAGCCATTCAGTCAGAGCCTGTGAATGCTCCTGGGCTGGGGAAGACATCAGGCAGAGAGGAAATATGGACTCACCGTGCCACATGGATCTGATGCACGTACAGCTGGGCTCCCGCAAGCCCAGTTAACCCAGTCCCAGGTCCCTCTGGGACCCGTTCCCATCCAGCTTCTGCAGAACGTGGACAAGGATGGGGGGAGCCTTGCCAAGGAGGTTGGATCTGCTCCCCATGGGGCTTTGCCCAGGCAGGTCTGGAGCCCACAGTGGGCTGGTGGAGAATGATGCACTGGTGTGATGCCTTCATCAGGTCTTAGCTAGCCACCTAGGAAATGGCGAGCTAGTAGCTGGCAGTGACCATGAGGGCAGTGACCTTGCTGGTTGCCACCATCGTGGAGGCTGTGGTGGAGGCAACTGGAGCACCGATCCAGTGCTGCCGGGTCTGTATGTGCAAGGTAAGCTTGTAGTCTCCTACTTAACAAAAGATGGGGGGTAGCATTACAGGCTGCTACTGCTATCTGGGTTTTCAGCTGTCGCGGGCTCATCCTGCTTTATCTGTCACACGTGAAATATCCCATGTAAAGCTACACAAAGCTGCAAAGCTACTGTAATCCTTCCTAAAGCCACCCTGCCCTTCTATGTGAATATTATATTAGATGATATGCTTATTAAACTCACTCAACAGAAGTTTTACTTCTAGCCAGCGGTGATAGTCTTGAAATGCCGTTAAGGTAATAATTATGTCACGTTGTCCTTGGTCCAGATTTTGGTTCGTAATTGTTCACACCTGCTGCCAGCTATTTAAGTGATAGTAGATGCAAGGGAAGGGTTGTAGCATGTGGGTGGTGCGATCTCAACTGGGTAACACGGTGGGCCTGGGAGACCTGTGCTGGCTCCTTGGGGAAGTTTTCTCACCGCTCTTTGCCACTATACCGGTCCTACTCAGAGCACTCTTCCCAGGCAACCCCAGAGCTCCTCCAGCTTCTCCACTAGGATGGTCTGAACAAAGGGGAAAAGGCATAGGGGTGTGTGGAGGTGGGGCCTGGGACACCTCTCTGGCACTGCCTCTTGGGTGGAGGACCCTCCTGGCCACATGTGAATCACTGCCTCTGTCTGGGGCTGGATGATGAGTGGGAAGTTCCC
Organism: Burhinus bistriatus; assembly: GCA_013397275.1. Lineage (NCBI taxonomy): Eukaryota > Metazoa > Chordata > Aves > Charadriiformes > Burhinidae > Burhinus > Burhinus bistriatus. The sequence goes on from VYXH01000328.1 coordinate 37,412, forward strand.
TGTCCCTCCCTTGCACATCTGGGTTGTCCATGCCTTGGAGACAAGAGGGCGCCGTGTAATGCCTTTAGTGCCTTGAGTTCTGCTGGCAAACGGAGTGATGGAAATTTCGTATTCAGAGGAGGAGAAAGGGAAGGGAGGTCTTTGAAGTGAGACTGCTGTGGCTCATTCTTCATATCCATGGTATTGTTGGATGCAGGTCCCTCTGGTTTGCCCAATCTATGAAAAGCCGCTGGTTGGCCAAACCCCTGTGCTGGAGGTAAGGGACAGAGCCCTTAAAGTGCTCTGTGACAAAGTGCTAAGTGACAAAAGGGATGTCGCTTTACTCCTGGCTCCTCCACTCAAATGTAAGGCTGAATTAACTTCAGTTATTTCTATGAAGCTTGTAAGTTATATGGAACTCACTTCTATCAGTTCCACTTAAATCTTTGGAGGGGGTAAAGTTGCGATTCGAAATTTAGCAAAATTGCAATAGGTGGTTATTTTATGAGTCAGGTGGACTCGATCCTCCAGTCAAATGTAAGCCCACTGCCTATCACTCATCCCACCCCACTCTGCCACAGCCCTACTGAGATGATCTGTTTACCTGTAAGCCCCGTGACCCTAGAATGTATTGCTTCCTGGGTTATAATTGGATTTAGCAGAGATGAAAGCTTCCCCTCACTTTGTTGGTATTGTATAAGAGCAGAGCACAGCCTGACATCCTGGTCCAATGGGATTTGTAAGGCTAACAGCTCCGAAGACTTGTTGAGGTGTCTCCCTGGACTGCAATGGCCTTTTACTTCTAGTGAAGAAATCAGTTCAGATTTTGCATGAAATGGGATTGCTCTAAGTGACTTTGGTTGCCAGCCCCAGCTGCAGCAGAAGGCATCCTCCTTCTGCTTTGGCCTCAGTGAGATACCAGGGAGGCTGCTAGGCTGCTGGGTAGCTTTGAGAGGGATCCCACCTCTCCTGAATATCTGTGGAGGGGAGGGAGCTGTGTGTTACCACCTGGTGCTATGCAGAGGAGGTTGTGACTCTTGAATGTTAAGAAGGAGCCCTAGGAGGACATGGCAACCAAACCTGGCTGTACCCGTCCTTTCAAAGGTGGGATTTTAGTCTTCTCCAAGAAGCCATGATGAGCTTGTTCAGAGCAGCACTCCACCAAGGCTAGGTCTTGCTCCTGTGCTGTCTTGGAGCTGATGTCAAGAGTGTGGACATGATCCCAACCATCATTAAGTCAATAAGGATCGTTGTCTCCTTGCTGGGAACCGGATCAAGAAATGAGATACTGGCCGAGGGGTTTATGCCCTCCAGAAGAGGGTAAACCAGGAGTGACAACAAGCTAGGAGAGTTCCTTATGGCTGTGGGAAGATGTAGCACTTCACTCCAGAGGTCAATATGAAGTGCTACATGCCCATTAGCTGCTATGACTCTAGTCTGTGGCAGAAGAAAATGAGCTAGTAATTGAGTTTTGGATGCAGCTGGATGGATGGCCACTGAGATCATTTAGAGGGCTGGATGGCCACTGAGGTCATTTAGAGGGCAGTCAGACCACCTTCCAGGTTCTCAAATCTCTCTAACGCAGGTGGCTGTGCAGCAGGTAAGGATCTCTGACCCCCATTGTCAAGGCCAGGTGGAAATGATGGCATGTGTCTCTAGGAACCTCTAGGTGAACCCCAGCTTGCACAAAAGAATTAGGGTTTTGGGCTTCATGCCTTTGCTAATGTGTCCTGCTGCCTCCAAGGCTGAACCACCAGCTGAAGGTGATTATGTACGCTGACACAGAGGTAAACAGGTGGACATGCCATGGCCTCAGGCGCTGGTGTTGAGTGCCCTGGCCTTCGGTGTTGGGCATCCTGTCCTCTGCCTTCAGCTTCCCACCACTCTGAACCTCCGGAGAGCAAGCTGCTGGCCAACATCTACCATCAGTCGTCGGTGGCGAGTGATCAGATGGGTTAGCATGACACTGATGTAAATTTAAATCCTTCTTTTGCTCTCTCTGCTAGCAGCCCTGTATTTTCAGGAAGAAAGAGAATGGGAAACAACTTTTTTAATGAAGTAGAGCATTTAAATTCTCTTTATATTTAGTCCTATCTGGAGTTCTTTACCCAAATGAAGCAGAAAGCATTTACAGCTGTATTTTCCATCACACCAACCAAGGAATATATTCATTTGCAGTAACATGGCACTCAATGAAGTGGAAAATAAGCTCCCAAAATTGCTCTCACTATGAAACAGTCTCAATGACTAGGAAAAGCCCGTTTGGATTCCACTGACCAGTCACTTTGGTTATGATAAAAATTAATTTGGTCAAACACCTGAGCTGTGGCAGAGTAGACGCTTGGCCCTGAGATAGCTCTGCTCGGGAACGGGCATGGGGCTGCCTCCTCTGCCGCAGCTCCCACCGCTTCTGCACTTGGCTTCACTTGCCCAGGAGACCTGGTTGAAACCCCAGTGCCTCCAAGGGCTGGCCATCAGTGGCACGTGGATGGATGGCAGCTGATGCCCCACGCGTCCTGCTCCACATCCGCCACTCGGATGCAGGAGGGGACAATCCCAGCGCTGTGGCAGTGCTGGCCCACAGTTGGAGGCAGCATTGCTGCCCATGGCCGCCATGCACAGGCCAGGCATACAGGAGTCCCCACGAGCAGCAGGCTATGAGCAGAGGACATGTTAAATGGGTTCCTCCTTCCCTCTGCAGTGACCCAAGGAGGACGTGAGCAGAACGTTAAGCAGGTACCGACCGAACACCAGTGGAGGGTTCTGCTAATTGCTTGTGATGTCTAGTCCAACTCCATTGGCACAAGCAACAATTGCTACTGGAAATGCAATTAATAATTAAGCACCCAGCGCTGGCAGGTGTCAGCAGGAATCCACAGGGCCTGGCATCCCCCATATCAACACCTCCTCTGCCTGCACGAGAGCAGGCAGAGCCAGGCAGGATGCAGCCCTTTGCTGCCTGGATCAATATTCAGAAAGATGCAGATTCATGCCTTGAAGAAATAACTTGCTGGTGGTATTTCCACAGCACGGATGATGGCTGCCTGCTGTCGGGGCTGTGGGCAGCGGGACAGGGGCCAAATGCTGCCTGCCCAGCCACTGGGACCTATGTGTAGTCCCCAGTTAGCACTGCAGTGGCACTTCATGGCTCGATCAATCCCTGCCAAGGATGTTCCGCGAGTGTTTTCCATCCTCGCTGTACAGACAGAGTGACTTTGGGTGGAAACAGCTTGGCAGCGCTTCTCTGCAGCATCAAAGACTGGGGCTGGCACAGCCATAGCAGGGTTGACCTGGGTGGCTGGGCTGCAGGTGGCTGAGTGATGATGCCCTGTCCCAGCAAAGGAGGGGGCTTGCTCTGTCCCTGGGCAGCATGTCTCTCAACTGGGGATGATGGCACGCAGCAGAGCTGTCCCAGTCCTGACTGGCAGAAAGCAGCATTGAAATGTCTTGCTGAGATGTCCTCCTGGCTTACTGTGGTCTTGGGACCCCCCTGCATCCCCACTCGCAGGCTCAGCCAGCATTGTGTTCACTTGCAGTTTTGGCTGCTGCTTGTGATGACTTACAGCCTTCTTCAAATTTGCTTTTATTTTTAATTACATTTTGCCGCTGAAGATGGGCTGCTTTGCTGGTTTGGGTTTTTCTCTGCTCTTTTTTTTTTTTTTTTTGCTTTTAAAGGCCAACAGAGTTTAGGCTCCTTGAGAAATTGCTTCAGCTTTTAGGAAGGTGCAGAGCCTTTTCCCTGGGTAGCAAAGTGTTGATTTCCTACCACAGGGCTGAGTGATGGTGATTCCCTTATTAAACTGCACTTAGAGGCAACGACTGTCAGGCAGGGATGGAGAGCTTCTCCGATAAGTTGGAGCTATTCATTATTAAATTATCTTCATTCACTTGAACATCTCATTTTCATTGAATTAGATGAAAAGTGCTCAAAGGCAGCTGCTGCGGCTGCTTGGAGGCTGCCAGGAGCAGCATGCAAATGTCACTGCTGGCCTCTCCTCCCACACCAGCCACATCTGACCCTTTCCATGCGATGGACAGACCTCGTGGCTGGTGTAAATCTCCTGGAGGTAGCTGGGGAGTTGCACCAGCTGATGGCCCGACCCTGGAGATCTGGACTCACCAGCTTTGAGAGCTGGAACTAGCAGGGATCTACTCCACTGGGGAATAAGGTAGCATGGCCCCAGGGCTGATCTCTGCCAGCTTGGGAGGGGTGACCAAGGTGAGTCTCTCCAGTAACCAGGGGCTGGTGTGACCCCTGGGGGGGCCTCCCCCAGTATTTCAAAGGCTGTATGTCCTGCTGGGGGGCTGCAGCTCGGCTTGGCTGAGTTACGCTTTAAGCTTGGCTTAAAGGACCCTTCCAGGGCATGTGAGCTCACCCGGGGTGCTCAGGGAGCTGTGCTGGTGGTGCAGGCGAGAAACAGGGAGGTAACACAGGGCGGGCAGCAGCGAGCTGGCTTTGCCTGTGCTAATCTCAGGGCAGGGACAATGCATGGCACTGGGGCAGGGCGGGGAGGGAGGGGGGCGTTCATCACCTCAGTCACAGCAAAATGGATGCAGGAGCTACCCAGGGCTGAGCTGGTCTCAGCCTGTCTAGAGGGGCTTCCTCTTGGTGTTAGGTTGTCTGGTCATCTTACAAACAGCAACAACCCTGTCCTTTGTCTGCCACCCAAGTCAGAGCTTTCTCCTCCTGCCACCGCCCCTTCACCCCTTTCTCAGGCAGCGTGTGCTGGGCAATCACAAGCCGGGCATAAGGGCATGGCTCGCACTTAAACATGAAGCCAGCCAGACTCTGGATGCTCTTGAGAAACACCAGCAATGGCACTGGCTTCTTGCCTGTGTAACCCTGCAGATGGCTTTACCCCTGCTTCTGCTGCCCCCGCCCTGCCTGGGCATCAGCATCCTCCCCCTCGGGGCAGCCACCGGCCGCATCAGGCCCAGCTTTAGCTTTAGCCCTCAACTGCAGATGAGCTGTTGGATATTTTTGTGGGAGGATGCCATCTGGCTGCCTGATCTCTCCGCTTTCACCTTGGCATGAGTAGCTGGCACCCAGCCCCATCGCTCAGCACCGAGCCAGGGGGCTGCCGTCTGGGCTTGCCAGCCTGCAGCTCTTCAAGGGGTTTTGTGGAGCCTGGGCTGGTTTAAAGTTGCCCTCTAGGAATGGGAGGCTTTTGTTTCAAGGCAAAAGACCTTGGACAAGGCACACGGTGCCCAGGCATCACTGATCTCTGTCCCAGTTGTATGTAAAGCTGCATCTTTCCCTAGGAGAGCTCAGAAGTAGGACACCTGGCTGCTGCTCAATCCCAAACGTTTCAGGAGCAGACAGCATCCCTCTCGCTTATGGCGGCCTACAACCTCAGCAGTTGATGAAAATCCCTTTGCTTTGCTGCCCTGAGCACCGTAAAGTTCTTCGCACCTCCTACCCACAGCTACCATCTTGTTCCTGACGAGGAACAGCCGGTCCCTTGGGCCAGCTCCTCAACAACTGTTGCTTTTCCTCGCCAGTAAATCTCACCCACAGAAGCCGCTTTGATCAATGCACTTGAATTTCAGCCTTCAGCCTTGATCGAGGCAGGGGAGGGATGAGAGTGAGTACTCACAGGCTCTTTGGGGACGGTCTAGAAAATGAAGCTCATTCTCAAAGAAAACCCTGCTTCAAAGTAAGAGGCGGTGCTGTCAGAATAAGAGTGAACCAGGTGGGCAGAGGAGAAGGAGGAGGAGGAGGAGGAAGGCTGCTGGGTTCCCAGGGCACCAGCTGGAGTGGGCCAGATGTGGGTCCAGTGGGGATGGTAATGGTGGCATTGCCGTGGCCTGGAGCTGCCGCTGGGTTGAGGGCAGGAAACCATAGCTTGGGAGGTACAGAGGGGGGGACGGGGGACGGGACCCTCTGTCTCCCCCTATGCTTAATTCTGCTGCAAATCTGATTTTTCTCTGTGTGTTAGCTTTTTAGCATTTTTTGACCTTCCCCAGCCCTGTGGACCTGAGGTCAAGAAAGTTTTCTGAGCTGAGAAGGGGCTGTATTTTCTTCCTTGGGTCACTGGTTTCCTCCCAGTCTTTAACTGGTGGGGATGGTCCTGCAGGTCAGATGTTATGGATCTGAGGATGGCTGTGGGACAGGACCAGAAGGGGAAGCAACATTCCCTCCTTGCCAGCCGTGGTCTGACCATTTCAGCCACAAGCTCTTTGTGTTGGATGGATGGATGCATAGACACTGCTCTAGGTTTCATCAGATCAGAGCTTCTGGTTAATGGTAATTAATAGCTAGGAGGGCCCCCTCCAGGGGCTTGCCGGCTTTGTTTCCCCCACCAGTGCGTGCAGGAATACTGTGTCAGCAGGTCTGGTGGGCTCGGGCCCTTCCTCTGTATGTTGCATTACCCAGGAGGGAGCAAAGGACTGAGCGGAGATGCGGAACCTGGACGTCATCATGAGCAGGGGAAAGCTCTGGCCAGAAATTGCCCTCCAGCACTGACCTTCCCCACTCCAGCAATACTCCTCCTCCATTCCTGCTCCTGCTCCCTCTTCTGCTGCTGTCGCCTTCCTCAGGTGTGCACACGCGCGTATGCACTTTCGCCTTTCGTTTCAGCTACAGATGGTAGGCAGAAAAACCAGCCAGCCAGATGTGTTTTTCATAGCTCCCAAGCCAGGCATAACTAAACATTTACATTTATTACCAATTAGAGGGGAAACAGACTGTAGTTTTATGTACTGTATATGTCTGGATATATTTTGCTTTGTGACCTTACTTACACCCCCACCCGAGCAACTAAATCTCTCTTGGTTAGGAGCAAACCCCTGGAAATCATCTGCAGCACCGGATCCCATCCCAGCATCCCGTCTCCCTGCAATTAGGAGATGATGTGGATGCTGTAGCAGCCCCTGACACTCACTGGGCACCGGCTGCTTTGCAAGTGGCTGCAGAAATCCTGTGCAAAGCTTTGCTCCAGGAGGATGCTGAGCATCCCTAGGGACACCCGCCTGTCACATTTCCTGGGGCAGGGATTGCCATGGTGCCTGGCCTCCAGCAGGAGCCGTGTCCATTAACCCCATGTACGGATTTGCACACAGCACGGCTGTCAATTTACGGCTTGTGAGCGTACAAAGCCCACGGCTCCCGAGCCAACATCACAGCGGCTTTTTAGCGATGCTCGAGCCAACAACAAAATGCAAACAAATCCATAAGCAGACTTCGGGCCTCACTGAGAGCAGGAGAAGGGGTGGAATAAAAAGTGCGTGGTGGCAGTGATGCCCCATGCTTAGTCACTAAGGGACTGATGTCCCAATGAAGACTGGATCCTGTCTAGCAATGGTCCAGTGGTCACCACAGTACTGTGCCATTGCACTGCTGCTCGCTCATCTCTGCAAGGCCAGCAGCTTTAACCAGAGCTAGTTCGAGCTGCAGGAGATCAGGACAGCGTTTGCACGTGACCAGCTAGCCTTGGACAGACTGACGAACTCTTGGTTGTGTGGGGCTGGGGGCTTACTGGTTCTATGGAGATACTGGGTTTGCTATACTGGGACATTAGCTCTTGATCTTGCCTAGGAGCAATGGTTAAACTGCGAAGAAAAAAATCTCCGTCCCCTTCTTCAGGCCACCATCCCTTTGGCAAGAGTGGAAAGGAGGAATGTACTGTGAGGCCAGTGCACATTGGAAAGATCATTCTTTAAATGAGGTTGTTCCACATCCACCCTGATACTGGGAACATGCCCACCCAATGCCACCCCTGCAGCAGTCCAGCTGGGATGCAGGATGCTGCAGTCACTGACCCCCTGGCTCTGCCTGCTCATGCCTCCCCCGTCCTCCCCCCAGCTCCCTGCGGGTACCACAACCATCGATTCAAACTGCAACATCCTGATTCCTTCCTCACTCCTGCATTTTTCCCCAGAGGGTGCCCTGAACCCTCCAGCAATCGTCTCTGAAGCTCACCTCTGGCTGCGCTGCATGGATCCCTGCGCCCACCTCTGCCATTGCTCAGGCAACAACCTCTGGGTTGGATGCAGGGTTTTATTTCCCTCCTCTCTCCAGGACGCTGCTGCTGGGGAAGCAGCGCAGACCAGGAGGGAAAGCCATAGATGATGCCATACAGCAGTTGCGTGCATCCCTCCGGCCACTGCCAGGGATGCCGGAGGGATTTATTCCAAAGGGGGGGCTTTAGAAATGCAGTATTTTATTAGAAGCCTATTAAACTGTTCAAACAGGTGATTAAGAGAGGGGCGATGGTGCAGCACAGGGCAGCAGCTGATGCAAATTGAAGCAAGGTGTGGGCAGATTTCTGACCTGCGCAGGAAGAGCCATGGCCTGGTGTGGCTGGAGGGCCAAGGCTGGCTCTGCAAGGCCAAGATAAGGAATAAATAAAGCTGAGAGGCTGAAGCAGGGGGGTATGAAGGGCTGCAGTATTTTGGCAGAGCTATTGGAGAGTGGAAGGGACCAGCCCCGGGGTGGAAATGGTCCAACCCCACCTCAGCTCATGGAGGACCTGTTGCTTGTGCTTGTCTCATGGGGGGCACCATCCTGCCTTCATTTGGATGGGAGGGAACAGGTACAGGCAGGACCGAGGGTGCCACAAGCCTTGGCTACCAGCCTTTTGTCCCTTCGAGAAAAGAGCTGACATGGGGATGGGGCTGTGTGGGGAACCTTTATCTGGCAAGGGCTGGAGAGGAGCAAGACGGGATGTGCAGCATCTATAGCTTAATGCGTGGATTTGTTCCAACATCCTGCTAATCATCAAACATGGGTGATGGTTTAGCTGGAGAGCCAGCTTTAAGAGTAAAAATAATCATAATTCTTTTTTTTTTTCCCCCTCTCCTTTAACTTTGCTGAAGTGTGATGGGGTGGGAGCTCTTGGCAGCTGGGATGTTAAATGTTTTTCCACATGGCCTCTTGATTATTAATGGATTTTAGTACTTGACAAAGTAGAAATTAGGAGATAAAAGCTATTAGAAACTAATTTGGATAATCACTGATTCTGTTCCCCCAGGAGCCTTTCTGAGAGCACTGCTCCCAACACCACTGCCGAGGCTCAGGAGAGAAGGAAATATCTTTTTAACTGAGTTTCGTGGGCTTCGGGGGAGCCCCCTGATTTATGGCTGATAAGGAGATGGCTTGGATGTAGCAGGCATGATCCAAACATCACTCTTCTCCCAGAAGCCTCCTGGGATTTGTAGTATTTCACATCCCTGTACACTGTTTGGGGTGGTTTACATGCTGTATTTTTTTTACTATTATGTTGGTGAAACAGCCATAGAAACTAGTTTGGGTAAACAATGTGGGAGATAAATCTGTAGTGGCATGGTCTCTCCCAGCAATTAAATGGGCTACAGGTGGAGAAATAGGTCTCTGAGACCCTTTTCTCCTTCAATTCCCATCTCCCTGAGCAGATCCATAATGCCAGGGGCAAGGAAAGGGCAAGGAAATGTCTTGGGGAATCATGTTAAAGGAAAAGCTGGAAGGTGGTGACCGACGTAGCAATCACTGCTGATTTTGAGGCAGATCATCTGGGAGAGTTTGTGTATCCTCATATGGAGCAGAGGCTGCCTGTAGGCTCAGAAAGCACTTTAAAAATAATTTGACTGATCTCTCTCCTTCTCTCTTTCCATCCAGTCGGGTTCTGCTCCCGGCACACATAGCGGGACCGAAAGGTCTAGCTCGCAGCTTTGTCTGGGTGGGTTTTTTTTGCAGATCTTTGCCTTTCAGGGAGATCCCGCCAAAATTCACCAACTGTGTCAACCTCCAGTCTGGGAGCAGAGCCAAGAGGTCTCCTGGGAGCACTGTCCTGGGGGCAGCTGGGCTGAGGGAGAGTCAGGGTCTGGCCCAATGAGGTAAGTACTCCAGCCAGGCTCCTGGACGTGAATCAGCGATGCCCCTGGCCCCGGCACTGCTGATTTACGCTGCCTGTGGTGGCATCCCAGGGCAGGGCACCCGTATTTAATGGATGGAGGTACTGCTGCCGGCCACAGCGGCTCCTAGCCCTGAGATCAGGGAGGAGAAAGCAATTTGCCATCAGCGTCCCCGGTCCCCTGTGAGTTTCTCTGCTGGCAGAATAGGATGCTGTGAAGATATGTTATTTGATGGTATCTATACGAGGTCTTCAGGTTCTCCTTGAGAGCTGAAGGTGGCTGGGGGGCACTCAAGGAGGTCAAGGGCTGGTGCAGGCGGTGGGGTTAGGTGAGTGCTGACGGGTGGGTGAAGTTATGATTTTCCATCTTTGCCTAAGGAGGAGTCAGTGGAGAGGGAAGAAGGGAGCTGAGGAACGGGGACTGGAGCCTCCTGAGGTCCCCACCAGCTTGAGACATCCTAGGTCCTCACTAAGCTCCTGGGGGCACACACAGGAGTGTGGCTGGGACCTCTCCCGCACGCCTGGGCTGGCAGCACCCTTCTCTCTGCCTCCTCCCTGCCTGCCCTTTGCAGCCTCTCCTGCCTTCTCCAGAGGTCACAGCAGGAGGCTGAGGAGGAGGAGGGAGGAAGAAGCCAAGGTCATCATCACTTCAAGATCCTGTTAATTGTGTCCCCCCATGCTCCCTAAGAAGTGGCCATTTACCGCAGGCCCTGTAGATCCGCTCTGGAGAGGGAACCCCAGGGAGTGTGGTGTTGGAGGATGAGAGCCCTCAATGGCTTTGAAAGAGACGGCAGAGAGATGGAGCAGAGAGGAAAAACCCAGCCCACCATCGGCTAAGGGAGAAAGTAGACCGAAACAGAGAGAAACTGAAAATGTGTTGAAGCAGCTGATGACAACCCAAACAGCAGGAGAAGGCTCCTGCCTGCCAATTAACAAGGCTCTGGAGCTAATTTGCCACCTTGACTGAACTTTTGAGCTTGTCAGGAGAAAGGGGAAAAAAAAAAAAGAAAAAAAAAAAGACAAGGCTAAAAAAGAGGCAGTGAGGTTTTGGCTTGCCTCTTGGCTGTGCAGATGTCTCTGGGCTTTGGAGAGGCAGGCAAAGCAAGGGGTGCTGGTGGCAACCCCCCCTCCCCGAGCCTGGAGTGGGACAAGGATGATGACAAGTCTCTGTGGGCTTGTGTTGGCAGAGCAAGTCCAGGCCACAACACTACCTGACCTGGGGATCCTGGTTTCCCAGGGATCGCATCCCATGGTCTGCTTGGTTAGTTTGAGCGTGTAAATGGCGATCCCATGCATGCCCAGGAGCATCTCTGGTACCTGCAGTGAAACCGTGTTATAAGGAAGAAGCTGGAACATCCCCGTGCCGGGGCGGAGAGGTCTGCAGGCAGCTTGCCATCGCCTGCCTCCCCTAGAAATGCTGTCAAACAGCAAAACAGCTCTGTTGGCAGCTGCCCGGTGGTTATGTGCAGCTAACGAAGCTGGAGGAGCCCTAAGCAAAATGCTCAGTGTGAAGCCTCCTGCCAAGCGAAACGTCTGATTTCCACTTCTTGCCCGTCCTGCAGCCTGAACCAAGAGGGCAGAGACCATGGAGATGAATTTCAAGCAAAATCTGCACCAGTGTGCTGTTTGCATGCAAAGAGAAAGAGTATCTGCCAGCAAAGCATGCTACCTGGAGCCCCCCCCCCAGCCCTCCCTCCTTCCCCAGGGATGTTTGACCCCCTGTGCATCCCATGCTCTCCTCCTGGGCTGACACAGCATCAGCTGGGAGCTATGAGGGGGGAAACTGAGGCAGGCTAGAGCAGGTATGCAGACGAGGATGCAGACTTTGCTCCACGGCCTGTCTCCATCCTGGCTCTTCAAGGCAAAACTGCCCTTGCTGTTTCAGCCCAGCCTGATGCGGAGGTGCTCTTGGCCGGGAGGGCAAAGGAACCACCTCATGTCGCGCAGGGCTGGAGGCTCAGCTGGTACTGTGGAAAAGGGGTGAAAACACAGGAGGGGAAAAAGAGTGTAGGTTGGATAGCTGGAGCTGTTCGGTTCAGGTGTAGCTGATCACAGCCCACCACTGGCTCTCTCAGATCTGGGAGATGGAGGTGTGATGGACCCGCACCTGTGAGCCGTGAGCAGGGATGCTGGGGGAGAGCACTGCAGATAATCCCATCCTGCTCCTGGGGCTGGGGGCAAAACAGCCTGGCCTTTTCCCAGCCTCCTTTTCTCTGGCAGAGCTGCTAAATAAACGTGTCCGGAGGGAACCAGAGTGTCTGCAATTGAGCGAGTGAGGACCTCGGCTCGTTATTTAAAAGGCAGCTTTCTGGCTTGCATGCTGCAGAGGGTATTGTATAAATGCAGGGGCATGCAAACCAGAGCCCAGGTAAGGATAACCCCAAACATACCAGTTTTTAAAACTTAATGGGTTTGACACTGAATTCCTAGTTCAGAGTGGCACACTGGCTTTTTGTATCCAGAGGCCAGATCCTGCCAGTGCCATGTGGCAGCAACTCTCCAGCCAGCCCTGCTGGTGTCGGCGTTGTTCTTCGCAGGGGAAAACGCTGCAAGGTAATCAAATGCTGACCTCCAGTTATTAACCTCGTTGTCTTAATCACCTCCATTGAGTGCCTTAATTGCTGAACAGGGATGGGAGGACCTGGCTGCTTCCACCCGAGATTAACATGCAGCCTGGCAGTCCCCTCCTGTCTGTCCCAGGGGACATGCTGCTCTGCTCTTTCTCTAACTCACCTACTTACCCTGAAAAAAGGTGGAAGTGCTTCTCTGCCAAAATACAGCAATTTATCAGCAAAATTCAGGGAACCACCCCCGTTTTTTCCTCACTCGGTCAAAGAGGTGGTGCAGCCCCACGTTGTGGGGAGCTGGTGGCCAGGGATGTGCTCGGCATTGCTGTCGCTCCTTGTCTGCTGGCCCCTGTGTTGCCCGATGAGGTGCTTTGCTGAGAAGGCACCATGCAGGCTGCTGGGCTGGGAATGCCGTGCATGGCCTCGTTCCTGACAAGAATCAGTGATTCGGGCCAAAGTCAGTGCTTTGGGGCAATATATGATGAAATCTTGCTCGGGGACTGCAGGGAGGGGAGGCTCCAGCACTGCTCTGCCTGCCTGCCTGGGAGACAACCATCAAGGATGCAAAGAGTTGATGGCGCATCCCTCCAGCTGCCTGCCTGCCCCTTTTTGCCTTTTTTTGCACTAAATTGAAAGTAAACAGCCTTCATCAGCCTCCATCCCCACACACAGGGCCATTACTCTCAGGGCCTCACCTGTCTGCCTCTGGAGCCCGCACCGAGGCGGAGAAGCTCAGGGTCAGTCCCCTGCCAGGTAGAAGCTGCTCCACCATGTCTTGGCCAGCGGCTCCTCGAGATGCTGCCAGATGTCCCAATGGCTCTTGCATTCATGTTCAGGTGGCTTTAGGATGTGTGACTGGTTAAGGGCACCAAAATGCATGGTAGGAAATGCTCTGTCTAGGGGAGGCAGAAGATGGAGCTGAGGAACGACAGCCCAATGCATGGCCCACATGACAATGGACAGAAGAAGTGATCTGGCAGCCCAGAAAGATGTGTAGCAGAAGCCAAAATGGTCTTTCTAGCTGGGAAGCCTCCTGGCAGCCCTGCCTGCTGAGGAGCAGGCAGCACTGCCGGCCCTCCTGCTTATAGCCTCTTCATCCCTGGGCAGATGTCTGACGGCTTCCCCTGGGGTGCCAAGATGACGGCTTTGACTTCTCGTTTCCTCCTGATGTGTTTAATTGCCTGATTTTTTTTCCTTTAGGACTGAGAGACAAGCGAAGAGACGTGGCCAAAGGAAGACAGATGTATGGAGAAGTCCAGGTGACAGATTGAGGGATGCTATAACCACAATAGCCGGCCTGATGGATTGATAGATTAGACAGGGAATATAAATAGCAAGCATGGTTTATCTACACCCGTTTTATTTTCCTCTCGCTTATCTCTTTATCTCTCCTGGTGTTATTTTCCTCCCGCTTATCTCTTTATCTGTCCAACCCAAGGATGGAGGAGAGGGGGGAACAACCGGGTGACAGAAGCAGGATGGATGAGTTCAGGTTACCACGGCTTTTGCAGCATCCAAGCGGGCAAGTTTTTCTAGCCAGGGAGGATTAGAAAGCGGACTCAGATCTGCACACCGATACACCTCTTTCACCCCCCCACCTATCCCCCACCATCTCCATTTCCCTGCACCCTGCCCATCCCCTCTGCCCGCATTCCCTGCTGTGGGGATGCTGTGGGTTGGAGGGTCAGCTCCTTCCTCTCTCTAGCCTGTCCTTGGCCAAGAAATTAGGGCAGCTGCCGAGGCAGTGAGCTCTGCTTGTCTTGATACCCAATGTTTCCATCTGACAGCCAGGCAGTGCCGCTGCTTGATATTCCGGTCAGGTGCCGAGCGCGGCAGCAGCAGCACTGGGGAAGGAGGGAGGGGAGCCCTGCTCCGATGAGCTGTCAGCTGCCAGCTCGCCTGCCCCTGCTGCCTGGCTTTTCGCCCCGGCTCACTGGGCTGAGCTGAGTGGGTCCCGGAGATGCTGCCGGCTCCCTGGCAGTGGGGCTGCTGGAGATGCTGGTCTCAGGGAAACCCACTGCCCCTTGATACCTGCACTGGGTGTAGCAGAGGGAGGTGTCCAGGATGGGTTGCACCTGGTTTGGGGCCCTTTCTAAGGGGGTGATGAATGAGAAGGCCTCGAGGAGGCCAATGAGGATATCAGAAGTAGGGAGCAACCTACACATATGGACCAAGCAATGGAGCTAGGACACAGAGATTAATGTCGTACCTGTCTATACAATTGTAACTGGCCAGAAAGGGTGGCTGGGGGTCAGGTATTCTCTGTCTCTTCCCATACCAGAGTTAAGGGACATCAAACGAACCTGCCAAGGGACATGCTTGACAAAGAGGTGGTACGTGCCACAGCAGGCGACTGAGCCATGGCACTGCCCACCCTGGGGCACAGTGGATGTTTACATGGGACCAGAAGGAGGTTGGACATGAGATGCGGCTGGTGCCACACGGGTTCTTCCCACCAGCTCAGGGATGTGTTGCATCTGCTCCAGGCAACCGATAGGCAGCAAAAGTGAGAGCTGGGGGAAGCAGGCAGGAGCTGCCAGCTCCAGGTGTGGGCAGGATCCCTCCCTGCCTCCAGGCACGTCTGATGGTCTTAATGGGCCGCCTTGGAGCCCTGTCCCTTTGAGTTAATGAAGACATGGACAGGAGACAGATGGCATCTCCTCTCCTCAGGAGGCTTGGCTAAAATCCAGAGAGCAGGACGGTGTGGAGACATGGAGGGGACACGGCGGCTGGGCACCATCCCCTCCTGCCACACAGCAAGGGAAAAGCCAGGGCCAGAAATGACAGTAACTGTTCTTTTTTTTTCTTTTTCTTTTCTCTCACTTGTTTTTGGTTGCTCTTTTGCTCAAAAAAGGCATTTTTTAAAAAATATATTAAACAGATACATTTTACTAAGATGTATCTTGGCTGGAACCACTGACAAGAAATGACCATCCCCAAATAAATGGGCTTAAAAAAAACCCTCCCAAACAAAAGGAATAAATAAATAAAACATTTTTTTTTCTTTTTCTTTCTTTCTTTTGTTTTAGGTTTCGGGGTGGGTTTTTTGTAAGGAATTGCAGCCCAGAGGTCTCTGCCGGTGTCCATGACAGCAGCGTCCAAGGGCCAGGTGTCACGTCCTTCCCATATGAGGGTGATGATGCCTCGACAGGCACGAGATGCTCATGGAGAAGTGCAGGGAGAGATCTGCTGCATCTCAGAGGCCTGCAGCATGGTCCCCCCATGCTGTGTGCGAGGGCATGGCCACAGGAAGGGTCATGGAGGATGTGGAAGTGAAGGCGCCAGTAGAAACCCCTCTTAAAAAGACTACAAAAATTGGGGCGCCTAGGAGACCGCTGCTGGAAGATCCTCACAGTGGGTTGAGCATCTGCTCCAGCAGGGCCAGCAGCTGCCTCTGACTGAGCTGCATTTCCCCTGGCCATTGGCATGTCCCCCCAGCCATCGATGCTCAAGCAAAAGCCGTGCCATGCGGCATCGGTCCCCACGTTTGGAGCCAGTCTGCACTGTGTAAGCCATCCCTCCTCCATAGTCCTGCTGGCATCCTCCATCTGCTCAAGCCCTGCATCTCTTTGGCTGGTCACTGGGTGTACCATGGAAGCACGCAGTTGGCACTAAGGTAAGGCCTTGATTTAATTTTTTTAGGGTGGTTATTTTTAACTCCACCCAGGGAGTCCTTTCTCCTGGCCCCCTCACTCCAAGATTTGAGCAGCTCCAGCCATTAGCTGCACAGTTTGCCCGTGTCCTGCTCTACTGCGTTGGGCAGCTTGGCGTTGAAGGCCCTCAAGGAGGACTGGATCCTCGCCACCTCATTGTTGGCCAACTTGAGCCTGTGGCGGAGCAAGCAAGTGAAGAGGTCAAGGCGGGTTTTGCCAGGGGGTGACAACCTGTTCACCCGGTCCCTGATCTCCAACAGCTGGAGCATGGCTGAGTCCTGGGAGCCCTGGGTATAGGGGTAGTCCAGCTGAAGGATCAGGTCACGAATAGCATCTGGTTCAAAGGGCAGGCTGTAGCCAAAGACTTGCAAGCTGTTGATTTTCATGTATCCCAGGTTCTTGGAGGGATCTGCCATCTCCAAGGGTTCATAGTAGATTGTCTCATTGGAGCTGTCATCCAGAGACTTGATGCGGCTCCGCAAGTAGACATGGACTGTTTCAAAGAAGGTCTTCCACTTGTTGCCCAAGGTGAGCGTCCAGTTTTGGCACTGGGCAGAGGTATCTATGTTAGTCCTTTCCCAGTCTGGGAAGTTGCCCTCATTGACAGGCATGAACCAGCTCTCCGAGTGGCTTCCCCCAAAGGGGTTGACATAGATGGCCATGACGGGCTCCAGTGTGCTGTTCTTGGTGAGGCAGATCTGCAGGGAGAGGGCCAACATTATGTGAACCAGCCCAGGCTTGTACTTGTTGCTCTTCAGGGTCAAGAGCATGCGTTTCCTCCAGGAGGGGTCAAACCAGCTCCCCAGGCGCATGTCATTGCTGATGAAGATGGAGTGCACCTCGATACGGCTGTCCCTTTTCTGCAGGAGGTACTTCAGCTCCAAATCCTGCAGGTCCGTCTCCAACCCCAGGTAGTGCTCCAGCGAGTCAGCCACCTCGGGGCGGCAGAAGCCCTGGGTGAGCACATAGCCATGGTTGCAGGTCCCACAGCGGGTGCTGTTGTCCTCAGCACAGCTGGCACAGGCTGGTCCCTCCCCCAAGGCACACGGTATGGACCCCTGGCAGGAGGGCTGGTCGGAGGGACATGTGCAGCTGTGGTTTTCTTCCAGGAAGGTCCCAGGCACAGTGGTCTCGCTGCAGTACAGGAGTGACTGCGCACGGCTCCACCAGTAAGGGAGGGACCTGGTGGAGAAGAGACGCAGGAGGAGAGATGTTTATATGGCATCTTTAGGGGTGCAACCAACTTTCCCTAGGCATGGAAGAGCTGCCCACCTTGCATTCATTTTTCTGCAATGCTGGTGGCCCTCCGTGAACTGAGCCCCATTTTCCACCTCGAGGCTTGGACCCAACCTCTCAAGGCTACATTCCAGGATGGCATGGCTGTCCCCACTGCCTGCTCACCCCTCAGCTGCCCTCCAGCAAGGCAGGAGCTCCTCTAGTCCCAGCCACAGGGAGGTGGGCTGTGGGTCTGAGCACCCCTCGGGGCTCTGAGCAGTGACCCCGATGTGGGACAGGGATGCCATGACATCTTACCTCTCCTTTGGCAGTTTGAAGCGAGGTTGCCGGTGGCAGCGTTTGCTGAGGTTGAAGAGCCGCCGGATGAGTCGGTGGGTTTTCCTGGAGACCAGCTTCAAGCTCGTGCCCAGCTGCTGGTAGCGATGTTGGATGTCCGGGTCCATGGCCCAGAAGTGGGAGATGGACGTCCTGTTCAGGAAACGGTCCCCAGGGAGCCTCTTCACCAGGGCCTGAAACTCCTCTGCATGGGCAGAAAGATGGCATCAGCAGGCCCAAGACAGCAAGCGGTGAAGGTAGGGCAGGAGCCAACATCCCTCCAAACTGGCTCTCAGGTCTTCACAGAGAGACGACCTGGATCCTGCCCTGGAGCCCCACCACCCAGCCTGGGCGGCTCCCTGAGGAGGGATGGCAGGGAGGGAGATGCTTGGTGGGGTCTCCCCAGCCTCACCTGACTCCTCAAACTGGCCGTGGTGGCTCTCCCAGGCTCGCTGGAGCTGGGCCAGGCTGCCCTCCAGCGCCTGGATATCGGCCTCGGGGCAGTTGCAGCGGGGGAAGGCAGGCTGGCACTGGCAGCGGCAGTCACTCCGGCGGCACACCAGCTCCCCAGCCGAGCTGCAAGCGATGTAGCTGAGGGCAGCCGCCACGAACCGCTCCCGCAGGTAGGAGGGAAGCACTGTCTGCAGCCCTGCGAGCAGGAGGCAGCCCCGAGAGCATCAGGGCACGCACACAGACCCTCCAAAACATCTCCAGAGCAAGAAGGGAATGAGCCTTCCCCCTCCCCAGGCTCCCACTCTCACATGATTTTCATATCAACTTGCTGTGGAGCCGCTTGTCTGGGCTCTGCATCGATCTCAGCTCCTTTTGGCAGACGAGCAACAACCTCATCCTGCCCAGCTTTGATTATTTTCATCCCCCCTCCTCCCCAGCCCTTAAATTAAAAGCAGTATCTTGAGCCAGCATCCTCCCCTGCAGTCCCCTGCGCGCCTGTGAGCATCCCACGGTGGCATTCGTCCGTCGCCACGTCCCCACCAGCCTGGTCCTACCTTGGAGCTGCACTTTGTTCTCAGGGCTCTGCACCAGGACTGAGCTCACTGAATCCAGGTTGTCGTAGTTGCTGCAGCCAAGTGGCCCCGTTCGTGTTTCGGTCACCTAAGCAGGGGACCCGCATGTGGTCAGGGACACAGGAGGGGACCCAGGGCATGTGCCACCCCGCCAAAAGTGCTGCAAATAACCTCTGGCCAGGCTTGCCATGCCCCACTCCCCGCAGCAAGGAGACACTTGGAGAAGAGAACTAATTGCCTGATAATTGGCTTGTTGACAGGCGGCAGCCCTGCCTGCAGCCCGCTGAAAAATGTGCCTTCATTAGCGTGCCCAATTTCCCATAAATAACATGGATGCGCTAACTTTGCCTGCTCTCTCCCTCCGTCTCCCCTCCCCAGGGTGCGATGCTGCTTTAGCGTCTTGGTCAGCTTTGAGGGGCCGCTGGCGAGGCCCAGGGCCGCTGTCTCCCTGCACTGCCCTCCCCCTTGCACCCTCACCTACCTTGATGGCGGCTGTGGCGATCTGGATGTGGTGAAGCCGGCGCAGCGTGCTCTCCCGGTCGATGAAGTAGGAGGCTGCCAGCTGGTGCAGGGTCTCCAGTGAGACCCCCGAGCTGTTCCCAGCCCCCCCAGCGGGCTCTGCCCTCCGGCTCAGCTTGCGCTTGTCCACAAAAATGGTCAGGGACTCCTCTCCTGGGGACACACACAATGCTCTTGGGGGGCTGCTGGGCTCCCCCCATTCCCCTTCTTGGCAGTATTTCTCCTGCAGTGCTTATTTTCCCACCCTCCCTCCTTTGCACATTGCCTTGTGCAAGGGAAGCAAGCAGGGGGTGAGCGGGGAGCGAGCACCCAGCAGCACTCACCTCCCAGCGTGGCAGCAAGCAAGAAGTGAGTCCCATACTTTTTGATGAGGCTGTCGGTGATCTGCTGGGGGCTGGGCCGGCGTCCCAGCAGACGGATGTTGCGGATGAATTCAGGGGCCAGGGGAAGTGGCAGGCTGAAGAAGTCTTTCCTCTCCAAAGCCAAATTATTCACTTTCCAGCGAGCAAACTCTCTGCGGGAGGAGATGAGCAGTGGGGAGAGTGTTTGAAGCCAGCCCAGCCATGCCATGTGCACGCTGTCCCTCTGCTGTCCCCAGTGTCCACCTTGGGGCAGAGGATCAGTAGGTGGAAAAACTCCCATTGGGACCATCCCGACTTCCCCATCGCCACATCAGGGGTGAAGTACCCGCTGTATGTCAGGTATAGATAGCTATAGATCCAGCCAGAACGAAAGCATTGTCCCTCCCGAAACCATCGATGGCAATAACGAGCTACAAGCAGCAGAGATGCCTGACATTGATTAATTAGGCACCTCCGGTGGGCATTAATCACAGCCCAGGGCAGGGCCAGAGCCTTTTCCAGCCCACTGGGCTGGATGGGCCTCATCCATCCTCCATCCCTATCTCTACAGATCCAGGTGAATATCTGGCATCTGGGGGTTTCATGGTTTTAAATATTGGCAGCGTTCTGTAGGAAGCTGGAGCTGTTGGGATGTGGTAAGGTTGGTGGTGGGTCCCCTTGCAGCCCTGAAGGCTGTGAAAATGCTCCCTCATTGCCCCACCAGCCCCTCAGCATCGCTCGGCCCCAGTGGGGAGCCGCCAGCCTGCCGCTGCCTCGAACTACCAACGTAAACAACCAGCGGCTGATTTCAGCCTAATCTTCGGCATTTTGCTCTAATTAAAACCAGGCGGCGGCTTTCAGACAGTTTAATTAGGGCTGGTTGGGAAAGGAAGGAGAGGAAGGAGGAGGGAGGGGTGGATGGGCACAAAGCAGTCAAGAGGCTCAGTTGGTGCTGCTGGCCTCCCATTATGATTTTTGGGTCCAGAAAGTGGGATGTTGGGGCCAGGAGCAGAGCTGGGGGTGAGCGGGCAGGCTATGCTGCCTCTCCTCTTGCACACATGCTCCCTGGGTGCTGGGGCACATGGGACTGGGGGCCAGGAGCCCCACCCCAGTTCCCCCCCATCCCACAGGCAAAACAAGCCCCAAAGGCTGCTAGCAGGTTCTCCACCTCAGAGGACGTGCAAGCCAGCTGCTGTCCCTCTGGCTGCTCCTTCCCGTCCCACCACCGTCACTGGCAGCATCTCTGGAGGAAGTGGGTCCCTCGACATTGGCAGCATCAGCGTGTAGGAAAGGGGTGAGGGAGGAGAGGAGCTCTCTGGGTGTGCTGGGCTGCATAACAATGCTGTCATCCCAGCACCCACGTCAGCTCCCCCGGGAGGCAGCGGCCAGGCTTTGCTCCGCTGCTGGAAATCCCCGGGGCTTGGCACCAGCGAGAAGAGGAAGGGAAAAGGGCTTGTTAGCAGGAGGTGACAGCTCCAATTAGCACCAGGAGGCAGTGGAGTGGGTTTCCCATGCTGGTCATCATGGGCTGGCCGTTTGCTGGGAACAGTGGACCCCACTGCTGCCAAACCTGGTTCTCTACTGACAAGAACCCACCTCCAGCATTGGCCCCCACGCATGTAGCATCCCACTGCCACAGTCTGTGGGGTGACGGCACTGGGGACATGCCAGCGGGTCAGTCAGGGAGGCTTTTCACGAGTCCCAGCAGCATCCCAGCCCCAGATGACTGACAGTCCAGGCAGGCTCAGTAATTCAGCACAAAGAAATCTTTGTGCATGGCAAAAGGACAAAGGAGCATCTTTCTGTGCCTCTCACCATAAGGGCTGATCCCATCTCAACCTGAGCACCAAGTCACTCCCAGTTTGGGGTAATTCCTGTCTGGAGCCCATCCCAACCATGCCATGAGCATCTTGCGGGGCTGCTGTTATATTACCCAGGAAAGCAGCATCTCACATACAGCCACCCATCCTCTCTCTTGATGGACAGCCTCCTCCTGCACACAGGGGTCCACTCTGCTGTGCGCCCGGCAGCCCCCTACACTGCAGCCCCCTCACAGGGTGCCCGACGAAGGGCTGGCCCCCGCCACTGCTGCTCACCTGTAGATCCTGTACCTGGTGGTGAAACCCTGGCGGTAGCGCTCCATGAAGTCCACATACTCCTGGGCTCGGTAGAAGGGTCCCCGGTCAGTGAGGAGCCAGTCGAGGGGTGCCCGGCCCGAGGAAGAGGAGGATGATGAGGAGGAAGGGGTTGCAGGGGCGGCATGCTGCTGGGGCACCGTGCCGCCCGCCCCGCTGGCCACCCCCCAGCGGCAGCACGCACTCAGGGCCAGGAGGGCCAGCGGCCACAGGAGCATCGGCGGGGGCCCGTCAGCACGTGGGAGGTCCTGCCGCCCCATCCTGCTGCCACCTGGCCGGCTTCTTCATTCTCTCACCCCGCGGCAATCCTCTGGGACAGCCCTGCCCTGCAACGGCACCGCGCGAAGCGAGGAGCCCATGAGGCCGGTGGCACGGGGCAAGGTGCCAGGTGCAACCATAAGCTAAGGAAAGGTGAGGTTTGCTTTGGGGAGGCTGCTGGGATGCTGATGAAGGGAAAGCAGTGCTCCAGGAAGACCCACGCATTGGGCATGGACCGGTTGTACTGCAGGAGGTAAGAGTTTATGAGGTTAGAGGTGCTGGCTGCTGCGGAAGTGAAAACCTGGCTAGTGTCTGTTTGAGAAATTTCTGGCTTTTTCTTTACGTTTTCCTCTGCTGTGCATCAGACCAGTGAGCCAAGCTTGCTCCTACGGGGTGCCCATGGGGTGGGGACAGTGGGCTGCCTCTGCACCCTGCACTTTGGGGATGCCCATCACAAGCATGTGCAGCTTGTTTTAGGAGGGCTAAAAAATAATAAGCATAGGGAACTGGAAAACATGAGCTTTTCTAGGTATCGGTTGAACCGCACGCAGTTGATGTTAGACTTTTCTTTCCATTCTGCCAGTGGCTGAGATGATGGACGGATGGATGGATGGATGTCCACCCCAAGGCTGGCTGGGCTAATCACAGTGGTGTTTTGAACTCAATCAGCATTTATCTCAAGACAAAACCTTTCTGGTCTCAGCTCAGTGTGGCACTATCCGCGGGAGCACAGAGGGAGCTTTGCTGGGACCTGCAGCCCCAGAGCCAGAGCCTGAATTTGCAAGTGGTGAAAGTGGGAGACGGGGAGCTGCGAGGTCCGGCAGAGCTAGGGCGAGGTGAGGTGAGGTGTCCTGCCAGGCAACAAGAACTGTTTGCCTAAAAATAGGGACCCCACCACCACAGTGCTTCCAGGAGGTGATTTTATTCACCCAGGCCTCGAGGAAGGTGGCTGGTGGGGGCTGGGAGCCCAAACGCTCGCCCCTGCTGAGCGCACGCCAGTCCCACGCTCTCCCAAACGGGGCTTTGCTAGATGAATCATCACACTTTAACATGTATTATTATTTTGAATTTTTTTTTCTCCCTCTCTTCTATTTTTAAACCCTTAAGGGTGCACTTTGATTACACTTTCTCAGCTTCTTGTTCAGCCCTCGAGGCCGGGGCCCTGTTAATTTTAAACAAAAGCTGAGATTTTCGCATCACCAGATTGGGGGTGCCAGGGTAGCAGGGCAGGCAGGAGCAGAAAGCAGGGTTTTTTTCTGTCCTCCCTGCACCATTTTTCCACAGGTCATTCTGGTTTCTCCCAGCCTTGCAGGTAGCTGCAAAACACCCTGGTTGTTGCCGGCTGCTCCTGGCACATGGAGTCCCCCATGGTCATGACGTGGCCAAATCCTGGCCCGAACCAATGGGCCCCCATGCTGGGGTGGGTAGGGGTTTTGGGACCAGCAACCTCAGGCTGGTTTCCTCGCTCCACACCTTGAGGGTTGGAGGGGGCGTCTGCCCCTGAAATGTGGCAGGACCCAACGCCGGCTGCTCACGGAGCTGCTCGTGCGCTGCCACGTGCGGGTGATGGCTGAGCAGCCGAGGCACTTCAGCTGCTCTGAAATCTTCCCTGCCTGCAAACAAAGCTGGGCCAGGGGAAGCAGGCAGCCAGGATGCCACGGCTGTCTGAAGCAGGCAAGCACCTTGCTCTTCTCCCCAGGAATATCTGCAGATGCAGTTAAAATTGAGGTGGCCTGGGAACTGAAGGAGCATGTGAGGCTCAGGATTAACCCTGCAGCTGTAAGTCCCGCTGCTGCACTGTGTGGGGTGACCTGCGGAGCCAGGACAAGCTCCCATGCCTGGGAGGGCATGGTGGGAGCCAGGGCCTGGCAGCAAATCCTATGGATGGTTTAAATGCTGACCACAGGCTAAGCCCTCCATGATAGGGAGGAAAGCAACGCACCTGAGGCGAGAGCACTCCTTTGAGCAGTGTCTTTCTAAATCCTGCTTGTGGAAACGCTCTGCTTGTAGCATCAAATATGGCTGTGGCAGGAAAACACCTTGCTTAAATAGCCGGCTGTTGCACCATGAATGGGCTTGGCACTGCCAATCTCCTTAGCCCCTGTCATTGTCTGTGGCTTTTAGGGGGTTTCTGACCACCCCAGCTGAGGTGGAGCTGGGCTGGGGGGCAGAGGCTGCTGCCTGGCTGGCCCCCTCTCCCGGGTCTGTACGGCCAAAGGGATGCTTTTCCACGAGCACTGTGGGAGACTGGCCTCATCCATTGCCACTTCACACCACTACAGGCTGGTATGGACGGTCTCACACCAGTCACCTTGCTGCCCTCCCTGAGGCTTTCCTGGTGAAAATTGGGAGGATGTGGGAGCATCCTTCCTTTGATTCAAAGCACGGAGGGGATTTTTTTGGGGAGGGACCAGGTAGAGCACTGTTTCTAGCAGCAAACCATCCTGGGTGCTAACAGCTTCCCACCAGCACTGACTAGCCCCTTGCCACCACCGCCATG
Organism: Burhinus bistriatus; assembly: GCA_013397275.1. Lineage (NCBI taxonomy): Eukaryota > Metazoa > Chordata > Aves > Charadriiformes > Burhinidae > Burhinus > Burhinus bistriatus. The sequence goes on from VYXH01000328.1 coordinate 61,770, forward strand.
GGGTGCACCCCCATGTGCCTTTCCTGAGAGGAGGTCCCTGGGCCGCCCTTCCTCTCCAAACTCTCTCTCCCACCTCCCCTCCCAGCACCACAGCTCAAGGCAGCAAACCTCTTCTGGGTGACCATCATGGGGACAGATATTAGGGATGGAGCCACCTTGGGCCACTTCTTCCCTTGCGCTGCTGTCCCCAGACCAGCTAGAAACCATTTCAGCCTGCTCTGCTGCCTTTCCTGGGGAGCTTACTCTGAGATTCATGACTGAACACAAGACATTTCTTGTGGCCACGTCATGTTCTACTACACAGCAATAAAAATAGTCAGAATTGGGTATTTCCAGTGCTCCACTGGTGAAAATCCAGAAAAGGTCCCCTCCTGGTGTGCAGAGTCCCTTAAAGCAACAAACTTTCCAGACTTGCTAAATAAGCTCTTATTTACACCTGCCTCTTATTTACGCAATGAGTGCTGGCACCTCTGAGCCCGGCTCTTGCCTGGGGACGGGTGCTGACGCATGCGAGCATCCTTGCCAACAGAAACTTGAAGCCCCAAATCAGGCAGGAACGGGCAAGCCACTGCGGGCAGGAGAGCCTGCACAGGGGCTGTGCTGAGTTACACAGCAAGCTTATCCCTGAGGAGCAGCTTTCCTGCACCATTGTTAGCTGGGCTAATTTATTTGCTCCTATTGATCAGGGGTTATATAAAATAACTACATGCAGAAATTGCTATAGCTCCACATAGTCCTTAGTCCACACAGTTTGGGGGGTGGGGGGGGCTCTGGTTTTGCTGAGGGGCTGCTGCTGTGGCTCTGCATGGTTGGGGGCAATGCTTATCAGGGTTCACCTCCACCGGCTCACACCAGCATCCTCCTGGGATGCTGGGGAGAGCAAAGCTCTGTGGAAACAAGTAACCCCCCTGACCTTACTACTAGAGCTGGAAATAACTTTCTAATCACTTTTCCTTGATCCAAAAGAATGAAGATTTGATGAGAAGCATCTGACTACTTTTTTTTTTTTAGTGTTTTGCATCACAAAAGTTGGAAAATTTCCAGCTTGTTATTTTTTTTTTATCCTTCCCCCTTCTATAAAAACCTTAAAGCAAAGGAAGAAGAGTGCCAATGCAAATATTCTTGGCAAACTTTCCCAGGACCACAACCTCCTTCCTGGCCAAGTCTTCCTGATCTTGTTGCAGCCCTCCATGTCCCCGTTGCCTGCAGCAGAACATCCCGGTGTCCCGCCAGTGACAGCTGGTGCACAGCCCAGACTGTTGCTTGTCACAAGCTGCATCTTAAAAATAGCTTGTTGCAATTTCTAGAGGTGCCCTCCCACCCTTGAGATGGCAACGGGATTGCTTCTGCGGTGGGTTTCCTCATCCAAAATGGCTCAAGAGACCAAGGCAGGATGGTGTGAGGTGTGGACGGGGATGCTCGAGTGCCTGGCGAGCAGCTTGGGTGAGCTTCAAAAGCCTTTCTCTACTGCCCTTGGAGCTGATGGCGACAGCAGCAACATCCTGCAGAGTTATGCCGAGTTCCTGCTAGCTTCCATGCCGACAGCCTCTCCGGAGCCACACACGCCACCACTGATCAGGCCAAGTTTGATAATTAAGACATTAGCTAATTGTCAGAGACATTAACATTGATTTCTGCCCTTTCATGCTGCAGGAGCAGATCTAGAGATACATAAACTGTGAAGTGTGTGCTGGGGAGAGGCTGGGTGGTATTTGCTGGGTGCCATGGGGAAGCACAGGACTCTGGACAGACTCTGGCACTAGCCCCTGTAAATGCTGAGCCGAACACCAGAGCAAAAGCAGCACCCGATGTCTGCGCCAGGCAGAGCAATACCTGTTGTTGGCAGAGCTGTGGGACATGGCCTGCCACGGGGGGCTGGTCCCTGGGGCACAGGGGGAGCAAAGGTACATCTGCGAGGGAGCAGGGAGCGATGGGCCAGGTCTCTAGCTCCCTGTGGGTGCCTTTTAGTGGGAATGAACATCAAACTTAGCGACTGAGTCACCTTCTCATTAAACGTGGGAAAGCTTTATCAAATTAAGGCCACTTAAAAGAGCCTGGGCAGAGGCTAAGTGCAGTTTAGTTTCTGAAGTGGATTGACTCAGCTGAGCCGTGCCTATGTGAATTCACACAGGCGCCGCTTACCTCCCCCTGGACAGACAATCCCAAAGCGCTCAGTCCTGCAGGATGCTCAGTCCCCTTGCTGCGGAGCCACCAACCTCACTTGAGGCTTCATGGGACACAGCTCCTTTGCACCCAGCCCTGCCTCTCCTCAACTGTGCTGTGCCTCCTCTGTCCGCCCTGCTCTGTCATGGTTTGCAATGAGCAGCTTTCGGCATGGTGCAGCGTGATGCCAGGCTCGCATCCGCATGCTCCCAAGGAAGTGCCGGTGCCTCATTGATCTGCCGGGGTAATTAAGAGCGCGAGCCAGGCACTGCCAGAGCGACAGCAGCAAGGTAATTGCTGGCAAAGTGGGCATGACGGGGTGCTGTCAGCCACCTGGCACCCGGCCTGCGGAGACATGGCTCTGGGCAGCAAGCGTGGGGACAGCCACCTCAGAGCCTGCCATCCCTGCCCAAGCAGCAATGTTAAAGATCGCAGCAGTGGCTGTGAACCAATTCTCAAGAGGCTCCTGCGAACCACCCTCCATAGTCACTATTGCTAAGTGACTTTAAGTCACTGCCTTCCCCCCCAGCTCATGAGACTGGTTTAAAAACCTGCAAGACTTAATGACCTGGGTTCCTTTTATTAGCTTTTCTTCACATCCTTAAGAGCAAGACACTTGAAGATGAGAGTAAAGGAAAATAGCAGGAAATCCCAGGACTCAGGGAGCTAAGGATTTGCATAAGACATCAAATGAGATGAAGCCTGGGCTGCCATCAGGGGAGATAGCAGCTGTGTGCACTCTGTCGCACCACTGCCATGTGTTCTGCCCTCTGGCTTTCCTCACCTGAGACTTTCACACCCACAGGCAGAAAGCCTCTTAAAAGAGCAACGTAAAAAACAACTCCCCCCCAGCACGGTTACCGCGGCAGCATCACTGGCTTCCCCTGCCTTGTGCTGAGCTCTCAGCCCAAAGCATCCCTGCAGACGGGTCTCTGGGGTCAGGCAAGAACATCCCTGCACACAAGAGCTGGGGAAGAGCATCCTGTAGCCCCCTCCCTGGAGAGGATGGCTCCTTCCCCCCCGGGTAGACCCCGCTGTCAAAGCAAGCCGAGTACCAGCCTCGTGCAGGAGCTGGAGGCAGTGCAAGGTGAGGATCGCTGTCACCCATCCTTCCCTTGCCTTCAGACAGGTGACAAGTGTCACGGGCGGGAAGCGATGCATGGCAGTGGCTTAGCGTTAGTGGCACAGGGTAAATAAGGCAGTGGGTGGCTGGTGCCGGGCAGAGAACGAGGAGGAGATTTGGGGTGCCAGCCCCCTTCCCAGCACCCCGCTGCTCCCCAGGCCTCAAAACTGTCACTGAACCCCCATCAAAGTCAGCTCTGCTTGGAAAAAAGTGCAGGGGGCTCCTTGCAACAGCTCCGGGGCTGGTAAGGACCCTCCTGGCTGCTGACAGAGAGGGGACACTGACATCTGCCGGCAGGTCCCACCCGGCCCCGCAACACCCAGGCTCACCCTGCCCGGCCCCGGGACCACAGCGGGGGCAGCCCTGGTGGCCGCCAGCCCTGCCCCAGGGCAGCCTCGGAGGGCAGAGGCGTGAGGGCCCCACTAAGAAGGGGCAGGACAGGGTGGACATCACTGTGCTGAGAGCTGATGCTCTCGAGCTCGGCGCTTTAAAGATCCGGAGTTTCGTTTGCTACTGAAAAAAATTAGTGTTTAGCGAAGGGAATTGAGCCTCGCAGCCGGGGATCCCCCCCCTCGCAGAGCTGCCGGTACCAGAAGTTACCGGGCACCGCGCTGGGAACCGTACGCAGCGTTCGAGGCAAGCAAACATCTTCCGACAGGTGACCCGGTGCTCCGGCGGGAGAGCCGGTGGCAGCGGGGCCCTGCATGGCAGCACGGGGGATAGGAGACCTCTCCTGCTGATTTAGACGTGCCCAACAGTAAAGTACGTGTTTGGCCATTTCAGGGGGCATCTCCCCCAGTCTCTGAGGCCCCGGGGCATCTCCCATCGGCATCTCCCTGGAGCAGCGCACCCTGCACAAGCAGCAGCGGGTTTCCTGCCTCCCGGGCATCTTGTTTACGCCGGCAGCCTGCCAGCACCCGGTTCCACCGGGCCGGTCGCAGCCCCCCGGACCTGCTGGGCCCCGCACTCGGGCACCGGGGTGGCTCCCGCCGGGGAAGAGCTCGTTGCCTTCCTCTACCCCCGTCCTCACCGGGGCGGCTGCGAAGGGAGCCTGGAGCAGGGAGGCAACTTGGCCAAGGTCACCGAGCGAGCCGGCGGCGGCCGAGTCGCGTCTCCACCGTCGCGCACGGCGGTACCCGGGATCTCCGCCGTGCGGGGCCGCGGCCCCCCCC
>VYXH01000328.1:71009-164917 GCA_013397275.1 Burhinus bistriatus
CTGCGGCACGGGCGTGCGGGTACCCTGCAGCATCTTTGCCCCGGTGCCCGTTCACCCCGCTGCAGCATCTCGGCCCCGGTGCCCGTTCACCCCGCTGCAGCATCTCGACACTGGCTGCAGCACCGGGCTGGATGCTGTGGACGTGCTGCAGGCCTGGGGTGCCCGGTCGGTGCATCCCCGAGTTGTCATCTGTGGTGCTTGTCTCTGGCTCCGTGCACGGTGACCGGCGACCTGTGCTGGCAGGAAGCTCACAGCCTGCTTCCAGCGTGGCTGGATGGAGGTGAGGGTCTCTGCTTTGTCTGCCCCCGAGCAGAGTCACCTTTCCTGCAGCCTGCTAGAAAATTACTTCGGTGCCCGGCATTTCCCAATCCACTTGTGTGTGCTGTCTCCAGTACTCCTGCCCTGGGTTTAGGCTTTGGCCTGCTCACATGGTCCAGGTGGTTCCCGCCCGCTCTAGCCAGGCCTCTGCACTTCACCCACTGTATAAGGCATGTCTGCCCAAATCTGATGGGCTTCTTCAGTTTTTGTCCACCAAAAAAGCCAATGATTTTCTCCCTTTGTTCATGCTGTGATCAAAGCAAGGCCTCTGCCACTTGTGCACAGGGACTTGCTTCCCTCCACACCATCTGGAACAAGTCACCGAGATTTTTAATTTTTAGTGATATTTGTGCAGAGTACTAGTTTCCTACCACTGCCTGCAAATAACCCCTGCTGCCCTGGGCAAAAGCCATTGCTTTCCTAGCAGCCCCGTGGGGGCTGTGCATGCCTCCTGCAAGCCTTGTTCGTCCATCGCTGCTCCAGCCACACCTTTGGTGCCTGTGAATTTTTTAAAGCGCCACCCTTGTCTGGATGTTGTCCCAAAAACGAGGCACTGGCGTGTCGCTTTGCGTGGCATTGCCCCTCTGTGCCAACCTTGTCTGTGGGCAGAGTATAGTGGTGGCCCCAACCTGGATTTTCTCCCCAGCGCTTCATCGCCTCCATGGCCCCTACACCCCTCTGCATGCCAAAAAGCCCCCAGTCCTGGGTGCTGCGCTGGCTCGGGGCAGCGCTCGCTGCTGCATGGGCATCCTGCTTCTCCCAAAAGAAAGACAGAGGCACGCGGGAGGCTGTTGATGNATTTGCTCGAGGCTGGTGGCTGTGCGGGGAGGTCCCCCGGTCTGAGCCCTGTGCTGCGGGATGCTGCGGCGGAGACCGGAGAGCGTTGCTGTGGCAACGGGGCGGCAGCGCGGCGGATGCAGGGGGACGCGCAGGCACGGCCGCCAGCCCCGCGCTGCCTTCACACCCCAAAAGCGACCCGGGCGGTTGTCCCCTGCCCCCCTCGGACCCGCTCCCAGGGAGCCGGGCCCCCATGGGCCTCGGGGGCTGGGATGCTGCCAGCGGGGAACAACTGAGTGGCGATGCCTGGCTTTGATCGGGCAGGGGTCCCCAGGCATTGCCCCTGGCTAGTAATGCAGGGATTTCCCCCGGAATTTTTCAAATCCACGAGGTGCCATACACTGGGCAGCGCAGGAAAGGCCCCACCCACTCTGACAGACCCTGCTGCACCCAGGCCTTGCACTGATGATGCCAGGCAGGGGTTTGCTTTCACCTCCTTCTGCTTATGGCCACCAGAAAATACGAGGATGACTGGCCCCGTGTCAGTACACCCTAATGTCCTGGTGGTGGCCGGGCTTTCCTGGGCATTACTGCCTGCGATATTGGTTCCCCGAGAACCTCTGGGTGCACGGGGCTGTCCCAGGCCCTGGCATGTAGGAGTTCGGGCTGTGGAGACACAGAGGTGGTTCCAGCACAAGTCTCCCTGCCTGGGATGCTGGGGCTGGAGGCTGGGCTGGCAGGAGGGGGCACCTTGCGGACCACTCCCATTTTGCCAGGGTTTTGACTTGGTGACTCCTGGGAAACGCCATGTTACATCTCCCTCCCTCTTGTGAGAGAAGGGCTTGCTTTGAAGCTGGCATGGCCACTTTGCCATGTGTGGGTATTATTATTGTTGTTGTGCTGCTTTGCTTTGTGTGTGGTGGTGGTGGTATTATTATTATTATTGTTGTCATCATTGTTGTTGTTGTTGTTGTTATTATTATTATTATTATTAACCTGGGCACTGCTTTTGCATGGCAGAAGCCCTGAAGTGCATAGAGCTTACAAGACTCAGACTTCGTAACTCAGAGGCTGCATCCTCTGGAGCTGGAGAGCCCCCAGCCCCAGAAACCCACGGGGCAGAAAGCATCACTGTGTGAGTGCTGTGCACTCGGTGGGGACATGGCCATGTCTGGTCGATGCGTGGAACCGATGTCAGTGGCTGTGTTTCCACAAGGCTTGTGCATGGCTGGAGGGTGTATTTGAGCATCCTTCCATGAACCTGGCTTCATGTGGTGCTGATTGCACCGACCCTGGCAAACTCCAGACCCATTAATTGTGCTCACCTTGTCGCATTTGAATGTACAATAATGCATTGGAACGGTGGGTAATGCCCACATCCACCTTTGTGCCTCTGAGCCAGGTCCGGTTTAGCGTGACTCTACTGGGAAGGGAGCTGGGTGACTGCTCCTTCTCCTCTTGGTGGTTTTTGGATCCAGGGCCTGTGTACAGGGAAGGGGTCCCTGAGGGGGAACTGCCCTGCCAATTGGCAGGGTCTTGGACTGGACCTCAAGGTGCTGCCCCCAGGCCGGGGAGGGTCTGGGTTTGGGCTTGCAGCACCACGAAGGGCAGGCGGTGCTGCACAGGTGCTCCTAGCAGTGGCAGCTGGTCACCTTGGCTCTGCCACACGGGCTTTTGAGCAACTCCCCCAAGGTTGCTCCATGTCTCAGTTCCCCCATTGTCATGGTTTGGGCTGGGCTGGCCAGTAAAATGAATGACAGATGCTCTCCCAAGGGAGAGAAGAATGAGACAGAGAGAGAGACTTATGGATTGAAAAGAAAAGTAAAACTATTTTAATGAAATATTAATAATAAAAAGAAAATATAATAGTACCAAAAAAGAAAATAATGGAATATATACAATATATACAAAACCAGTATCAAGCTCCCAGGATGACAATCATGTCACCAGCAGGCATTGGGAAAATCCCAGACTGGACTCAGTGACGGGTGGGAGCTGAACTCAGGAACTGGATTCAGAAAGGCATGGATCAGGATCAAAGGCAGATGAATAGACAGACTTCTCCTCAGACGCCGGCCACTGAAGAAAGATGCTGACTCCCTTGATCCCTCCGCTTTTATACTGAGCATGATGAAGATAGGATGGAATACCCTGTTGGTCAATTTTGGGTCATCTGTCCTGTTTGCTCCTCACTGCAGGTGTGACCCCTCTATGTTCTTCTGCTTCCAACCCTCCAACTTGGTACATAACAAAGCTAGCTGACCTTGCTTGTTATCACAATAAGTAGAAGCAGGAGCGTCTTTGCGTACCATTCCTTGGTATTCACTATAAACATTAGACCTTATCTGCTAGAAATGGACACTATCTGAAAAATATGCCATTAATTTCAGAGTTAGAAGAGGCTTAACCGAAAAGTAAAATTAGCGTAAAGAAAATTGGTTCTGTTTTACCTCAAACCAGCACATGCATGAAGATGGCAGGAGCATGCAGGGAGGTGGCTGTGGCAGGGTGGGACTGCAGCAGGGGAAGGGTCAGGATCAGGGAGCCCAAGGGTATCCGGGTGCCATTCCCCTCCAGCCCTGGCTGTTCCCCTCAAAACCCCCCTAAGTAATTCCAGTGCTTTCAAGCTTGGCTGTCGTTCTGAAGACCAGCGTGCATGGTCTCCCCTGCCGTGGTGGCACCTCCCTGCCATGGTGGCTGAGCCAGGCATCCCACTGATGGGCACATGGGTCAAGGTTTTTCCCCCAGCTAGAGATGTGCTGGGGTCCTTGGAGAGCCACATATTGTGCTTGCTAAAAATAGGGTGCCGGGAGTGTGCGTTGAACTGGGCATCCCAAAAATGGCTGTCACTCCCCACTCCTGACGAGACGGTCTAGTAACACAATCCACTTAACGACGAGTGCAGATGTTGCGGGCATCCCCTCACTGCTGGTGGGTGGTGTGGCAGGGACTTCGATGGACCTCCCCTCAAGCCAAGCTCTGCCAGGGCTCGTCCATGCCAGCAGGGATGAGAGGGACCCAGGGGCTGTCTGCCTGACCTCAGGGCCTGTGCCAGGCGGTGGGAAAGTCGTGCATGGGGTCTGGCATCCATCCCCTTCATGTGTTTGCTTCTCCGTGCTGCCAGTGGCGGTGAGCTGCAGGGGGCTCAGCCAGGGGCCTGGGAGGTCACGTTGGCTTTGGTTTGCCTTGGTCCACTACCCTTTGGCTTTAGATTTCTGTTTATCTTTACCCAAGAGGGTGAGGCATTGCTTGTTGCGTGCTCTGCATGCACCGTTTTTGGGTCTCATCCCTTCTCGTGGCTGTCCCAGTGACAGAGCTGGGTGTGTTGAGTGTGTTGGTGCTCAACCCTCCCAAATGTGGGGACTCTGTGGCTGTTCCCACATTCCTCCAAAAGCAGAGGGATAGTTTTTGGGACCATTACCCCTGGTTTATGGTGAGGGGACATGCTTGGGCAGGGCTTTCAGCTGCTTTGGAGCTCCCTTTGCTAACGAACAGAGTATGTTTTAATCGTGCTGGCCACCTTCTTGTGCACGTGCTGCCTCGCTGCCTGCATTTGCTCAGGAGCAGCTCGGTGGCATGTGGTCCCCCTGTGCATCGCCTTTTGTGCTTGTACACATAAAAATGCACATGGTTTTATATGCATGACCTCAAAAGGACTTGAACACCCCCCGCCCCCATTTTGCTGTGGATTTTTTTCCCACCTCCTGAATTTTCGGGAAGTGACAAGGGTGTGGGAGCAGGGATGGGGCTCCTCGCTAGTGCGTGCCAGGCTGCCTGCATTTAAAAGCATCCTGCTTTAAATCAAGGAAACCTCAATTTGAAATGGTTGCCTTTCATCTTGTTTCGTGTTTGTTGCATTAGTTGTATTTTTTCCTGAAGGTAGGACAAGTCTCACTGATCGGTGGCCATTAAGAAATGATAATTAGCAGCTCAATATTCCCTGTCCGCTAACCTTCACACCCCCTTCTTCCTTGCTGCTTGGCTCGGCAGCATCCGGCCGCATTTGATATGTCATTAACTGGATTCACACTCCTGCAGGCTGCTAATTTTTTGGGCCCCATCCTTCACAGGTTACAAACTGGTAAGTGGGATATTTATTAGCATCCTAGCTTACTGCGGCCTCTTGGGCTCGGTAGAGATTTGCAATGCCATTAGAAACTGCGTGAAATATGGTGTCTTTGACTCCTTTGCCCAAGTAATGCGCTAGATATTTGAAAAGCAAAGTCTTGAAATGCGGTTTTGTGCATAAAATTAACTTGAGGAATGAGAAAGTGGAGCTGATGGGTTGAACCCATGCTTTCTGGGCACTGGATAATTCAAGATCTTTAAATACTGGATGGTTTCTCGTATCTGGTTATTTTTCTGAGCATGGAGGAGCTGAAGAAACTTACTCTGTTTCCCCAGTTTCCAGCCCAGCTGTCATGCCCTGAAATGGGGGCAGTGCAGCCCCTCACCCCCCGACTTCCCCCGCTCCTCATTGCCCTCACGGGAGCCTTGGCAGCAGAGGATGGGAGAAGGTTCTTAACTTCAATGACTTTAATAGATTGTCATAAACTCAGGCCCTTAATACAAGCTGTCATGATTTCAAATTATCTTACTTTTAAATTAAATAGATTCCTTTTTAAATACAAAATCAATTCTAATTTTTTAGAGGGGTGAGATTTTTCAAAGGCACCGATGAGTTGGGCATATTTAACTGCTCTTGAATATCTCCCCAAAATATCTAATCAATTTTTTTTGTTAAATCTCTGCTAAGCTCTTGACTGTGCTAGTGGGTGCTCTGGCCATGACTTCCTTGGGTTAATAATGGGGGGATCGCACAGGGGGTCTTGGGGGCTGTGAGACAGGCTGCCGCAGGGATGCAGGCTGCCACTAATCGGACTGACGGGCAGCCAGCGCGCCTGCCTGCCCCAGCTCTCCTTTCAGGCTGTGTGGGGAGGCAGCGAGATGTGACACCTATCATCTCTCATCCACATCCCGCACATCTCCCTGCTGCCACAGACTGCAGGAGGTGGTGTCCCCCCCACCATCTACCCTCAACCCCGGGTCCTAAATGGCCCCAGAGGAGGGAAGCAGGAGCCAAGGGGCTGCAGGGTTGCATTATCCATTTTTTTTTTTTCACTTCTACTTCAAGTGGGAAGAGCATCCCATTGGGTTTTGGTTGGGGGTTGCTTGGCCCCACTCCTCTCGCCTGGGTTTGGGTGCCAGTGGTTGGTCCCAAAGCTGGTGGCACACAGGGCAGGTCTTTGGTCTTGGCTCTCTGCGGTGGGAAAATGTGTCTCGGGGTGTTGTGGTGTTGGTCCCCAGCTCAGCTTCATTTCCAAGGGAGGCGAGGGCACCCCAGTATCATCACTGGAGCCCCCCTTTCCTGTCACATGTCCCCATCCTGCGAGACCAGGGCATGGCAAAGGGCTGCAGTGGGGATGGTCCCACCACCGGACCCACAGCATCGCTCTGGTGCGAACCTTGCACCTGGAAATAGGTGTAATGGTGAAATAATGGAGCAAATATTAAGAATTTCTTAAGTACCTAGAGAATAACCAAGTTAAATTATACCAGAGGAGCTCAATTGCCTTGCTTAGATTGATTGAATTACTAAATGAGCCTGACTAATGGAATGGAGTGGATATATCGGACTTTTACTCAAGATCCTGAAATAATTTCTCTAATAGGATTGTGAGCCATTAATTGAACTTGGCTTTGATCCTGGACACTGTCGCATGCACTGAAACCTGGCAGTATGATCTGTGCTCCTGTGTGCCTCGCCAAGGGGGCGGCCACCAGCATCTCCCTGCCAGGCAGCTTGGAGGGCTGCCAGGGGGTTCACCGGGGGGGTCCCAGCCCACCCCCACCAGGACCTGCAGTGGGCAAGGGACCCTGAAACACCCCATCTCAGCAACCCTCCTGCCTGCTGGCAAAACAGCTGGGGCCGTCCTGATGCCCACCCTGGCAGTGGGGTGTGCTTAATTCCCTTCTGCTGCCAGCAGCTGATCGCCTGGCCAGGGTCCTAACCCCTGTTCCTGTAACTGTGGGGTGAATTTGAGATGGATTCTTTGGCGATTACATCTCCAAATCCAGGGGTGCCACCTCCTTCCTACACCCTCCTGGAGTGGTTGGTGCTAGTGGTGGGACGCTCTCCATAGCACCCAGAGCACTGCTGGCTACCCAGTCTGTGGTGTGGGATGCTTCCCTCCCCATTGCCTTCCTCCTCCTTTTTTCTCCATGAAACCTGGCCCATCACTGAGACCTCAGTGCTGCTGCAACTCTGATGCTTTGGTGCTTGCTTTTCACACTGGAGTTGTCCTCTTGGGTGCTGGCAGTGGAGGTCAGCGTGCCCCAAAGTTTGCCACCAAAGTTTGGGGGCTTGCACAGCTTCCAGTAAAGCAGAGAGGCACCAGCTGAGGGGATGCATCCTGCACTGGACCTGCCCTGGAGCACCTGGTGGGACAGGACAGGCTCATCTAATATGGTTTGGGTGCAAACCGCTGGTGGGACCCTGTTCCTACCCCTGCTCTTGGCCATGAAATGTAAACCTGACCTCTTCACATCCCTTTTGCAGCTGAAGGATGGGGCCAGAGTGGACGAGGTGACCTGCTCAGAGCCACTGAAGCACTGAGCGCACGCCCCATGCCTTGTCACACACTGTATTCCAGGTGATGGAGCCTAGCACCAGCCTCAGCTATGAGCAGGGGCAGCGCTTAAATCCCAGTAGCCAGCCTGGAAAACACTGCAGGAAAGTGGGCAGCATCCCTGGGAGGAGCACAAGGTCCCCTATGGCCAAACTGTGGGTGAACAAGGCTCAGGAGGGAGGCACAGGGTGCACATCCTCATCCTTATGGACACCTTGCCCCCATGCTGTGCCCATCACTGACCCGCTCTCTTACTGGGAGCGGAGATTTCGGTGGCACAGCAGATGTAGAGGGCCTCTTGTATATTTTTTCTTAACCAAGGAAAAAAAAAGTAAGAAATGGGGATTTTGTCTCTGGAAACCCGTTGCCACAGCAACTGCACATCCAGCCGGCTCCAGTGGCAGCGGGGCTGGGAGGGAATCTTGCTGACCCAGAAAGCAGCAGGGGGAACAGGCCATGGGGCTGCTTGGCTTTTCACTGGTGGGTATCAGCACCTGGCCGGGCGGGAGGGGACCAAGGTGGCTGCAGGGGGCCCGGCCCCCTGTTTTGGCTGGATGTGCAGAGCAATGCTCCTGGCTCCCTTTAATCACTCCCAGCCTTAATTTCTTAGACTGTATCCTGGCAGGGATGCTCAGGCTCACTCCTGTTCCTGCCCTGAGAACTGTCCCAGTTTTGGGGACTGGACTGCTCGTGTGGGCGCTCCTCAAAGACCCCCAAAGCTTTGTGGTGTGTTTTGCCCCCAGGAAGTGGCTCTGGTCCACACGGTGGAGGGGATCCTCAGGCAGCTGCACTCCTCTCTGATGCTTCTCACCTCTGCCCTTCTCTCCCCACACTGGTGGCTTTTGCTCCTGGGACACATCCCATTTCCTACCTTTTTATTTTATTGTATTGTATATTTTATACTTTGGGGTATTTTATTTTATTTTAATTTTTTAAATGGTTGAATAACCAGCTAAATAGAGGCTCTGAAATCATCTCCATTTGAGTCCCGCTGCAAAGCGGTCCTTCAAATAAAGGAATTTTTGCCTGGCGGGATTAAGGCAGCATCTGGATGGTGACGGCTCTGTCATTTAAGACTAGTTGTCCTTTTACTTGCAAATTGCCGTGCTCTGGCTTCTCTGCAGCCAGCCGGGCTGTGGCCGACGGCTCACCCTAAGCAGCAGCGCTGTTGAGGCTGTGGGATTTGTCTAGATAAAGGAAGATTTTTGATTGCCAGGTTCTGGCTCCCCCACTACGGCTTAATGCTGAGAAAGCGCCTGGAGGAGAGCATCCTCCGTTCCCGTGCACTGGGTAGGTATTTCTGATCCTGTTTTGCTGCCCTGCAGCCAGGGGATGCTCGGGATGTATGCTCACCCTGCGCTGCTGGCGCTGGGCTCTTTGGGGTCTGGTTTGGTATGTGGTCTAAGTTGACCTCACGCTTCGCTTTGCTGTAGGGCCTTGTTTGCTGGTGATGGGCACAGACAGGGGTCTGAGCCTGTCCCCTCCGCCACGTCCTGTCTGCAGAGCCTGAGATCTGCTGGGGAATGGGCAGGTGCTTTTTTCACCATTTATAATTGAAGGGCAAGTAAAGGATCCTTGAGGGATCCTCTAGCTGGTGGTGGCACACCAGTCACAGAAGTTCAGGGTCCGCAGCCCTGATGCAAGAGGAGATACGGTCCCTTTCCCAGCTGGCTCTGAGGCATCTCAGTAATTAGGATGACTAACGAGCGTAGCAGAGCAAGCAGCTATGAACGATGTAGAAAGCTGGCTTTGCTCCCACGAGGAACTGATCCAGCCGAAAACTAACCTGGTGGAGGAAGAAAGTTGGAGAAGGGTTGGAGAAGGTGGCAGCAGATGTAAAGGAGACGCTGCCCGTGCCCTTGCATGGACACATCGCGTCTGCTTGGCCCTGCAAGGGCTGTGTTGCCTTGGGAGTGCTCCCCCAATCGGGTTTGCCGTCCAAGTGAAATAATCGCCTGGCTGCCAGAGCCCTTTGGGATGGAGGTCTGCCTTTTGGGCAGGGGAAATCAGGTACAGGCAGGACCCTGACCTTGTTTTTTGGGAGCAGCACCTCCTGTTCCTCTCTCCTGCACCTTCCTCCCCTGCCAAAAAACCTGGCCGCGATGTCACCGTCACAACACAGTGACTGCCTGGGAAAGCAGATATTAGCAACCCCGAAATATCCCAGGGACAGGCTCTTATGTGATGGGAGACAGTTACCATGGAAACCTCCTTCAAATAAAAAAAAAGAAAAAACCCTGAAATTTAAAGCAGCCCTTGCAGCTCAGAGGAACTGTAGACCTTATTATGGGTTTTGGCAACCCCCCTTTTTTCTTTTATTTGTTCCAGCTAAAAGCTCCAGGAGACAAGGCAATTAATTTGAGCATCCCAAGGGGAGCGGGAGAGGGAGGGCACGATGCTGGGAACCTGCTGCCTGGGCCGGTGGGCTCCTGGTACTTCCCTGTGCCACTGTACTGCAGCCAGCAAATGCCCTCCCATAATGGGCTTTCTCTCCCACGGATGAAGCAGCAGGGTGTTTTTTCAGAAGAGGTGGCTCAAGGTTTAAAAACCCCCTTCCTAGCTGTGTAGGTGGAGGGTTTGGGGGTGGGGGTGTAGTGGGCTGGTGGTATGAACAAAGAGTTCAGGGCACTGCAGGAGGAGTGAGGGTATGGGAAACGACTATAGGGCACAGCTCCAGCATGAGGGCAGGTGGTTCAGCGCAGGTCCGGGTAATGTGTCTTTACGTGTATGGCATCAGGAAGTGGTGCCCTTTCTCCTGCTGAGAAGGGCAGCATCGTGGCAGGGCAGGTCCCGCGGGGATCGGTTGAGCTGGCCAGCTTCGGTGGGGAAGGGGAGACATCGTGCTCCCAAATTTTCTTACCAGTTTCAACTTTGCAGCTGTAGTTGCAGGGTCGCAAGGGGGCTAAGCCCGGCTCAGCACAGACTTTAAATTGCTGCGGTGCTCTCAGCATGTCCACTCCCCTAATGATGTCCCCGGTGTTCGCAGCTGCTGGGAAATCTCCTGGAAACACCAGGTTTGGACTGGAGAGCCTACTGTGCCTCCCACCACCCTGGGCTGGCCCCAAGCTCCTCTGGGCGTTGCTTTGCTGGTGGTGGTCAGCCTGGTGCAGAGCTGTTTTCCCATCCCAGAGCTGCATCTCCCCAACCTTTCCTCTATCGCTTAGCCGGAAACAGCTGAGCTCTGGCTTTCACTGCTTTGGGAGAGGTCTGGAGAGGAGCAGCAATGGGACTCGAGAACCATAGTGCTGCCATGGAACTGCTGGCTTTCTTGCTGGCAAAAGGGACGAGCCAGGGAGTTTGTCTTTGCAGACATGGCACATGTGGCCTGGGAATCTGGAGGGAATTTCAAATGCCTCTGCCGGCCCATGAGTAGGAAGCTGCAGGGATCTCGTCCCAACTTACTCCAAGGTGCAGTTTTAGATGGGCTGGGATGTGTGTCCAAGCATCCAGAAGCAAGACAGTGCCTGAAATGTACTTCCAGGGAAAAATCAAACCAATGTCACTAGCTCTTCAGCAGGAGTGGCTCTGTTCCCAGGAGCGCTGTGCTCCTGGCACACTCAGACCTGGTGGGCAGGAGAAATAGCACAGCCCCCTTGGTAGACGGTGGAAACACCTGTGAGCCAGGGAGGGGAATGCATCGCAGGCATCAAGCCTGCTTAGTCAACCCTTGGCCTGGGCTGGCTTCCACAGCTTTTTATTATCACGTTTACACTTTTTCTTTCTTGTTGAGTAAGGCACATCGCTGGTTAACAGCCGGAGGACTCAACCTTAAGCTGCTGGCCCTGAGCATCCCCCTTGAAGCCCCCTCGTGCCAGCCGGCACAAACTGGGGTGAAGGGGCGTCCCGCAGGCACTGGGGCTGAGGCTGAATGAGGGATGCGGATGTTCCCGGAGTGGACATGGTACACATCTCCCCACAGAATGGTGGTGGCATGGTCAGTGTGGGCTGGATCCAGCTGCCACCTTGTAATTGAAGCTCAGCACCAGGGAAGAAGGGCTTTTGATGTGCTGCAAGATGAAAGGCAGTATCCGTATGAAACGCAGCTGTGCTGGCAGCAGAAAAGTGTCAGGATGATGGAGTGAGGGCAGGAAAGGAGGGACCACGGGGTGGGAGGAGACGCATGGTGGCAGGGGCTAGTAAATAACTGGAAGGACCACGTGAAAGCCAAAGGGTGTTAAGATTGGTGATGGAAGGTACTGGCAGAGCCACTCACTGTGGGTGTGAGCCATGGTATCCCTGGTGGCTTCCTGAAGCCACTGTGCACTGAGCCTAAGAAAGTGCCCGTTGGAGCTAGCCGCTGCAGGAATTAATGACTAGTTTCACATTGGCTGGCAACATCGGTGTCCTGGGAATAGCACTGCAGAGACCATGGCTGTGTATTCGGCAGGTTTCTGGCCAAGGAAGAGAGGAGGTGTCAAGGCTCACCTGCCCAGCCCTGGTCTCAGCAACAGCCAGAGCCCACGGGGATAAAGCAAAGAAGTGGCCGTAAATGCAGGAGTTTGCAGTTGCCCAGTGCTCAGAGTCTAGCAGGGCTCTTCACTCTCAAGGTTCCAAAAATGCAGCTCACTCCTTGCCTTGATTTAATTGTGTTTGCTTATAGAAATGCTGCTTATTTGCTAAAATGGGATGCTGCTTCCCTTTGATGCAGGAGAAGCAAACAGCAGCAGCCCCTCTCTCAAAAACCCCCCTGGTCATAGGGGTGCTGTCCTGGCCAGGGTGACCCTTGGCGCTTGACTGGGCTGGAGCATCCCAGCTCCACCCCCTTTTTTTTGGCAATCCCTGATTTCAGCATGGGACTAAGAAAATAAGTAGATTTTCCTCCGGTTTTTTTCCATGTGAATGTGAGGGAACTTTCTGCCCGTGTTTACGTCATTGGGGTTTCCTTTTCCCTGCCAAGGACATGAGCCCTGCCTGAAAAGACAGGCAGGTAAATACAGGCAGGGCTGTAATGATGTGCAATAGCATTAGAGCCGATGGGTGCTGAAACCCAAAAGCGGCATTACATAATTTGGACTGCAATGCAGAAGCGCTTGCTTAATTTTTAATTATCCAATTGCCGAACATATGTAGTGCTCAACCTGGGAATCAGGGTTGGCCCACAGGCACGTGCAAGGGAACCTGGCTGTCAAAGGTGATGGGAAAGCCTTCCCTCGTCTTCCCGTCCCTCCTGGCATGACAGGAAGAAATGTGTCCCTGTGACACTGGCACGCATGGCAGGAGCAGGGCTGAGCCATGGCGGCTGGAAAGGGTACTCTGCAGCTGTGTTGGGGACCGAGGGGTGTCCTGTTGAGTGGTGGGAGAAGGGATGCAGGTCTGCAAGGGTCCTGGAGGTTTCTCTGGGTTGCAGTGTTAGATAAGTGGAAGACACCGTGGTTGCTTTGCATCCAGATTTCCTATAGCTGCTGGTAAAAGAGCCCCAAGTGCCTCCCGGGGTGGGTTTGTTGGGATGCAGGAGAAACGGTGCAGGAGCTGCCATAGACCTCAGCTGTGAAGCAGCATTTTTTCCCCTCTCTATTGCTCTCCCACTTTCAAATCCCTGCAGTGCACTTTCTGTCCTTCCTACAAAGGCAGCCACCTCAGAGCAGCTCAGGCTTCAAAGTTCCCAGAATAACAGAGGTTAACATAAATTAAAAAAGAAAGAGTGGCTACAAGAAAAAGTCAGTGCCCCACTTGCACCCCGGCTCAGAGCTTCAAAGTTGCTGCAAAGAGCCCCCTGTGATGTTCATGTTTGGGCATCTCAATACTTGGGGTCCCATTTTCATCCTCCTGAAGTCACGGGAAATTTGGTGGTAACCAGGATTAGACCACGGGTAGTTGCATCCATTGAAGGTGATGGGGGGTCCTGTTACTTATGCTGCCCGTGGGTGCAATCCAGAGAAGGCCTCTCCCAGGGGAGTGGGTTCTGGTGGCTGCAGCGATGGGCAGGTCTGTGTGGGTGAGGTGGGTGTCCCTGGGTCTGTGTCCTCCACCCACCAGCCCTGTCCCCAGCCAGGCAGATGGACAAACAGCTCCTCATGGGGAGGCTCCATGCTCAACATGGTGCTTTTTGCCTCTGCTGGCTCCGCTGATTTATATAGATCATCAATATGACAATTATATACACCTGCAGATTTAATTACCTCCATTTTCGTCAGGCGGCGACAGATTTATGCTCTATTCAGTTCCTGTAAATCTGAAACAAGCCTGACTAGACCCAAAAGTCCTCCCATTGATCACCACGCACTGGCTGGTCTCTGGCCCTCTTGACAAGCTCTTCTTTCGAGAGTGATAAATTCAAGATGCACAGTCAACTTTTTCCCCTTCTACATCTTTCTTCCTTCTTTTTTTTTTTTTTTTTTTCCCTTCTCCCCATTATCTTTCAAAGCCTCTCCACAAACTTGAAAATGGAGCTTGAAATCGGGTAAGAGCTATTAAGCACTGGAGAATTTATGACATTAGGCTGCAGTCGGCAGTAACCCATGCCTGCCTTCTCCCCCCCCAGTGTGGGGTCACCAGTGAGGATTCGTCCTGCCCCCAAGACCAGCATTGGTCCCTCCAAAGGAGGTGAGGGGAAGAGGAGGATCACCTCTTGGAAAAACTCTTGGCCCTGCTGTTGGCAGGAGAGTGGACAGGGTTATTTTGGTCCTGTTTCATCCCCTGGGAGGCCCACCTCATCTCTCCGATGCCCCAGAAGATGGGCAGGCCCTAGCTGTCACCCCAGGAGATGAGGAACGAGTTCGTTTCCTGTGCCGAGCATCAGGACGCCAAAATAATGTCTAATTTGCCTGACCTCTTGGCCTTGGTGCAACAAGCACTTAAACAAATTAGTCTGCAGGAGCGGGCTGAAGTTTGCCCTTGAAGTGAAGTCCATGTCATCACTGTAATGCATCCCCCTGCCTCCCCTGCCTGTCCCACCACCACCGCTGCCTGACCTCGCCTGTACGATATGCTCCGATGTCTTGCTAAGTGCCTGGCAGATGGGCTGGAGTGGCCGGCCATTACCTTCCCTGCCAGCCCACAATAGATATAAATAGCCCTTTGCCTCCCTGTGAATATTGCTGGCTGGCTTGTAAAGATGAAGGTAATCTTGGCAGGTGTCTTGGGTCAGTAAGGTCTGACAGCACAGAGGGCTGGGGTTTGGAGGGGGGGAGTTGCTGACTGGGTGGCGAGAGGCTGTCTCAATGGGAGGGAGCTGCCTTGGGGTCTCCTTCCACCAGCAAGGCAGTACCTGGAAGAGCAGAGGGTCTCAGCCACTCCTGAAGGGACATGTTGGGGTAGAATGCATCCTCAAAGGGTGGCCTGAGTAGCACCTAGCTGGCTTTGAAGTCACTCTCCATCCCCAATACACTGGGCAGCGTGGGGTACGGTGGGTTTGTGGTCCCTAGGCATCTTCAGCCACGGCAAGTAGCTGATACTTGGGGAAAAAAAATGTTAAAAATGCAGCATATATAGCTTTGTCCTTTCCCTACTGCCGAGGTCTGTGCTGTAGGGATTTCTTGAGCTGGGATTTGCCTCTAGGCTGTCTGGTTTGATAGCTGCTGATGGCTTTGTCTTCCCTGAATTTGATTGCTTTCTCAGTGCTTTCTTACTTTATGGTGGATGAAACAGAGCCTTTTGTTAGTTTTTACACTCCTAATTTTTGCAAAGTGAGAAATAGTGAATAAACACTGCCTTTCCCACTTCTCCACTGGCTTCATGATTTTATAGGCTTTTATCATGTCCCTGCTCAGTTGTTTGTTCTTCTTGCTGAGGGGTCCTAAGGTAGTTGGTTTCTCCTCTCCACAAAGCTGTTTGTGACATCTCATCTTCCTTGTACCCCTCCTCCGAACCTTCCTATCTCTGCCTCCTCCATTACTAGATGGCTGACCTGAATGCCGCTTGCAGGATTTGAGATCAGCTTGCTTTCACCAAAGTTGAATTTCACCTGCCCACTTCCTTGCCCACTTTTCTCCAGCACTTCGCAGCTTTAGATTTGTGGAGACTAAATTTAGCGTTGGTGACCAACTTTGTCATTCGCCTCCTCTTCCAGAGCATTTCTGAACAGCCAAGGTCCTGACAAAGATCTCTGTGGGGTTTCTTGGTAACCTCCTTTCATTGTGAAAACTAACCTCTTATTCCTCCCCCACCTGGGGGGCTTCAAGAGGACTTTCCCTCTTATTCCAACCCCACTTTGTCACTTTGGGAAACTTTGAGGGTGAATTTTGACAAGGACTCTTTGAAACGAGTCCATCAAACTGGATCACCCTTATCTACTGGCTTACAGTCTTGAGTGACCCATATTTACCCACGCACCTACCAGTTCCTCTAACAAACTGTCCAGGGCAGAAGTAGGATTTACTGGTCTATAATTTCCATGATGCATGAGAGCTTTTTTAAAAGATTGGGGTCTCCTCTGTGAAGTTTTTCTCCTCCGCTTGCTCACCCTTTCTAGCAATAGCCGGTGTGTTGGTGGAGTTCAGCAGTTGTCCTCCTCCGTTGCTCATAGGTGAGCGTGATCTGGGATGAGTGGTTCATGTTCTCCATCTCACCAATTTGCTGGGAGGCGATTTAGCTAGGGCAGTAATTTCCATGGCTGATTGGGAGCTTCTCCATCACTTGGGGCGTTTCTGTGGAGACCTGGGCTTCCCTCTGGAAGACATGATGTGGTGGCATTGCAGGGTGGGATATCAACTACAGATGTGGTCCTTTCTGGGGTTTAAAATCAACCTTGCATCTCATTTGTCACACATCCTCTTGATTTTGCTTTTGATCACTGTTGTGATGTGGGGTTTTGTTGTTTTTTTTTTTTTAACATGTCCACGTTTGCCAAGTGTTGGTCCAGGAGGTGGATTTGTCTCTCTTCCCGCATCTCCTCCGTAGTTCACAGTTACAGCAGATGGGGCCAAAGTGACAAAACAGGACTGAAAATCAAATACCAGTGAATGTCCCAGCCTGCTGGTTGTTTTTCCCATCTTTTGGTCAAAACTGACAAACGCAGTGGAAAAATAACCTCAGAGGCGATATTGCACAGGTGCAGTTGGGCACATCCTTGGGTCTGCAGGGAAGAGCGGGGCAATGGGGCACATCACATTGTAAGGTCAGCAGCTGCAGAGTAAACCCAGTCGACTCAGACCCATTAATGATGAATCAGTGTCCTTCGCTCTGCAAACAGCCGTGTCGCACAATGTCACTCCTGGCGTGATGGAGGGGTTTGTTGTTAAAGAAAGGGACGGATTATGGCCATGGCATATTCAGAACAAAAATTCCAGTTCAAGGCTAAAGTGTGGCTACACTTTGAAATGAACTCCTTGATGACCTTCCCAAAAGCAAAGGCACCCTACATTTCAAAGAGAAACCTGGTTAGCTGTCAGCCTTGCTATGACAGCTAATGGCTTCACATGTACCAGCCCCACGTGCAGACATCATGGTGGGGTGATCTCTCTGACCTAGCCAGAGAGTGGCTCCAGATACAGCGGGTGCTTTTTCTTTGAGCCTTTAGGTTCTCCCATGTCTATGGGTCTTTTGGAAATTTTTCCCAAGGTGCCCTCTCCTGTGAAGCAGGTTCCTAGTAGATAAAGTGAGATTTGTGTTTCCTGGTATGGAAAAGCAGGATTGTCTTGAAAAGGCAGAATGACCTACAGAATGAGTTGGTTTTCCTACCTGAGATTTGAGACAGGAAAAAAAATGCAAATAAAGCATAGACAGTCAGTGATGAATGTGATTTTTTTAAATGGGCCCATAAAACCTGAATATTATCCCATGAAATATGTGTCACTAAAATCTCAGAAGTCAAAATGAGTTAAATATCAGGACATGCATTTTGACATCTAGATTGATAGGAATCAAGTCCTGAGGTCCCAACACAGAGTACAAGTAGCTCATCGTGGGAAGGTCTCCTGAGTTACTTCAGATGTTGGAGCCCCTTGGAGGAGTGCAGGGCCAGGGCTTGCTTTCTCTGGGTTAGAGCTCTTTAAAGGGCGTGAAAGGTTTAGACACGGAGCAAAAGCCTTAGCTAATGGAGAACTTAATAAAAACACAGTCAGATTCCTGATGGAAAATAAGCCAGGTTTAAATGTTAACGAGGAAATGTAAGTCCAAGTCAAAATCTGCACTCTGCTGTATGAAATGACTCTGCAGAGACTGGCATTATGGCAGAGTTCATGTGACTAATCGGAGGCCTCTATTAGTCCAAAACACTTCCAAATGGAAAGGAAAATTGTTTTGCTGGGTTTTTTTTCATCAAAACGTTGGCGTGCGTTTTGAAGGAGAGTTGCTCTCTTTGTGTGCTTTCCCTCCAGCCACAATGCTGGGTCTTGGCAGGGGGGATGAGAAACGTGGGAATGGGTCCATGTTGGTGTCAGGCTGAGGGGCTGTGGTTTTGACATTGCACAAGCTGAGGTGCAAAACTGGGCTGTGATGGAGGTGTTGCCTACCAAAATTGGGACATGCAGAGGTGTTGCTTCCAGAAGGACTGGGTTTGCTTTGGGTTGGATGGCTATCCCCAGTGAAATGGGGTTATTTGGGCTGATTCATAATGAAAGAGGTATAAACCCATCCACCTCCAGCAACTTCATCTGGACTTTCCTCTTCTCCTCTCCTCAGTTTGCTCCTCTCCAACCTTTTCATTCTCCCTTCCCTTCCTGTGCAGATGGTCTGGGAGGGGAGCAGCCACAGCCATTATGTTGAATGCATCAGCCAAGGTCTTTGGAGGCTGCTGCTCCTGTAGATATGAAGAACCTGGGCCACGTTTGATACCAGGCGAATGCGGCACAGCCTAATTAGTGGTCTCCTACTGTTATTAACCCCTGACTTGGGCAGGCTATTTTTTAACAGAGGTGCAAGCAGTTAATACTAGTGCTAATGGCTTAATATCCAAGGCCTTAATGAAAGCCACACAGGGACTGGGCCTATCATCAATATTTTTCAAACTTTGAACTTGAAATTATCCTCTCCCCCCTGCCCTTTTTTTTTTTTTTTTGACTTTCTTCCTGTTTTCTCACCTCCTCTGGGATCTCCTGGCCCCACAGTACGAGGTGGCTGGCAGTGTTGGCACCCACCAGCCCCATAGTAGAGCTGAGCCCTGTGGCACCCAGAGAAATGGCCCCAGTTGGCTACATGGGTCATTGTGGAATCTGCCACCAGGGGATGAGATGTCTGCTTGGAGACTGAAACAAAGATAAAAGAGAGAAGAGGGTAAAGAGACACTGTGCTAGGAAGGAAGCTTGGTCTTGGTCTTGCTTGAACCAAACTCCAGGAGAACTTCATGGGCACAGAAAAGCATTTATATGTATAATTTCTTCAAGGAGAAATGGAGTGGGATAAGGGCAACTGGAGTGTTGTTAAGATCCTCGAGGAGAGGAGGAGGTCCAAGGATAAAGCTCTCTCATTGAGATGCTGCCTCAAGAGCCTTTACCCAGGACAAGACCAGCCTTATCCTGCAGTGTGATGGAGGGGTCATAACCTGCTGGTTTGGGGTGATGTGGGTTGATTTCTGGGGTGTTTTCCTCTGTTTCTAGCACTTTGGACTTGTGTGCAATGCAGCTGCAGAGTCATGTCATGATGTCTGGTAGGAGAAGATAATGCACTTGGGCTCTGTGGCTGGTTTGTGCTCTTTTAAATGCAGAATCCATTTTTTATCAAAATATATTTTTCATTTTAAAAATAAGGCTGTTTAAATAAATTTGAAATTATGACAACCTATTTTAAGGCTTAAATTTACTATAATCTATTAATCATTTAAATAACTTCCATCAAGGAGTCCTCCTCAAATATTAATGAGCTGAAGGGTGCTGCTTTTTCAATGATATGTCAGATCAGGGGGAAAACATCTTTAACTCTAGCTTTCTAAATGTCACAATGTCATATGCTTAGTATCTATTATTTTCACTCCTTACAATGGAGCAAATGCTGGTATTTACATTTTTCCAAATGTCAGTACGTTGAGTTCCTGTTGTGCATAAAAGCTCTTGCCTTAATTACTCCTAATTTCACGTTAGCAGGCAGGTGCAGGGAGAATATTTTCTTCCATTTAAGCTAGTTCATTTGAAGTTAAGAAGCCATGGGGAGTTGGGAAAGCAGGAAACCTCATTTTCCCCTTTCAGCCCATGAATAAAGACCAGGTGGGAGAGGAGGAGATCTGCTCTTTCAAACCCTCCCAACTCCCAGGACCGGCTTTTCAAAGGGGATCTGTGTGCCTAAACACGCAGCTCAGTGGTTAGAGGGAATTTCAAAAGTGCTTCTGGCTTCCTAGATGCTTTAACTCCTCTTGGTTTTTCTTCCTGGTGGCATCAAGGAGAGCTCAGCATCCCTCTGCTTGGGACACTTGAAGCGCACTGATTACCGCCAGAAATATGGCCCGTGCTGAGCAGAAACAATCTGCCAATTCGCTCTCTGCGGCTAATGTTTCTTTTGATTAATCAAATCAGTTTGGGAGGATGAACCTGGTTCCTGATGCAGATTCCCCCCTCCTGCCCCCCCCAGTAGCTAGCTCACTTAAGGCAGCCTAATGAAATTAATTAACAGTAAATTTAAAATGTTGTTTTTCAGCACTGTAATTGAATTCCCGTTTTCATTTGAAGGCAGCATGAAACAAGCAAAATAAAGATGACAATTTGCAAAGTGAGCCAGGCTCTTTCCCAGTGCCATCAAAATGCATGGCTACAAATGGGATGGAGCAAAAGGATCTGGCTGGACTGTTCCCATGGGACAGACAGGAGGAAAAGCTACGTCTCTCTGGGAAGCACATCATGTTTTTAATGGTCATTCCAAGAAATGTAATTAAAACTTATATTTTCAGGAAAAATAACGCACGGGCAAATGGCAGGTGTGAGCTGATGGCTGAGATCAAGGTGATCTGGGGTGGTAATCAAAGTGATCTGGTCTGAGACGGAGGTGGTGGTTAAAACAGTACCCATCTCTCCTAGGGATGTGCTGGTGTCACCCTCCTTTTTGCTAAGACCCAGCCATAGGATGTCCCTGAAATTTTGGAGTTAGCCAGGTGAATTTGATTTGACTTGGCATTTAGTGTCCTGCAGCATGTGTCATGTCGCTGTTCTCAGCTGCTCCTCCTGCTTGGGTGTCCTCTGGTGCTGGCACTCCTCAGCCCAGTTCTGTCCATCTGTCCCACTGCCCCCAAACCATGAAGTTAAAAGGTGTTTAGGGAAAGCCGGGGTGTTTGGGCAGAAGGTACAGGTATGTCTGCAAATCTCAGGGCTGAGTCCTGCGTGGGGAGCTGTAAAAACTGATTGAAGACAGAAAACCCAGAAATATGTTTTCACTCTGCTTTAACCCTTCAGGTTGTGAGTAGTGTAGGGGCAGCCATGATGCTGGCAGGAGGTGACCGGAGGGAGCCTGCTGTGTGTGTCCCTTTGTCCCTCAACCGATTTTTTTGGAAGACGTGAATGTCCCCCATCACCCCTTCATGTTTCTCGCGTGACCAGCTTTGCTTTTGCAGAGATCTCGGGCAACACAGATGACATCCCACTGGTGCGCTGGCGGCAGCAGTGGCTGGAGAACGGCACATTGCTCTTCCACATCCACCACCAAGACGGGGCCCCCAACCTGCCTGGCTTTGACCCCACAGAAGAGCCCCAGACTGAGTCGGCTGAGGAAGAACTGAGGATCCTCCACATCTCCGTCATGGTATGTGATAGGAAGGCAGCCTCCATTTAGGTGTTGAGAAACCTGTAGAAAATATAAGGGCTTTTGAAAAGCCATCTTTTTCCCTGTCTGGCTCCAGCTGTCCTGGAATGGGGAGCTGAGCCCACCTTCAGGAGCTTGTTAAGATGCCTAGACAATGTTGTGTGCAGGGTGCTTTAATGTGGGGCTGCTTTAAATCTCTCCCTTAGTTTGCATTGCTTTGCAAATATGTTTGCAGGGGTGCTTTTATCCCCAGGGAGTGCTGCACTTTGAAGGTCTCAACCACCTTAACCCGAGGTTAATTCACATTGACTTTGTCAGGAGCCCTTTGCCTGGTGGATGGTGCCCAGTGCCCGCTGTTCCAGTGCACGGCGGGTGTCATGGTGCCACTGGGCACTGTCACCGCTGCTTTTATCAGCACGGCAGCCCCGTGGCTGTAGTTTCGCAGCATGCAGTAAGCAAGAGTATCCCATGCGCGGAGGCTGCCCAGCTCTCCTCCTCCCTGCAGAAACACAGGGACAAGGTTTTGATGACAGAGAAAGGAGGGTGAGACAGAGTTCTGTGTGTTGGAGGTGGATCTGTGGTTTGTTGGTTTGTGGTTTTTTTTCTTATGTTGGAAAGAATTTGAAGAATCTGACAATTTTTGTGCCACTGGAAGATAATTAGCCAGAGACAATGTGTTGCCGAGGCTGCAAACAGGCTGTTTAATAGTGCCTACCCTAATGAGAGCGTCAATAGCTCTTCCAGATAGCAGCCCCAGGCCAGGTTTCTCCTCCATCATTTGTGCTTGATTAGTCTCGAGAAAAAAAAAATAAGCCACCCCAGCAAACATTTTGGACTGTTTCCTTTTTTTTATTGCCCGTTCCCAGCTGCTCCTGAGAGGGTGCATCACCTCAGGAGAGGCTGGCCCCACTCTGCCACCATGGTCTTGGTTTTTCATAGGCACCACTGAGTACCAAGACAGAGACAGGAGTGCCTGAAACAAAAGTTATTATTGAGCTGATGAAAGTGATGTCTGCAAATCATCACTTTCATACCAAAATGTGTAAATACAGATTGAATCCTCCCTCTCTCCCTTTTTCCCCATCACTCTCAGCTCCGCTCTGGCGGCATCCTTATGCCCTGACAAACAGAGGCTGGCTTTTGTGCCAGGAGTCAGGATCACATGGAGTTTTCAAGGCTGATTTTCTTTCTTTTCCATGTGGTTGCCAAGAGAAATGTGAGCGAGGGATTCTATCCATTGTGACAGCAGTCTGCACGTGGACTGTGCGAGAAGGGCTCCTGCGCCTCTCCAGCGCAGGGCTCCTCTTGCAGCTGTTGTATGAGTGCCGGGTGTGGGAATGAAGGCAGAATGGGATTTCTGTGCTCCCATGGAGAGGAACCAGAGGTCTGAGGTGGTGCTCTGACCCCCTCCAACGAGCAGTGGGTGGAGGGGACTCCAGCACTTGTTTTCATCCTTCTTTCAGAGCCTTTTGAAATCTCAAGTGGCCACAGGCTGCTTTTCCTCAAGGATAGTTTGAGCTCTCGGACTATCATGGCAGAAGAAATTCAGTTTTAATTAAATAACAGGTCTTTTTTGAGAACCCACAGCCGCAGTCCTAAGCAAATGGGCATCCACCCGACTCCACCTCCAGCGTGGTCTGCCTTGTTTACCAGCACAGGTATATGGCAGAGCTACCCGGTGTTTGGGGGATATAATGTGCGTAAGGAAAGGAAAACCAGGAATGTCCTGGTATTACTCCCACCTGCTTGTCACCCCATCTGCATGTGGATCCTTCCCCGTGATGATGGAGACCCATAACATGGGAGGCCATCTCATGTGGGGATGGGGATAACCCCCACTTATTTATGGATCAGAGGAACTCAAAGGGATTTGAACGTGGTAGAGATTTGGGCCGTGACTTTACCACTAAAAAACTCAGGTTGAGCGTGGCCAGGCATGAATCCAGTGCTAGTTTTCAGCCCTGGCAAGAGGTTTCCTGTCCTCATGGCTGCAGGCTCCCGGCTGGAGAGACGCCATGTGCCAGAAGCCCCCCTCCTCTGCTGGACTGCTTGTCTCCTTAATCACTGGAGTTTCTTTGTTTTTTTTTTTCTTTTTTTTTTTTTTTTTTTTTTAAAGAAAGTTTGGAAGGAGGCTGGGAGGGTGCAGCACAGCTCCATTATCCTGGGAATGAAAGAGGATTAAACCATAATGGCCATTAGAGCCCCTTTTCCAGCTGACTCTCCTACTTCTCATTCAATAATTCCCTTAATGTTTTGTCCTAATGGAGCAGATTATTACTATTATTTTATTTTATCAAGATCACCTATTGCATAGAAAAGAGGAGGGGGACCAGAGCCATGGATGGACACAGAGCTCTTAGCTGGCTCCGCACGCTGCTTCTTTATTATTATTATTGTTGTTGTTTTTGTTGTTATTATTATTAGCAGACTGGGCATAAAGGGCCAACTTGGGCTTTCATCTTGCCGACTCTATCTGTGTGCAGTGACTATGTCTCTGCAGGAGGGTGACCTTGGGGACAGTGACAAGGTGGCAGGGCTGGGTGCAGTTTCGGGGTCCATCCCCACGGGGCAGGAGCTTTTTCAGTCTCTACCCAGGCGTTCCCCAAACAACGCTTCAGTCATCTGGCTGTCTCAAGCTTTGATCTTCTTTAATCTGTGCTGCAATTTCTGCAGCATATCCTGGGAAAATCTCCCAAGATTGAGAGTGACAGCACTGAAACCAGTTAGAAATGGGTCAGGAAAAGTTGCCCGTAGGAGCGTTTGCCTGGAATAAATCTGATCTCTGCTTTCAAAGACGTGTTGTGGGAGAATGAAACAAAACACGCTCTGCTTTAAATGCTGCTTTTTTGTGCCTTTGTGGTGACTTCAAAGCCAGTGCAGCTCGAAGCAGGCTTCAGCTGGGAGCACTTGGCCAGCATCAGGTGCTCCCTGTGCCAGCACCTTCTTACCGGCACGGTAAGAGGCCCTTGCTTTCGCCACCCTGGAGCATCCCCAGGACGTTTGCGTCCCTGGAGTGGCTGGTGCTGGTCACCAGCTGAGCCTCACTTGCGTTTATGCCTGCAGGGAGGAATGATTGCCCTGCTGCTCTCCATCCTTTGCCTGGTGATGATTCTCTACACTCGCCGGCGGTGGTGCAAGCGGCGCCGGGTGCCACAGCCCCAGAAGAGCGCCAGCGCCGAGGCCGCCAACGAGATCCATTACATCCCCTCGGTGCTGATCGGGGGCCATGGGCGGGAGAGCCTGCGCAATGCCCGTGTGCAGGGCCACAACTCCAGCGGGACACTCAGCATCCGCGAGACCCCCATCCTGGATGGCTACGAGTACGACATCACCGACCTGCGGCACCACCTCCAGCGTGAGTGCATGAACGGCGGGGAGGACTTCGCCAGCCAGGTCACCCGCACCCTGGACTCACTGCAGGGCTGCAATGAGAAGGCCAGCATGGACCTCACACCAGGTGGGGATGGGACAGGGGACCATGGGCTGAGCTGGATCCTCTCCAACTCATCTTGTCTCCATCATTCTATACATGTTTTCCCTTGACCATTTTCCCCATTTGTCTGGATTTTTGTTGTGTGTGAGATGTTGGTTGGCACTCTGAAGGTGCTTCCTTTGCTGTGAGACTTTGCAGCCAGCTGAGAGCAGTCCCTGCTGAGTGGGATGTGGCTGGGACGAGGTAGGGTGGAGCTTTGAGGGGAAGGACTGTGGTTCTCGTAGCTTGATGGAGAACCAGAATGGTGTCCCCTCTGAGCTACCCCATGGTGATCACCAAAATTCCCTTCTATATCCCAGGATTTCCGATGTCTTCTTCAGCTGAGGTTTTTAGTAGCAAAATTATACTTGCCATCAGTATGATTCAGAGTTAATACTGTCTTCTGATCACCAGCGGGGATTCTCTGAGGCTTGTAACACACTTGCTTTTTGGCCACATCACCAACTGAGCCATGCGACTGGAGCTTTCTGAACTGAGATATAGTTTGGGAAGACCATGGTGTAGTTCCTACAGTTCTCCAGGGATTTTCTTTACAGACCTGGGTATGCAGAAGTGTCCTGAGAGGCTGAATGTTAAATCTCAGCTTTTGGCTAGGTTTGTGGAGGTGTTGGTCCCCTTCAGGCTTTGAGGAGCTCATAAGTGTGTGTTGGGGGCAGCTTGGCCCATTGGCCATGGCACCCTGGTCACCTTATGCAGATACTGGAGATGGATCCATGGAAATCTTTCTTTCTCGCCTCCCTTTTTTTTTTTAAAGTCTTTATCCCTGAAAGATTTTGCCTTCAACTCTTCCTGCTCAGGGAGCGATAACGCCAAGCTGTCCCTGATGAACAAGTACAAGGACAACATCATCGCCACCAGCCCCGTGGACTCAAACCACCAGCAGGCCACGCTGCTGTCCCACACCTCCAGCAGCCAGCGCAAGCGCATCAACAACAAAGCGCGAGGTAGGGGGGTCCCCGGGGCAGGTGGGGTGCTCTGGGCTTTCACCCATACTCCAGCAACTCGCCCTCTACAGGGATGGAGAAATAGGGCCAGTGTTGGGTGAGAGCATGGAAAGGGGGGTTTGTGGGGGGGGGAAGCAGAAAAAGTGGTGTCTGCAAGGATGCAAATTACGTTGGGCTGGTTGGTTGCAAAGATGCAGAGAGTGCTGGCCACGGTAAATATTTCATGATACTAGCACGGCCATGGGGAAAAGTTGCAAGGTAATTGGAGCTGTGCATGGTGGGAAGGGGAGAAGATGCTGTCCCTGCTGTGCCCTGCAGACAGGGCTCCTAGTCTTCAAGGCAAGGCTTGCCCTCAAGGAGTGTTGTAGGATGTGGTGGCTTGGGATGCCATGGTGCCAGCCTCGCCGTGACCACACTCGGTATCCCCTGCAGCCGGCTCAGCATTTCTTAACCCCGAGGGGGACTCGGGGACAGAGGCGGACACCGATCCCCAACTGACCTTCTACACGGACCCCTCACGGAGCCGGAGGCGCAGCCGAGGTGGGTGCAGGCATGGAGGTGGGCAGTGAGCTGTGGCCCTTCTTGCCTTGTTTGCTGTCAATTCTCCATGTTTGGAGACTTTCCATCAGCAAAAGGTGGAAACCCAGGTGTGATCTGGGCTGCCGCAGGCAGGTGCTGGTCCCTGGGTCCCACAGCAGGCTGCCGCTGCTCTCCAGTAGAGTTTCTCAGCAGAGGATGAAATATATTCTGATTTTTTGCTGGAGGCTTCTGTCAGGCTCTGGTGTGTATTAATGAGTAATATGCTTCAAAGGCTGGCCCATGAGCTCCCGTGCTGCTGCTCGGCATGGCGCTGCTGTGGGTTCGCTCTGGCACTATGCACGTGTGAGCTGTATGTGCAATAGAGCATGGAGACAGGCTTGGTCCCTGGGAAGGGGTCTCTTCCCACTGCCCTGCACCATCCCTTTGGGAGGTTTCCTCCCCCGGGGAGGACAATTTCTGGCTGTTTTCCCTCCTTCTCTGGATGATGCCTTGTTTTTCTGTGAGTGGTGGGCCTGGGAGCCATCTCCTTCACCCCCAGCACCCGTGCTGGGTGCTGGGAGACCAGGCCACTGGTTTAGGTTTTGCCTCCACAGGGTGTAGCTCAGCCCCCAGCCAACTTTTTCCACTCACCTTCTTCAGCTAAGAGATGAAAAGTCAAAGACCTGTGTGCCTTGAGCAGTTAGGGCTCTCAGGTGCTTTTTCAACAGCATCCAGGAGGCTTTTGTCATGGCAAAATTAACCCCAGAGAAGTGCCAAGAAGCAGGGGGGAGGATAATGCTTTTATCTTTCTTTTCTTCAGTATCTCTGCTCTGCTTTAAAGTCCTGCTGCTGAAAAGGTCTTGGTGTGTGGCAGTGCAGGGAGTGTGGAAGAGACAGGATTGTGGGGGCTCAGGTTGACCTCAGCCGCAGCAGGCAGGATAGAGAGCCTACCGCGGCAAAGGCTGCTTCATGCTCTTGAAAATCCAAAGCAACTCTGCTTGATTGGATTGATGCTCGATTTCCAGGGAGCTGAGCAGCATCTCTGCACCCCGAGACCCTCTGGCTGCACTCCAAGATCTTCCTGGATCCCTTGGGTCTCAGGTTTGCCTGTGCTTTCATGTTTTGCAGTGGGCTCCCCCCGAAGCCCTGTGAACAAGACCACACTGACCCTCATCAGTGTGACGAGCTGTGTCATCAGTCTGGTGTGTTCCTCTCACATGAGCTGTCCCCTTGTTGTCAAGATCACCCTCCACGTTCCCGAGCACCTCATTGCTGATGGTGAGTGCCCCATGGTCCTTCCTCCACCATCCTTCCCCCTCCTGCCCTGCTCTGCGAGCTGTAATGGAGAGGAGGAGGGAATGATGGAGAGGACAGAGGTGGGAGAGTTGCAGGACAGAGGACACAGGTATAGGATGGAGGGTACCAGTGCAGGACAGAGGGGATGGGTGCGGGATGTAGAGGATGGATACAGGACAGAGGGGGCCATTGTGGGATGGAGGAGACTGTCATGAGTTGGAGGACACAGCATGGGACAGAGGGACAGGTGTGGGACTGAGGAGATGAGTATGGGATGCAGGTGGCCATTGTGGGACAGAGGGGACAGGTGCAGGATGGAGGGGCTGTCACAGGATGGAGGAGACAGGCATAGAATGGAGGGGGCCATCACAAGGCAGAGTGGATGGGCATGGGACAGAAGGGTTCATTGTGGAACAGAGGGGGCTGTTGCGGGACAGAGGGCACTATCTCAGGAGGAAGGGGATGGGCATGGGATGGAGGGATCCATCACGGGATGGAGGGATCCATCACAGGATGGAGGGGACCATGACGAGATGGAGTGCACCATCATGGGATGGAGGGGACAGCAGCAGGTGACTGCTGCTGACTCCCCTGTTGATGGCAGGGAGCCGGTTCATCCTGCTGGAGGGCAGCCAGCTGGATGCCAGCGACTGGCTGAACCCTGCGCAGGTTGTCCTCTTCTCCCAGCAAAACTCCAGCGGGCCCTGGGCCCTGGACCTCTGTGCCCGGCGCCTCCTTGACCCTTGTGAGCACCAGTGTGACCCTGAGACCGGTAGGTGGTCAGGTGGTTGGGGTGGGTTTGGGAGCTCACCTCTGCCTGCTCAACCCAGCTTTGGTGGGAAGATGCTTTCTCGCCTTGTTCCATGTGCAATGACAGAGCTGCCGGGTGCCCCAGGTGGCTGCAGGCTGGGTTTGACAGGGAAACCTTGTCCTCCCATGTCCCTCATGTCACCCCTTCTCTCCATAGGTGAGTGTCTCTGCTACGAAGGTTACATGAAGGACCCTGTGCATAAGCACCTCTGCATTCGTAATGAGTGGGGAACGAACCAGGGGTAAGTGTGCCTGCTATGGCATGCCCGGGCTTGGACTGCCCTTGCACAAGTTGCTGGGCTTCAGCAGCAGCGTAGTAGGGCTGTGGCAAATGCTCTTGGGCAAAAGAGTTAGAGACATCTCAGTGAATTGTAAGGTCAGTGCGTGGCTGGGCTCTGCAGCAGGTCTGCGGGAGGTGAGGAATTCTATTCTTTGAAATAATCAGAGGTGATGTAGAAGAGGCTACTGTTCGGTTTCAGAGTAAACACCCCTTGGAGAGGATTGAGGCTGCGCCTCTTCCACTTGCGGGTACTCTCCTTGCCATCGTGCACTTCGTGGACCTTTCAGTTTGGGTGTGCGAGGCGCTGGGAAGAGGGCTGAGGTCAGGCTGCCATCTCTGGTGGACAAGAGAGGCTGCAGGTTGGGGACACCCTATTGAAAACTGGGCAAATTAGATGCTTCAATTCCATGGCCTGAGGGAACAGAGCTGCCACCATTGTCTGCTCCACAGCTTTACACCTCTGGAAGTGCAAAGGGAAATTTTTCTGATGTTTCTGCAGCAATTTGGTGGAGGTTCCCAAACATTCCCATCTCTCTGTGACCCTCAGGGGATGCTCCATCTGGCTCTTAATATGCATGGGTCTCTGACGTGCAGATGGGGACTTCCAGAGATGGCTGGAGGTAGCGTGCAGAAAGCCAAGACACCCCCAAAACTAGAGGTCCCATGTGCACCAGCTCCTCAAACCCCCTTTTTTCTCCCCTCATCTCATTGTGCCACAGCTGGATCCACAGCGTTGGCGTCCCTACACGTGGCAGGATGCCCTCTCTGAAGTCATTAGTCTTCACAGCGGGAAGAGAAAATCATCAAAGTCTGGGCTTGGTGGCACCCCCGCCATGCTGTGGTGCTGAAGGATGGCAACCGCAGGGGGTTGCCCATGTTGGGCGGCCCCAGCTGTGTCCCTTTGAACTGGGGTCCAGGGAGAGCACTGCTGTTCTGTCTCCAGCCTCCTCTCTGTTTTTTTCATTTTAAAAGAAATTTAGCAATTAAACCCAGTACTGGCCGTGGAAGACAAGGGTGGCTGCCATTGTGGGTGCCCTGAGCCAGGCTGGGGACAGGGCGATGATCATGAGACACATGGCCCCGTGCTGGGGATGTGCAGGGTGTTGTGGTCAGGGTCCCCAAACCACTGCAAGGTACCACTGCCTGGGTGGGAAAATACAGGCAGAAATACAGCTCCCTGCCCTGTTTGTCCCCAGGGGACAAGTGTCCAACAGGTATGTTCCCAGCTTCTCTGTGCCCATCTAATAAGAGACACCGAACAACGGGGACTGGGACACGGGTGTGGGTATCCCCCCGGCCAAGGACTTGCCCATTTTGGGATGTGTTGGGTTTAGGACTGTCTCACAGTGGGTTGGAAGGAGCTCACAGCCATTCACAACCACACAAGGCTTTGGTGCCAGCCTGTGCCTCAGTCAGAGCTACCAACAGTGTGCTGGACCCACCACCTTGCAAAAAGCAAGGAGGCGAGTGACTTTGTCCATTTAGGCAGGTAGTAAAACTGGATAAGGACAGGTGGAGAAGCATTGGCTTCTTTCCCCTCTGCTTTTCCCTTGCTCCTGGGCGTGGGACTGCAGCTTCACACTTTTCTACTTCTTCCTGATCTAGATGCTCCATCATTAAAAGGGAAAGTGGATAAAAAGATGCTTTCAGGTGAATTGGAAGAAAGTATAAACAGTAACAAGCAGGAGAAAAGCCAAGGCAGGAAGGACAAATCCATTCCTGCAGACCTTTGGACCTATTTTCAGCCCTGGACTCAGTTTTGGTCTCAACAATGCCAACCCAAAAGGTGCTTAGGACCCACTCTGCTTCTCCGGGGGATTTGGTGCCGCTTTTCAAACCCAGCTCCATCCCGGTGCCCCCACAGGAGCCTTCTCCTTGCTCATGGTTGAGCCTCTGCCTTTCCTCATGCAACGGTGTTCATAGCTGACCAGCATACATGTTGTCTTGGGTCTCTTCTTATATACCAAAGTTGGCTATGACAAATTATATGCAGCATTTCCAATATACTTTTCTGTTTGGGGCAGAGAAACCTAGCAGATCTCTTTGTCTCCGTGGTGCAACACAGCTCTAGACCATGGTGGGGCTGTCAAAGTCCTTCTGCACTCCTCTGGGCTCTTGAGAGGCTCTGATGCTTGCAGTGTTGGGGCTTTTTTGGTGCCACCCTTTGAGAGCTCCTCTCTTGAGCTGTTTGAAACTGAGGTCATTTTGTGTTTCTTTCTTGAACTTGTCAGATTTTTGTTTCAGAAAATGGTAGCAGCTGAAACCACACTTAACTCAACCATCCCTACTTGCAGCTTCCACTATTTACAGGGGCTTTTGGAAGCCTGTCCACACTAAGTATTGTGATGCTGAGGCCAGCTTGATGTTTAACGAGGACTTTTTTCTGCGCTGCGATCTGTTCCTGATATCCAGGTGCTGCTTGGTGCAGCTCTGCCTGCAAAGGCTTGTGATGGTGGAGGTCTCTTTTACCTGTCCAAGGTGTCCCCTGTGAACCCTTGGCCTCCCCAGGATCATGTCTGTGATGAACTCTCTTTGGTCCAGCAGAACCATCTTGTCAGAGCCCGTTTAACTGAATAACTTGTAAATTTAACCTGCTATTTATGTTTTTTTGGGTGAAGGTTGAGAAGCTAGGCCACACTGCCTTTTCTCATGCTCATCAGCTCACTCCTAGCTCTAGCCTAACAAGGTTGTCCACAGGCTCATCTGAAAGGGATGTCTGCAAATCCTCTACTCTCTCCCCCAATCCCAAGGTGAGATCAACTGTCCCTGACTCATTTCTGGCCATTGTTTGACCAATATGCTTCTAACCCCTCCAATATTGGAGCGATGTACTGCAGCCATGGGTAGCACAAGCCAGGCGGCGAGTCAGTCCCTGGAGAAGCCATGTTGGCTCTTAGCAAAGGGGAGGTCAGCAAAGCAGGACAGGGGGACTCTGTCAAATCCCTTGGTGTGCTTGGGAGTGACGTGGTCTGGCTATGACCTCTTTTGTTTCCCTAGGGTGGCATTTTTATCAGAAAATGCATTTCAGCCCTTTGATTTAGATAGGTTTGCCATTGGTTTGTTTTTATTTACAGTGATTATGGGTTGACTTGGTGTCTTTCACTCAGCAATATCTAATTTTGCTCATGAGGGCAAGCTCATCTTTGAACTTTATTGGTGATGGCAGCGAGGCTTTGTGTGTTGTGTGTATTTTGGGTACCACGCTGAGATCCATGCCTCTGCAGTACATCTTCTACCCAAAGCATCCGGTCCCTAAATCTTCACCAGTTTTTTAAAAAATAAGATCTTTTTGATCATGGGTAGCAGATATATTTGATCAGCTGCTTTTTTTGTGCTGGGCTTCAGCTGTTTTAAACAAATCTGGCTGGTGCTGTTTGTGTGTTCACAGTCTGACTTCCTACTTTGATATGCATTGTTAATTAGCTGCTTTTTGGCTCTTATTCTAACGTTTCCCGGGTAGGACACAGTTTCCAGCTATCCAACCAACTCTGCCTCGTCTTTACTCATCAGACCAGATCCCTGCAGTTACTTTGTGGTATGACTCGACCAAAACTCAAATCAGCTCATTCTGCCTTTAGTTAATAAACTGTTATCTGCCCGCATTTGTACTTCTTCATCTCAGCTCTTAGATTATCGTGCGATGGCCCATGGCTTTCCCATTCCCGCATGCTGTTCTTGCCCGGGTGCTCTTTCTAGACACCCTGATGAGATTTAAGATGGTCTGCATGTAAGGGGTCTTTATCAACATGCCCTTTCAACTTGGGGCTTCACCCCAGCATGGGGAGGTTTTAGGCCAGTTTAAGGCAATTTAGTGACTGCAACTGGCTGGGCGCTCTCATCCTCTTCTAGCAGGTGGCAAGTGAGGGACACCCCAGCCCCTCTCCCATGCAGCGCGTTACCCCTTTCTCCACCCTGCAGTCTTGCAGCCATCTTTTACAGCGCAGGACCTGAATTAGTGCAACAGCCTGTGCCCTGCTCACCCACCTCCCCTTCCCTCACAGTGCTGCCTCTTCTTTTCTGCATGCAGTTATCACCCTCTCTGGCCATGTGCTTGCTTCTCCTGTCCCATCCCCGCGCACCATCCACTCCCCACCCCACAGAGGAGCTAGGGACACGCTGCAGTGACAAGGACAGCATTTTTCCTGCTTAAAGTCTTTTTTTTCCTCTTTTTCTCTTTTTTTTTCCCACCCCTTTTTCCTATCTTTTTTTTTCCCCTCTGCTTCTCTCTATCCCCTGCTGTGTGCCTCGGCTTTGCGAGCTTGAAGGACGGCCAGATAAAAAGCTTCTCTTTCTTTCAGATCCTTTCACCAAACCACCCATCCGCCTCCTCCTCCCGCCCCATTCTCCTTGCAGATTTATGGGCGGCCCAGGGAGAAAGTGCCAGCATTAGCATTTTTAATAAAGAGCTGCTTGGAAGGGATTGCAGGGGGTGGGGAAGTGGGAAGGGGAGAGGCATCGGCAGCTGAAGCCTGGGCAAAACCGTTGGAAAAAAAAAAAGTGAAGTCAGGGAGGAGCTGGGATGGGTACTGCCAGTGGGAGAAGTCGGCAGCTCAGTGCTCGTGTCACATCTGCTCTCTGCTTGCATCAGGGCAGCATTGGGTCTTCATGGGTCCCCACTGTGGTCATCACGAGAAGCAGGTCCTGGGGCTGCAGGAGGGGTGTGGGTGCTGTGAGAATGCTTCTGGGCTGTTCACCCTGGGTTTGAACTCCTGAGCTGCCAGTGAAGGGATACAGTGAGCACCTTGGTGTGTGCTGCTTGCTTCCAGCATGCACTTGTGGCTGGTGCTTTGGTGCCATGATGGGGTTTGTCATGGCCATCTTCGTGCCACTCACTGGGTGGAAACCCCCAGGAGCACTGGGCATCAGGGAACCAGACATCAAGTCACCTGTTTCAGTGCATAACAGCCAACCACCTTCTCCTTCAGTGGCATTTCAGCCATGCTTACATGCAGTGACTTCTTAGTGCCTTAGTGCAGAGACCATCTCCTGCAGCCCCTCTGACCTCCCTGCCAGCTCCCCTCAAACCAGATGGTCTGGGTTTGCTCATCACAGCTGCATCCTGGCGAGCACCGGGCTTTGATTCCTCATCCCACCTGTCATGCCCAGAAGAGTTTTGCAGAGAGCAAGGACCGGGAAGTGCATGGTTCTTGATGCTGGAAGTCAGTCTGGCTTCATCCTCTTGGGGCTGCAATTCAAGCATGGATGGAGTCCTTTTGGGGCGGGTTGGGGCACTACCAGAAGCTTCCACTCAAACCCAGATGTGGAGCAACGCATGGCTGATGGTCCAGCTGGAAAAAGCAAAGAGGCCTGAAGATTGTCCTGGGGATGCACTGGCAGTGCTTTGGCTGTGGGAACTTGCTGACTGAGTGTGGAGACCTTGCTGGTTCTCAGCTGCCGTGGTGATCCCCTGTTCCGTTGTTTCAGACACTTACCTGAGTACCAAGGCTTGCAGGGAGCCAAGAGCTGTCATTTCTGGCCCATTTAATCCAGCCTAATCAGGACAAAGCTGCTTTTGATTAGTCCCTCTTTCCTTTGTGAGCTCTGAAGACCATGCAACAAAAATGTGTGCCACGAGCAACAAAAACCAGAGCAGTGAGGTGCCTCCAGTGATTACAGAAAGCAGGGAGGGACACAGCCATGTAAGCACATGCTTGCATGCACGGGAGAGGAAGGAGGGTGTGAAACAGCAGCAGAGGCACAGGGGCAAAAGGCAACAATAGAGATGAGGTGTGCCTAGGGGAGGAGATCGCACCCTGTCCTCTGCAGCAGAAGGCACAAGTAAGCAAGGGTCTGTGGGTGGAAATGTTGGCGCTGAGCTCCTGGAGAGCTTCCTCAGAGACGAGGATGCATAAGTGCCTCTTGTTGAGCTGGAAGTCTTGTCTTTGAGACCATCCCAGGGCTTCCCTGCAGAAGGTACTGTGTCCTTGCAGACTCAATGGTGCCTGGCAGCAGTGGTTGTCCCTTGCCACGTAGGCATATAGCTAAAGGCTGAACCTTCTTTTTAACAGGCCTTTTTTGACCCTGAGTAGAGGCAAAGTAAGGCAGGCTAGGGAAATGCCACATGGTCCCTTCCTGGAGCGTGGAAACCTCTTCCCTGGCTCAAAGTCATCATCACAGGAATTTTAGCCACAGTTGGAGATTGCACCCTGGGTGGATGCAACCTGGCCTGGGAACTGACTTCCATCTCCCAGGCAGGTCCAAGCCCACTGGCTGCATGTCCTGGATGTGTTGGCATCCATGGGCTGCCAGATGTGCCATCTGGCAGAGGTCCAGCAGCCACTGCCCCTCCACTGCAAGCCAAGAGGGGCTCTTCACAACTGCTTTTCCACCCCAGTCGATGAGGAACAATACCTTACCTCTGCTTTTGTTCCCTGCCTGTCGTGCTCCTGAGAAGCAAGAATAAAACCCATCTGTGGGAGTGCTGGAAGGCGGAGGCGCGAAGCATTCAAGACGTTGGCGATACACAAGGAGCACATCGCTTTCCAGCTGAAGCTGACCTCATTCAGGACAATCTGATCTGCGAGCTGAATGTAATCCCCCGCTCCCAGCCGACCAGACAGGAAAGTGGCATTGTAACCCAGCAAGGAAATGAGAGAGCGCACTGTAATCCTGCAATCAGATTTTTTTTCTTTTTTTTTTTTTTTGTCCTTGCTGAAATAACTTCAGATTAGAAATTAAAGTGCTTGTGCAGGAGAGCTGTAATTGCCTCTGGAGAAAATCCCTGGGCTTGTCAGCAGCACCCGATGCTCTCACCCTGAATTTTAACAGCAGTGATGCGATGGGATGGAAAATCTCTTTCTCTCTCCAGCTCTGAGCTCTTGCAAAGGGGATTTGGAGCTTTAGTGTTGGCAGTGGGGTTCGTGTTGCCTGATTCAAAGCCCACCACAGTTGGGTCTCTGTGCCTCCCCTTGCTCTGCTTTGTCAGCCTCACTCTGCAAGTGATGCTCTGCCAACAGGGCTGTGCTGCAAGGAATGCACAACCCAAGGTGTCGTGGCCACGGGCATTCCACTGAAGGGCACCAGCCACCGAGTCATGGTTGCACATCACCCTGTGTTTTCGGGGGCAACAGGGATGGAGGAGATGGGGCCATCAGCTGTTCAACCTCTCTCTTGGATCCAAACTTCCAACTTGTCTTCCAGACCCCTTTGCAAAATCTGCGGGGGCTGAGGCTTCCTGAGATCCCCTCCTGAAACAGTGATACTCAAGGGGAATAAGGCAGGTGGTGAAGCTCTGGCCCTGGACCTGAGGTACTCCCTTACAAAAGTCTTATAGAGAGAGGGTTCAGCTGTGTTTTGGTTTTTTTATTGTAATTCAATGTCTGTGATGCAAATTCCTAAAATGGGAGATGGGTGGGCGGTACCTGAGCGTGCAGAAAGGTGAGACTTGCGGATGCTGGGTGAGTGGGGGAGATGGGACCAAGTCGTACCCCAAAATGAAGGATGCGATACTCCACTGATCATTGGCAGGTTGGGTCTGGGGTAGGGATCTGATGTTATAGGAACTCCAAAATTAAGATCCTGGATGTGAGGCCGTTTTGCCACCTTGTCCTGGCTTGGTTTGAGCCATCTCATTCCAGGACCCCTCTGCAAGTGAGCTGGGGGCTAAGCTGGGGAAGTGTTTCGGGCTGTGAGGGGCAGTGACAGCCTGATGCCGGTGTGATGCTCTTGGGTTTCTCTTCCAGGCCTTGGCCGTACACCATCTTCCAGCGTGGCTTTGACTTGGTGCTGGGCGAGCAGCCATCTGACAAGATTTTTCGGTAAGGGGTAAAGACAACCTGGTCAGCACTTTTTGGGGCTCAAAAATATGACTCAGGGCAGACGGGCAGGCTGGTCCCCTCAGCTGCCAGGACTGAGGACGGCTGTCCTGTGCCACCTCCTGGGGACATGTGAGCATAGCTGGGAAGGTCCTACCACAGATGCCATGTGGGATGCTGGATGCCCAGCAGCCAGTTCCTCCTCTGCATCTGTGCTGAAAGCAAGGTTTAGACTCTAAAGGAGGATTTCTACCAAAAAGGGAAGTTCCTTTCTTTTTTTTTTTTTTTAATTACCTAAATTACATGTGCTTTTTGGGGGTCATTTGGGTGCATTTGGAGGAGGCACCCCACTTTACCATGCCCATCTGCTTTTGCTCAGGCTGGCATCCCTGCAGAGCAAGGGGGAGGTTCAAGGCCTTGTTTTTGGGCAGGGGGAGCCCTCTGGGCTTGGTGATTTCCTCCATGCCAGCCCTCACCACTCTGCCTGGCAGGTTCACCTACACCCTGGGAGAAGGCATGTGGCTGCCACTCAGCAAGAGCTTCGTCATCCCGCCAGCTGAGCTGGCCATCAACCCCTCGGCCAAGTGCAAGACTGACATGACCGTGATGGAGGACGCGGTGGAGGTCAGGTAGGTGTGATGGTGGGGAGAAGGCATATAGAAGGCCTTTCAGCAAATATAATGGTGATGCATCCCTGGAGTAACAGGACCAACCCAAAGCACATGGGGGTTGATGAGAGCTGGGACCCCTGCCCCACATTTTTCAGGTGGAGATTAGTATGTCCATTAACCTGCCCGTCTTTAGTTCCTGCAAAACTGAGCCTTCAGAGGTAGCTCTCATCTCAGTAGCTCCTGCATCCCTCTAAAACCTCAGCTGCCATTCAGTTCTCTGTCAGCCTGAGGGAAACCTGAGCTCTGGAAAAAACACGGGGCAGCTGCCACCATCATGCACGCATTCGCACCGTCTCATCAGAGCAGTGACGCACCTCCTCCTCCTCGCAGGGAAGAGCTGATGACTTCCTCCTCCTTCGACAGCCTGGAGGTCCTCCTTGACTCCTTCGGCCCTGTCCGTGACTGCTCCCAGGACAACGGGGGCTGCAGCAAGAACTTCCGCTGCATCTCGGACCGCAAGCTAGACTCAACGGGCTGCGTGGTGCGTGGCCTTCCGGGGACCTGCAAATCTCCTTCGGTGTGAGCAAGGAGAGGGACGGTGAAGGGCTGCACACTTCCTCCCTTCCCATTGCCTCAGGATGGATATTTTGGGGTTGGTTTTGCAGCGGGAAGAGATGTTTTCAGACTGGCAGCTCCTCCCTTTCTGCCATTGCCGCATGCACACACAGGAGAGCAAGAGCCCATCTTCTTCTTGTTGGCTCTCCAGGAGGTCCCATGTCACTCACGCACATCCCCTGTCACTGCCATAGCTGCGTTGCCGTGGGGGGGAAAGGGTGTGCCCCTGCACATTGCTCAGGCTTCAATTTCCAACAAAGAGCAGTGCCAAAACCCTCCCCTCCATCTCACCCCAGGGGACAGGTTTCTTCCTCAGGGGCTTCACCTCTTGCTTCTGCTCCCACCAGTGCCCGACGGGACTGAGCCCCATGAAGGATGGCACGGGCTGCTACGATCGCCATGTCGGCGTGGACTGCTCGGATGGCTTCAATGGGGGCTGTGAGCAGCTGTGCCTGCAGCAGATGGTCCCCCTGCCTGAGGACCCCCTGCTCTACAATATCCTCATGTTCTGCGGGTGAGTACCCCATCACCACTCCGGCTGTAGGGACACCTCCGAAGTACTGCTGTACCTTGCCGCTGCCACCCTGAGCTTGTTAGGGTTGGGACAGAGGGTCTCCTCTGTTCCCAGTGTCCCTGCTGGGATGGTCTGGTGGCCCCAGTCCCCACTGGTGGAGGCTGCAACTGATGGTAGACCCCATGCTTGCTTCTCAGGTGCATTGAGGACTACAAGCTGGGTATGGATGGGAGGTTGTGCCAGCTCATCACAGAGTCATGCCCTGAGGCAGGGGACTGCGGTGAGCCCCGTGAGCTACCTATGAACCAAACACTCTTTGGGGAGATCTTCTACGGCTACAACAACCACTCCAAGGAGGTGGCCACTGGGCAGGTGCTCAAAGGGACATTCAGGTGAGTTGGGGATGCGGAGATGTGACCCCAGCGTGGTCAGACCTTGCTGTCCTCTCCAAGAAGAAGGCATGGAAAGCAGCCTGGGGCTGGCTAGACCTTAGCAGACTACCCAGTCCATACATATCAGGCCAAGCTTTGCAGGATATGGAGGGGCTGTTGGGGAGGGCACATCTGAAGCTTTCCATTGAGAGTAGACATCTTTGTAACCTGTGCCCAAAGGAAAGGCTTGATGCTGGGTAGCTTTTTGGGATAGGTCACCGGCTGGTGGGGATGATCCCAGGCAGTTCCTCTGTCCTCCAGCCCTGCCCTCCTCTCTGCAATTAACTTCCAGGCAGAACAACTTTGCTCGGGGACTGGAGCAGCAGCTGCCGGATGGGCTGGTGGTGGCCACAGTGCCCCTGGAGAACCAGTGCCAAGAGGAGCTCTCTGACCCCACACCCGACCCTGAGTTCCTC
Organism: Burhinus bistriatus; assembly: GCA_013397275.1. Lineage (NCBI taxonomy): Eukaryota > Metazoa > Chordata > Aves > Charadriiformes > Burhinidae > Burhinus > Burhinus bistriatus. Next base: position 110,016 of record VYXH01000328.1, read on the forward strand.
ACTGGTGAGTAAGCCCAGCTGGACCCATGCTTTTCCCAATGGGGCAGCCACTGGTGTGCCCAGCTTCGGCATCTACCACTCCCAGGGGATATATCTACTGCGGGATATATCTAGTCTAGCTTTAACATCCCACGGTCACCTGCAATAGCAGCAGCGGTAAGAGGAAGGCATTAAAAATGAAGGAGAGGGAGAAGCTGTAAATTGATTGTGTGGTGTAAAAGCTCAAGCATCTATTGGATATTTGCAAACAGGATTTTTTTTTATTATTCAATGTAAGAAAGGTTTCCAAACACCTTTCATTTGATTTCCAAATCAGAAACCCTTTGCTGATGTAAAGAAGCATTCAAAACCCAACGTGACCAAACCAAAATGTTTTGGTTTGTCCTGCCAAAACATCATGGGCCATGAGCCATAGGGTTATCATGGATTCCCAGACAACCTTCAAGGATTTACCTTACTTCCACCAAGTTGTTTCCTTGGTGCTTGTTGCTGTTGGCTGAAATGACCGAAGACACTGGACAGCTACTAAATGACGGATGTGGATAGTAAAGTGTTTTGGAAGGTGTCTGCAGGGTGGTCTCATACGGGACCTTGTGCATTCACCCCATTTGGCAGAGCTCCCAGGAGGGTTTTGGGGAGCACCCGTGGGCTGCACTCAGGCTCCGGTGGGTGCTGGTAGCCCCATTAGGGTGCATGGCAATGTAGGTGTGTGTGTAGACAGACGCAGGCAGGGAGGAGGATGCCACTCAGCCCCAGCAGGGCTGAGCTACCCTGAGAGAGCTGTGTCTACAGGTCACTCCTGCAGCCATGGGGATGCTCAGCCCTGCCTGGAGGTGCTGGAGGACACCTGCCTCCCGATGGGGCTCTGCTGCCCTTGACATGGTTACATAGATATAAGGAAGGCACTGCCACCATGGCCTCAGCATCACAGCAGGGCTGGTGGGACTGGGACTCCGCTAGCAATTATGCCAGGGATGCAGAAATCAGTAAATTATCCTATTCATTTCCCACTGCTTTGCTGGCTCTTTGTGGCTGATTAAGGCAAAAAAAAAAAAANGGAAAAGTAAAATCTCTGCTTGTCAGTAAGCAGATCTGGATATTGCTGTGAATACACGAGAGGCAGAGCTGCTGAGTAAGGAAGAGCTGGTTTTGCATAAACACTTTGCAGGGAAGAGCAAGGCTTTGAAGCTGTTGGTAGCAGCCAGCATCGAAGGGAGAGGTACTGGAAGGCAAAGGATCTTATCCTCCACCTTCATTTCTTGTTACGGAGAGGGGGATGTCTGTTGTTATCCTCCTGAACTCCTGCTGTGTGGCTGTTTAGCAGCAGAGTTTGCCGCTTCACTGCTGAGTGGAGGCGTGCCACATTGGCGGAGCTGCAAGGGAGGAGCATGGCTGTGTCTCGGCATCCTGCTGCTGCACACCGAGGGATGCTCCAGTCACCAAAATCAGAGCCATGAACACCCTTAAAATTGATTTTCTGGGGCTTTGTCCAGGCTCAGTGGCCTCTCTGTCCCTCTGCTCATGGACTCTGAGCTGCTACTTGCCTTGGCTCATGCCTTGGGCAGAACAAAGTGGCCACCCAGCCCTGGTCTCCATGAATTTCTGGGTCCTATAACACACAGTTAAATGGCTAGAGAATGGGATGCCTTTGCCTGAAGAGAGAGAAACCCCAGGTCCTTCTCAGCCCCAGTATTGCCATAATGTCCTGAGGGAGTGGGAGCATCAGCAGGTGTGTGGTTTCTCCCATACGTGTTTGTCCCACTTGACTCAGTCCTGGCTGAAGGGGACCCCAGGGCATCTCAGTTGGCTGCACCCGGGCACACATGGCATAACGGTGACCGTTCCTAGGCCTGCAAACAACTCATTAAAAAGCGCAACTCTCATTAGTGAAATAATTAGCACACCTGGGCATATCTTGGGAGCAGGCACCGGGAAGGAAGCAGGAGGGGATGCAGGAGGAGGCTCGTTATCTTCTGACGCAGAGCCCCAGATGACAGGATGAAATAAGCCCACGTGTTTTTCTTCAAAGCCATGATTTTAATTGGTGGGGAGCAGCTGACCCTCAGCTCCAAACACCTCGCTGCTTCCCTGGGGGGACGTAGTGTGTGCACAGTCCTTCCCCTCACCCCTTTCCACTGGGCTGGCTGCGTTGCCCCAGGCATAGCATAAGGGGCTGTGGCCACCCTGGTGTCTGCATGGCAAGGTGTCCCTGGGCAGCAGCGCTGAGCCCCCGTGTCCTCTCTCCAACAGGGATGGTGAACTTCAGCGAGGTGTCTGGGTACCCCCTCTTGCAGCACTGGAAGGTACAGTCCGTCATGTACCACGTCCGGCTCAACCAGCTGACCATCTCCCAGTGTAAGCATGTGGGGCTCGGGGGAAAAAGGGAAAAAGGGGTGGCAAGAGGACATACAGACTTCTTCTGGCAGGTGATGGGCTTAGAGGTTAGTTGCCCATTGCAAGTATGTAGAGAGATGGTAAGGGCTTGGGGTCCTCAGGGATCTGAGTACCTTCTCCCATCTCTTCCTCAGCCTTCAGCAACGCGCTCCACTCTCTGGATGGGGCCACCTCCCGCGGAGATTTCGTAGCGCTGCTGGACCAGTTTGGCAACCACTACATCCAAGAGGCAGTGTATGGCTTCGAGGAGTCCTGCTCCATCTGGTATCCCAACAGGCAGGTCCAGCGGCAGCTCTGGCTGGAGTATGAGGACATCAGCAAAGGTAGGAGCCCCGCTCATCCCCAGGAAGAGTCCCCACAGCCACCCTATGAGATAGGGAAGCTGGGGTTGCTTTTGGTATAGCAGGGAAAGTGCCCAGCCTGCATCAGGGCTGTGTCCCACCTCATCCTCTTATTTACACCCCGCTCTCGCACACTTTGAAGTTGGCTGAAGGAATCTCGTGGACTGCAGCAGGCATTAGTCTGGGCCAGAAAGGAAGATAAATATCCACATCCCCAGGGAGATGAAAGACGAATGTACTAATCCCACCAAGCCGTCCTGCCTGATTCTGGATTTAACTGTTATTTGTCTTTAATCCTGTTCCTTCCTTCCTTTTGTCTCCGCCATATCTGCTCTCTTCCACTTGCATCCTGCGGCCAGACTTTTCTCCCTCTAATGGGCTTTCCTCGCCTAGGCTGTCAGTGGTGTGCTTTTAATGTCTGGAAACCAGTTATGAACTGGGAGGTTCACCATGGTGCAGAGGGCATCTGGCACTGCTGCATCCCCTCTGCAGCCCTCACTGCAGTGAGGTGCAACCACTCACCCGTGGAAGGGGTTTTGCAGGCCGGCGATGGCTGAATTGGACACAAGGTTTTCAAAAGCAGAAGGAACCTAATGCTGTCACCAGGACCATGGCATCTCCTCTTGTGCTGGCCTTTGCAAAGCTGCCTGCAGGTGTTTTGCTGCCTGTGCTGGGGACGTTGGGTTGCACCACCCAGGCTTGGGCAACAAGCAAGAGCCAAGTCCCAAGCCTAGACACAGGGAATGCCAAGCGGAGGTGCTACTTTTTAGGTGACCTTGGTTTGCTGCCCCCTGCCCAGGGGCTCCTGGGTGCAGGCAACATGAGGTTGGAGCTCACAGGCACCATGATGGCTGCATCGTTTCCATCATGAAGCTTCATAATTCTCAGTAATGGCACCAGGCTACAGTGCTGCTTTTGCTATGCCCCAGCTGCGGAGACATTTGTTTTCTCTCTGGGGCTCTTGTGTGGGAAAGGCTCCTTTCTGAGCCTGAGTCTGGATCGTGCAATGCTCAGACCTTCTGGAGCCTGGACATCTTCCCAAGCCCACCTGCGAGAGTACAGACCCATTGCTGTTTTGCTGGGGGCTGTCTCCAGATGTAGCATCTTTTGATTGCAAGTACTTTTTTTCTCCTGCAATTTCCTCCTCTTTGATTTTCCTGCTTGGAGGCTTTTCAGGTCTGGCAGTCTCTTTCCACCCACAATATCACATTTCGGTTTCGCTCTGGCACCTGTCTCTTTCCCTCCTTTGCTTTTTGTTTGCAAACGTCAGGAGCTGGATATCGATTGAGAAATTGCAAGAGACAAATCATTCCCTGGCTTCTCTGCTTTCCCTCGGCGCCTGCTAAGCTGCAATTCACAGCCAGCCCAAAGCGATCCATTTCCAGCTCACTGGGGGAGCGGAGCAACGCTCTTGTAGCCCGGGTTTTATTTAACAGCCTTGTTTTCTTTGCAGGAGTCTTGAGGATAGGCTAGTGCTGGCCCATTTCTCAACAAACCTTTGCAATAGGAAGGTCTTCCTATTGAGCCACGGACATGCTCTCCAGCAGCTCGCCACAGCAGCCAGTCCATACTAAGCCACTGACAGCAATACCCTGATCCTGCCCCAGGGGCAGGGCTTTGCCTGGGCATCCTTCAGCTTCTTCCAACCCCATCGGCCTGCCTTGACCATCATCAGTGGTCCCCCTGGGCCCCTCTTTCTTTGGTGCAGAGCCAGGGACATCCTTTGGTAGGCCTTTCAGATGAAAAGCGCCGTTCTCCTGCAGAGCAAGGCTTGCAGCAGTAGGGCAGTGCTAGCCAGGGCACAGCAGTGATGGGAAGATCCTACCTTCTTGACTGCTGTGCCAGGACTTTTCCCCTTGTGTCAAAATATTTCCTTCTATGGGAGTGCTGGAGAAAAGTCCACTAAGCACAGGATATGGCTCACTGCCCTGTGCAGCAGGGACATGGTGGCATCCAGCATCAGGCACCTTTGTGCAGAGCGGGGAAATGCATAGCCCATGGCAGTGTTTCTCTGCTGCATCTTTTTTTCCAAGCCTCTTGGGTTGCAGGGTTGCCTGAGGGTTGGCAGGGTAGGACCTGCAGATACTCCCCCATGTGCACAGGGAAAAGGGTAACAAGCCTTCAGCCTCATCACAGTCTGGCTGGGGGTCTGTTGTCCCAAAAAATGTATTTGCCTCCATCTCACCGTTTTCTTTTGCTTTGTGATGCTTTGTTAGCTAAGCCCTTAGGAAGAGACCTTATTTCCTTGCCCGGTTGCAACTTTGTCCACCTCCATCATGCCCCATGATAGTGCAAAGAGATAGGAGGAGATGTCTCTTGAGCCAGCTCCCAAAAACGGACTGCTCCCTGTCTCCCTTCCCCTATGTGGGGACTGAGTGCAGGAGGGGTGGAGGGGCAGGAGAGGGTCTTGGTGGCTTTGTAGCCATCTTGAGAGCTTTCTGGGCATTGTGAGGCACTGGCAAGCCTTCGCTGCTCATTCTGAGCTCTTTGGTGCTGCTGGCTGCAGACCTTTGGGAAGTGGGGGGACACTGCATCAGCATCATTACTGTGCACCCTGATCTGACACTCATCCTCTCTGGTCTCCAACGTGTTCTGTCACATCAGCTTTGATGGAGGTCCTTGGGAACCGAGGGAGCTGAGCAAAGAAATCAACCGTTGGGCCAGGAGGGCTTTTGCAGCAGAGTGGTTTGTCAGGGGACTTTTGGGGGGGAGTTCAGCATGAGGTGAAGAAGCCCAGGCAGGCCTTTCATGAGCTTCCAGTTGCAAGAAGGAGGCTCCATCTCATGGGGACCTGCTGCAAGGGTGGCCCATCCTAGTGCCAGATGAAGGGCTGGAGCTGGGGAAACTGAGGCACAGGGAAACAAAAGCACCTGTGATGGTAGAGGCCAGGGTGGACTTTCCAGTCCTGATTCCTGCTTTCAAGACCAGTGAGCATTTCATCCCTACAGAGCAAGCAGGGAGCTCCTAAGGATATACGGGGGCCTCCTGGGCACAAGGTGGGGCTCTAGGCCCCTCACATCCCCTTCTTGATGGCTCAGAGCCCACCCTGATGCCCCTTTTTTCCCCTCTTCCCCAGGCAACTCCCCGTCAGATGAGTCAGAGGAGCGTGAGCGAGACCCCAAGGTGCTTACCTTCCCCGAGTACATCGCCAGCCTCTCTGAGTCGGGCACCAAACGCATGGCAGCCGGCGTGCGGATGGAGTGCCAGAGCCGCGGGCGCTGTCCCTCCTCCTGCCCACTCTGCCATGTTGCCTCTGGTCCTGACGTGCCAGCCGAGCCCATCCTGCTGGAGGTCACAAAAGCAGCCCCCATCTACGAGCTGGTCACCAACAACCAGACCCAGCGGGTAAGGAGCTGCTGGTTGGAGCTGGTGGGGTGGGTGAGAGGGGAAGCAGAACATAATCAGGGTGGTCTTTACAGGCAACTTGCCCTGGTAGCATGGGCCCATGGGCCAGCTCTGCTCTGCAGGGTGCGTGGACTGTGCTGAACCCATTGGGGGATGGATGAACACTGACTTGAGCGGCAGCAGGATGGGACCTCATCTGCCCGGTGCTGACCCACTTCTTCTCTCTCCCAGCTCTTGCAGGAGGCCACCATGAGCTCGCTGTGGTGCTCAGGCAATGGGGACGTCATCGAGGACTGGTGCCGCTGCGACTCAAGTGCCTTCGGGGCTGATGGGCTGCCCACATGTGCACCTCTCCCACACCCCATGTAGGTCTCCACACATGCTCAGCCTCACCTCTTGGTGTGATGGGTATGGGAGGAGGCAGTGATGTCCAACGGGATGGTGGTAGGAGGTGGTGGGAGGAGGTGGCTTCATGGTACAGGTTTGCAAGTGGATGGGGGACCTGGAAATCAAGCAGAGGGTGCAGAGATGCGGTGTCTTTTCCAAATTCATCTGAGGACTAGAGAGCTGTTTTTGGATCCATCCTGGTAGAGCAAAACCCTGGGGAAGGAGCTCTTGGGACCAGCATGCCCAGAGCCAGGAGGGTAGGAGAGGGGTAGTCACTTCTGTCCTGAGCTTGCTCTCTCCCATGTATTAATGGCTTTGAAGCCCTTTTGCTGTGAGGGAGTCATGCAAAAACTGTACCTAGGTACTACCTTACAGAAACCAACTCATTTCTGGTGCATTTGCATGTGATCTGCACAGCACAGTGAGTGGCACTGACAACCATGGGCAGGACACACTCACGCTGTCTTCTGCACCAGCCATGGGGACCAGCTGGAGAGGTTGTCCTCAGCAACTGTCCCACACCTCAGCCTGGTGGTTTTGCTGCTTTTTTATGGCACAAAGGAGCAGCAAGGTGGTGACAGACGTGGGTGAGGGTGAGTGTGGGCAGGCAGTGGGTGTGGCCGATGGACCTCGCCCTCCTGAGATGCTGACCAGCTGGCATTGTCCCCCAGCCTGCGGCTCTCCACTGTGCACGAGCCCAGCAGCACGCTGGTGGTGCTGGAGTGGGGGCATTCAGAGCCGCCTATCGGGGTGCAGATCGTCGACTACCTCCTCCGTCAAGAGAAAGTCACCGACAGGATGGACCACTCCAAGGTGGAGACAGGTGAGCAGGGACTCTACTGGTGCTCTCTGGGGAGGGTGGGATGGCGATGTTGGAGGAGAGCCTCTGTCTCCCTCTTTGCAAGGGAATGCTGCAACATATCCAGTATCCTGTGGAAGAGAAAGCGGCCCCTCCTCTGCCCACCACGCTGCAGAAGTGGCAGCTCCATGCCATGGTGATAAGCCTTGCTGGAAAAGCAATGGGTCCATCTCTGCATCAACTTCATGCATGAGCCTTGATCCCCCTTGGAACCAGGCAGCATGGTAGTGGGCACAGACATCAGCAGCTCTCCACAGCCTCGGTGACACCTGTGTCATCACCTGCAGCATGTCCTCCCCTCTCTCCCTAGAGACAGTGCTGAGCTTTGTGGATGACATCATCTCTGGCGCAAAGTCACCTTGCGCCATGCCAGCCCAAGTGCCTGACAGGCTCTCCTCCACCATCTCCCTCATCGTTCGCTGCCTGGAGCCTGACACCACCTACATGTGAGTTGCCTCCCCCGTGCCATGCCCGTGGCAGCACCATCAACCTGTGCATGATGCTCCTGCCTGATACTGCCTGTATTTCCATGAGGGCTTTGGAGTCCAGAGCTTCATCTTTTTCCTTCTCGGCCAGGTTCACGCTGTGGGGAGTCGATAACACAGGAAGACGCTCCAGGTCCAGTGATGTGACAGTCAAGACCCCCTGCCCAGTGGTAGATGATGTGAAAGCTCAAGGTGAGATGGAGGGAGCTGCTGGACTGTGATGCTTGGGACCATCAACAGAGAGTTCCCCCTTCCAGCATGTCCCCACACATGTCTCATGTCCCAGCTGTAATGTCTCCTTCACCCATGGTGGCCCAGGTGCTGCCACATGGTGTTGAGGTTTGATGCGGAGCACAGCGGGAGACACACATCCTCTCTGCAAAGGCAGACGCACTCTGGGCTGGTGGGAGAAAGGGTGGTGGGGAAAGCACTCAGGACATACCAAAATAACCAAGAAGACCTGCCTGTCCTGCCCAGAAAGCAACTGATAGCATAGGTGGTGTCTGTGCTCAAGAAACCCCAGCTGTGTGCCTTCTCGCAAACAAATGATATTTCCCTAACAATACCTGATGACACCACCTGTTTCTTTTCCTAATTGGACCAAACTATGTGAACTTAACCTAGACTGAGTCCAGAGAATGCCATCTACACTGTTGCTCCTCCATTGGAACCTTGTCTTGATATGACATAAATCATAACTCAGGGGACAAATCTTGGCTCCAGTCTTGGTTTCCCTAGAGCTGAGCTTTACCCTGGTGGGCTTTGCTCATGTTTTTCCATGCACCCCACTGAATACCCCCTGTCCTTCTGCCCAGAAATAGCAGACAAGATCTACAATCTCTTCAATGGCTATACCAGCGGCAAGGAGCAGCAAACAGCCTACAACACTCTGCTGGACCTGGGTTCTCCCAGCCTACACCGAGTCCTTTACCACTACAATCAGCACTACGAGAGCTTTGGAGAGTTCACTTGGCGCTGTGAAGATGAGCTGGGACCCAGGTAGGCTCAGGAGCTGAGTTGGCTAGGTAGACAGGCATGCCCACCAACATGCTTAGCCCTTGTAGATGTTGGTCATCAGGAAGGGGGCTTTCTGGCAAATCTCATGAATTTGTTTGATGATAGAGCTTAGAGTCTCACAGTGGGTTTTCTGTTTTGCTGGATGCTGTACATATGTTTGGGGTCTGGACAACTCCCTTGAAGGACCATAAACATAGGACAAGGTGAAAGGTGGTAGACCATTGTCAACTCATCATCCTTGTCCATCTCACCAGCCCTATGCTGTCTCTGGAGTTTTGTGTAGTCCTTTCATGCCATGCAGGGTAAGAAGGGGACGGGGATGGGATTCTCTTTTCCCTCAGTAGCTGCTGCTGCAGGCAAAAGGGCAGAAGGTCTCAGAAAAATAGTGCACCTTTGAGGAATGGAGGTTGTCGCTGGTGAGAAGGGAGGGAGTACGGTTGGAGCATGTTGCTCGAAAAGGGCCCTGGGCATTGATGGGGGAGAGAAAGTGCAAGAAGGTGGTTGTACCTTCATGCCTACTGGAGAAGGTGGCACAGAAGAGCTTGGTTTGTAGAAGCTGCTGGATGATGTTGTGCATGCAAACACACAGACAAGTGCTGGGCCATGCTAAGGTCAGACTTGGCTTTCCTCCTTTTCCTGGGCTTTGGCTTGAGTTGAATGCATCTCTATGTGTTGAACTCACTGTCACTTGTGGTCCAAAGCAGGCAGTGGATTGACCTCAGCACTGAATTGCACACGTGTTCCCTTCCTTTTGATCCATGTCTGTGGTCATGTGGCGTGGTCTCAAGGACCTGAGTATTTTTGGTGCCCAGGCAGTGCTGAACTTCCATGGCAGGTTATGGTGGAGGTTGCCCTGTGTCCTTCCTGGCTGAGACAGTCCCTTCATGCTTCAGTGAGCACTATGCCTTCTCCGCAGGCTTCTCCAGATCACTGCAGCCCCTCCAGCTGTCTCGGGATGGGGTGCCTCATGCCCCAGGCTTGTGGAGGCAGCCAGATGTTCCCTTCTCCCCATGTCCTTCGACATCTGCTTTTGTCTGCGTGGTTTCCCAGTAACATGGATGTTTTCAGTCAGTTTATCAAGCTAGGCTGCGAGATTGTGTGGGCTGCAGTGGTGTTTCATAGCATCTGGCCTCCAAAGAACCAGAGCCTTGAGCCCATCCAGAAATCAGGATTACTTTAAATGTAAGTCAGCAGCAGCTCCTATCTATGAAATGCATGGCCTCCATCTTAGCCCCTGCCCCACACCTCCTCTTGTTGGTCTCACCACTAGCTGTCTTCCAGCCCTGCTTCTCCAGGTAATCACTTGTGGATTTCTAGCAGAGGATTAGAGATGCTCTGCATACTTTCTCTGTCCTCCAGACCTCTGCTGGGGGGTCAGAAAGACTCAGCAGATAATCTGGTGACTGTCCTGAATTTAGTGTCTCTTAAGCATGTCTCCTAGTTCAGCTTTGGTGGGAAGCTCCCAAGAGATCCTCCACTCCCTGGGGCAAAGCTGGGGTCTCTCCTCTTTTCCCTTGTCCCATGTATGTTCTAAGAAATTTGAACTCTTTGAGGCAGATCCTCAAAACTCAGTAGCGACATCGCAGTGCGTGGGGCCTTGTTGTTAAGGCTGAGGCTCCTGCCAGCTCCTCTGCCCAGGCTTGCTTCATTCCCTCAACACCGACTGAGACCAGCAGGCTTGGACTTACGTCTCACCTTTGCCTCGAGCCCAGCTGCAGTGATGCTGCTCTGTCTCCATTTCCAGTTGTGAAATTTCCAGACCTGGGTTGCACAGACCAGCTGACATCTGTTGTGATGGTTTGTGTGAGGACTACGTAAAATTCCCTACATGACAGACTGGAGTCATCACACAGTCACTGCCATCACCAAGGCTGAGCATTGCCATTGCTGCTCGTTACCTCAGCAAGGAGACCATCCAGAACATGGGGTGGAATCTGCCTCCTGGAACCCCATGAGGCAGAGGTGCATTGGCATGGAGCAGCCAGAAATGCCACTGAATTGCCCAAAAGTTACCATTTGCTGCATGAATCTATGAGCCAGAGGGTTAATTCCACCCTCTGGAAATGCTGGAGCAGTTAGGGTAGGATGACGCAAGTTGCTGATGAAGTGTTTGCAGCTCGCACTACTTGGAAAGAGACATTTAGGCAGCTGCAGTCGGTTCTGGTGATGACAAATCTTGGAAAGCAGACCTCCTGTTTGATCGTCTGCGAGGGCGAAGCATCCAGACTGGTGGTGACAGGACAAATCACTTGCAGATGACATTATTTAGCCAGCAGACACAGTGTTTGTTTGACTGTTGCTGATGCTCCTTTGAAGTCCTGGATGTGGACCCACGCGACTGACTCTACCATGTCCCTCCTCCTCCACGCGGCCATGCCGCCTTCTGGCTCTGCTCTTTTGGGGGGCGCTTGCCTCCCTTCTCAGTTGTCCCTCAAACCAGGACATCAGTGACACCGGCTGCTGGACTGAAGGAAGTGAGGGTGTGTGCAGATAACTCGTCTGGGGTTATGAATGCGAGTCGCTCCCTCCCAGTCCAAAAAGGGCTGCAGAGAGCCCTGGACTTTGCATAAGGAGAAGAAATGGAGGGAAAGGCAAGCAATTTTCTAGCAAGTAATAAGTGAAAGTAGGATTTGATGCAAAGGCTGGTGAAGTCTAGTGGTGTCTATGGGCTTCGGGCCAAAATCCGTGGAATCATATTCAACGTTCCTGTTAGTGTACCTGTGACACTGGAGGAAGAGAGGCAATCACAGCACATTGCCTAGATGTCTAGGTGTGGGGACCAAGAGGATTGAGAGGTCTGCTATCTTTCAATGGCTGGAAGACCTGGCCACCTTGGATGACTATCTCCAGAGTCAGCACTGTGCTAAGCACCTGCACCTCTCTGCTGTGGTCTGCAGGTGTCACAACCTCTTGGTGGCTCCAGACTGACCCCTGGGAGCTGTAGGCACCTGAAGCTGGCTAGCGAGGGGTGAGCTGTGCATGACCATCTGCACTGTGATGGACCTCTCAAGGGTTTCCTTTCCAGGAAAGCCAAGGTTGGCTCTGGCCGGGCCTGGAATAAATTAATTCCTCTCCAAAGAGCTCTCTCCTGGTGGACCTGTCCTAGAGGAAGGTGTGGAGGGACTGTGGATGTTATTCTATGGTCTGTACACACACCCTTTAGCTGTCAAACCAGGCACAAGACAACCGTGTGCTCCAAGCAAGAGTGTGACAAAGAGGGTTTTTCCCCCCAGCATAATGATTTGTGCTTCCACTGCCTGCTCCATGATGAATAGATGCTGAGTTGTAGCTACCAAGGGGGTGTATCTTCTCTTCCCTGAGTATACCAATGCACAAACTGACCTTGAACCTGGGTAGGAAACTTAGCCCAGCTCCTGAGACACTTAAACTTTTGTCTGTATTTCCAGGCACATGCAATACTCATCTGCAAGACGCTTCATTTGTACCTGTTACCTCCACATTTGCCAAATTTCCTGGAAATCACCCAAAGTGCTAGATGAATTTAAAATGAACATAACTTATTTTATCTGAAGAAACTGTTTTTCTTGATAAAAACATTAGAAACACAATTTTAAGAGGAAAAACATGAAAAAAAAAGAGAACACAATTGAGGTCATATTTGGCCAGGATCCTCTGCGCTCTTCCAATGTATCATCCAACACAAGGGGTTGGTAATTTAGCACTTTCTTGCTACCAGAACAAACCCACACTGAGGCTGTGTTGCCCTGGGGGTGCTGCATGTCTTCTGCTGAAGATGGATTCCTCCTGGACCTCCTCTCCCTCTGTCACCCGACCTTCTCTGCTGGCTTCCTTGGCTGGGTTGTGGATCTTTACCAAATGCTACTGCCATGACTTGCCTTTCTCATTTTGCTCTCTGCAGATGGAAGGTGCAAAACGCACATGCAAAGAACTGGGGAGCTCCGCCACATCCCCTGCTCTCTCAGAGCTTTTTTGGATCAAACCTATGCTGTATGCCTCAGTATATTCCTTCTAGTTTGCACGTTGTCCTTTGAGACATGTTTCCTAAACTGCTACTAAACATTACAAGTCATGTATCAGAAGTGTCATTTATTGTACTTATATGTTATGATATTGCATCTTATGAGGATCATAATGTTTATCTCACTTTCAGCCTTCCATGCAGACCCCCACAAGTCAGACTAGTACAGATGACAGGCATGATATTTTTAGTGATTTTTTTTAATTGCCTAAACCTCCTTCTCCTTTGTTACCTTCTTTTGGGCAGTCCTGCTGCCATGCTGGTTTGAGCAGTCACTGCCTACCTCTTCCCACGCTTCCGTCTGCATCCTACATGCATTTTGGAGCACAGCTTTAAGTGAACACATACTTGTATTCAGCGATGTCTCCGCATGCAGGTCCCCAAAACCACACATTTCCTCTCCGTCACATCCCACTCAGCCATGTGGCAGCAAGGGAGTGATGCTCCTGGCATGCCCACCTTTTCCGTGCCCTGCCATGTCAGTGGAGGTGTCCTACACCAAGTCATGAGTGACCAGCACAGTTCCCAGGCATGCAACACATGCACTTCATGGAGAGTACACACGTGGTGACACGGCTCCAGGCTGGCCATACATGTCATGCCTGATGGCCTCTAGCATTTCTCCCCACTGCCTGCAGTGCTGTTGGCTCCCACTTTCCCACCCTGTTATATGTGGGGTCCAGCAGCTGCAGCAGTGACTGGTGATGCTGTTTGAGTCATTCATGGTGTCCACTCCAAAGGGTGTTGGGGGTTTCACAGCTACACCTGTGACTGTCTCCTCACTAAACCCTCAGCAAACCTGGCCTTGTGGGGACAATACAGGGTGGAAGAAGAAGCAGGGACAGGGCAGGAAAGCGTAAGGTGAGTCCCAAGACCAGTACATCAGGTCCAGCACTGCTGTGGTGGTGTGGGTACCTGTGACCCAGGTAGAGGACTGCTCCTTCATGCATTTAGACTTGCAGTGCTACCGTGGGGCCGGTGTGTTCTCCCAGTCCCACCACCCCTCCTCATCCCGATGGGTTTGGGCTCTGCTTGTCTGCTCTCCTCACTGCCCAACTCTCGCATTATGTCTCCTCCATCCAGGAGCTCCCGTGGCGTCCTTAACCGTCTTTGCTTTTCTCTCCTCATATGCTCCTCCTGCCCTTCCCACTACTCCCCTGTGTTGTCTCCATTGCCCTGGCTGCACCTTCACTGTCCATCACCCCCGGCATCTCCCCGCACCCGCCCTCACTGCAGGAAAGCTGGTCTCATCCTTTCGCAACTGGGGGACCTCAGCAGCTGGTGCAATGGCCTCCTGCAAGAGCCCAAGATCAGCCTCCAGCGCTCGTCCCTCAAGTACCTTGCCTGCCGCTACAGTGAGATCAAGCCCTACGGGCTCAACTGGTCCGAGCTTAGCCGGGACCTCAAGAAGACATGCGAGGAGCAGACACTGAGTGTCCTTTACAATGACTATGGTGACAAGGACTACTGAGGGTTGCAGGCGCCTGCTCTTACACTGGCCTTCCCATGGGCATTTGTGAGGGTTTTATACATGGACCCATGGCAGGGGGGGAGGGTGTCACTGATGTTTCTGGAGGCAAAAATCTGGACTGGGGAGTAAAACTGGCTGCTCTGTGCAGGACTGACTCAGTATTAGTTTCTTCTTCAACTTGGCCAAAAGCCTTTCTAGTTAGAAGTCTTGTGGGACCTAGTTTTCTTGGTTTTGTTTTATTCATTTTGCCAAGAGGTTCCTCAGCATCAGTTAGAGAGGGCAGGTTGGAAGGCCACAGCCCTGTCTGCCTGCCCCATCCCTGCCCTGGCTGTAGGGACCATCCCTGAGGGTGGAGGACACCAGTCACGGGAGAAACACGATGACAAAGGCATGAAGGAAGAGCAAGTGATGCACGGTTGAGAAAACGGAGGCAGGGCATGCAGGTCAGGTTGAGATGCTCATGGTTATGGCTGAGCAAAACAGCTACTGGGTAGGCAAGAGAGCTGCTTTGTTGGGTTTTTTCAATTGTAAAGCATGACGTCTGGATGAGACATGGCTCATCAATGGTGCCATTGCAGGACAGGACTGGGACATCATCATCTGGGGCAAGGAGAGAGGGGTGTTGGTGACCTCATCTCCTCAGATTCTTCTGTAACGGTCAAAGCCCGCATTTGCTCCAAGGTGCAAAGTCCTCCAGAGCAAGGGTAACTTGGCCTCAGGGTCAGCAGTCAGCTGGACATCATGATCTTTCTTCTTGTGGGACCAAATTCCTTGGAAGTCAACTTAAAAATCCCTTCCTTTTTTTTTTTTTTTTTTTTTACCCACCATAATAATGACTTTGAGGCAATGTCAAACTACTGCTCAGGAGAGCCCCAGCCAAGCACAGTTGAGGTTGCCTTCTGCACCAGCTGCCCTGTAGCCATGGCATAGCCCAGACTCTGCATGGTGAGGGGAGTGGGGTGTAGCATAACCTGACGTGGTGGTGCAGGATGGTCCTGGAGATCCTGGTCCCAGACAGGGCTCAGTGACTTGGCGTGATGGGCAGGCCTCTGCGGGCATTGCTTGCCCGTGTTCAGGCTCACAACTGCAGCTCTCACTGGTGACTTTTTTTTTAAACCAGAGAACTGAGGTTGTCCTGGGACACTGGGCTCAGTTCAGAGCAAACTGTTCTCGAAAAGCCTGTTGCCACTCATGGTGTTGGAGGCAGCAGACGGCTTCCTTTTAGCTTCAGCTTCCAGCCTTGTTTGCAAAGGAGGCACCTCTGGTCTTGCCAGCTGTGCACCTTTGATCTGGACAAGCCAGGAGCCCTACAGTGGGATTTTTACGATGCCTTTTCAGAAAGAAATTTGCTTTTCATTTTTTTCAGTCTTGGCAGGAGCAATCTTCAGCCTGTCTCTTACAATTTTCTGCCTCATTCCTCCTGCTACCTGCCAAGGACATGGCTCGAATATTTGCATGGTGCTGAGAGGGAAGTGGCTGTTGTCCACAGCCGGTCACAGCGGACAGTGCCGCATCAAAGTATTTGCTCAACAGTAGTTCAGTATCTTCCTGCAGGACCACACAGTGCTTTGCTCTTCCCTTCTCATGGGCAGAACTCTCCTCCAGGGGCAGCTAGCCTGGATGGGGAAACTGCTGGGAGCAGCCACCAGCCGTCAGTATTACCTGGGCATCCCGGTGTCGTTTCTGTAAGGAATGTGTCTGGCAGGCATCGTCGGGTGAACACCTGCTCTTTACAAGAAGGAAGTCTACTGGATCCTTTTGGCTTTTTCTCACATGTTTCTCCTTATATTTTGATGTGTCTGATGCTGCCGAGGGCTTGGAGCTCATAGCAAGACCAACGCCACCTCCATGCACAGGTATGCATGGGCAAGTGATCCATACCGAGCCGTTGCTCCTTTTCCTTTCAGCCACCGGCAGTCTTGGCCAAGATGCTTTGGTTTATACTCTTGCTTCTCCCAGCGGACACTGAGACAACTTTTAACTTCCAGCTGGGCAGCCATCCAGGGATGGGCAAAGGGCACCTCTGCTCAATGCCTCAGAGGGATGCTTGAACGAAGGCTGCTCTGGCCCAGATGGAAGTTGGTTGCTTGCCAAGTAATACCGCTTACGTGGCCTTTATATGAAACACAGACTGTTTTCCTTTGGGTAGCAGACTCCTCTCTTTTATTGCTTACTAGGTACAGCAGCAGGGATGGGAGCGATGCAGTCTGCCAGCCACTCAGTGCGATACTGCCAGGAAAACCCCGGACGCCCCATGCGTTCACACCTGCCTAGGTTACTTTTTCATCTGGCCCCAAGATTTGCACTGGAACTCTGCAGATATTTCTGTTCTGCTTCTGCACTCGCATTTCAAAGCCCTTGCGTGGTCAACCAAAATCCCGCAGCATCATCAGCTGGCTGGGCTGGACTCTTCTCCCTCGGCCCCAGCTTCCTTGTGGGCTGGGAGATGGACCACCCTGGAAGCTGAGGGGAAAGCCACCAGTCCAAGGTCCTTCAGCAGCACCCTTGCATAGTTGGATGTGACTCAGCATCTCCATCCTGTGACGGACCGCGCAGTCTGCTGGTGGGGCTGTGCTCCACCTGGTTGACCGCTGCAGTGTTGCTGCACCCGCTGCGCCAGCAGGTCCTGTTGGCGTGGCACATCTGCAGGGCCATTTTCACGATGGCTGTAGCTTTGTGAAGACCATCTTCTTGGTTTCCTGGCTCTGGCTTTGCAACCCAGAATTTTGCCCAAACTTGGATTTTCTTGCCAAAACCCCTCAATTAACACGTAAGCCCAGCTCAGACAAGTGCCAACAGCCTGCCTTGGGGTCCCAGACCAGAGTGGAGGGGTTACACCATAGCTGCAAGACCTGGCTTTGGTGAGATGTGTTGCGTGGGGCTTGCTCACTCAAAACAGCCATGGGCGAGCCCAGAGGCGTGCCCTTCCCTGCAGAGCTGACACCGTCCACATCTGCCACGGGGTCCTACTGTTGGAGTCTGCACAGTATTTTATCTCTTGGACTCCTGCTTCTTCCCATGCTGCCAACCACATGAAAGTTGGAAGAAGACACTGTTTTCTGTACCTCCCTTGCCCCCATGCCCTCTCTTCTTGTTTTATTTCTGAATTAATTGAGCGATTATTCACCTGAGATGAACCTCTGGGTCATTACCTTTTCTTTGCTGCACCTGTACCCCTGTAATAGCATTACTACCTTTTACTTGTTGTGGAGTTATTTAACATATAAAGATGTTTTCGTCCTTTTCTTTACAAAGATGGCTACAATTCATGTTCCTTGATGTTCTATTAAAACTCTAATGTGACGTTTTACTACTGTAGATTGAAAGTAGGGTGCTTTAGGGTGAGATAGCCACGCAGCAAGAAACACAAAACCCTTCCGGATTACTTAAAAAAAAAAAAGGTTTTAAACAACAGCAACAAAAAGAAATCATTGTAACACTATGTAAAACTCCAGATGATAATTTAAATGACTATTAAACGGAGCTGTTAGTAATCTGTGGCTCTGGCAAACTGGAGTGTTTGTTTATAGTTTTGGTCCAGTTGATGTCATCTTTTGGTAGCGGATGAAACACTCTCAGCCTTTGAACTCTGGTGCGTCTTCACACAAGTTTAGCATTAGCCTGTCTGCTCACTGGGTTAGCCAAGTCCCGAACTACTCAGTACACAGAGCCAGAGCTGTGTCCTGCACTTTGCCTCACCTACCTGTCCTGCTGGGCACGGGAAAGTACATATGCCTACAGACATCTTCAGGTTTTGGAGGGAAGACTGCATTTACATACCATCTGCGAGGGACTCTCAGTCCTTGTTTTGCCAACCACCGTGAATGTTGGGAATTTGGGAGCAGAGTCAAAAAGAGCTCCTTTTAGTCTGTCTTTTTAGGGTACAAGGTGGATGGGATGGTGCTGTCTGGTGGTCAGCTGCCCCCTGAGAACTTCCTGATCCATCTGGCAGACTTTTGACAGAGGACCAGCAGCATCAAGAATATTAATATCCTATGAACGATGCAAAAGTCAGTGCATAAGCAGAGATGAGAGAAGCAAAGGATGCTTTTAAAGTCACTTACAGAGTAGTGTTGTGTCTAGTGCTCAGGCCATCAGTACTTGCAGTGGCTGGCCCCTTGGCCAAGCCCAGTGTATATTGATACCTGCCCTGCCAGATAGGTGGGAGACCTGGAGACAGCTGTGGATTACTGCGGGCAGGCAGACAGGATGCCTGGGAGGACACGGGAGAGGGGGGATTTAGAGGCTATAGCGCACAAATCCATAGGAAACCAGACTTCATTACGTCGCATGGAACAACTTGATTTTTATTTTTTTTCTCTTCCCACTGCTAAATTGCAGGAAAATAAGCTAAAAATACACCCAATACTTTCCTTCTGCTATTTTCCATGCAGTTAAGTTCTGTGGCTGCCACCGGCTCATTGCACAATAACCCATGGCTGTGGAACGAGACATGAGGAGGAGGAGGAGAAGGAGTAGTAGGAGGAGATGGGCTGCGTGGCAGCGAGGTGCACAGTCACGAGCATGAGCTGCTGTGTAAGAAGGTCTCAGCTCGGCTGGCTTGTCAGACCTTCACCAGAGCAAAATCTCCTTGAGGGTCATCTGGCTTGCAAGCAATGGGGGTTTGGAGAAAGCCACCCCAAAAAGGAAGCAGACTCTGAAAGATTCATTACCACCTGACACGAAATGGCAGCTTTTTAGGAAGGGTTTTATAATGTGTGTGCATGTTGGAAGGGTTGCCATTGGCCATCAGTCCCTATTCATCCTCAGAACGCAGGTACCAGCAGGGATTTCTGCATTACAGTGCATGCATGAATGATGTGGCACTGCTGGGGTCCTCACACAAGGCATCGTGTCCCCCTGTTTCTTAATAACTAATTGTGGTCTCCTCCATCGTAATGGCTGACAAAGGTTTTCAGATCCAGTTTGTGTTGCTGAAAGAGCCACCACCCTGCTCAACTGCACGTCCCTCTCATCTTGGGGACACAGGGGTTGTCATCTCTTGCCTTGAGGCTGGGTGTTTGGCAGAAAGGAGGGGATGGGATAGCAAAACAGCTTGTCACTTGGCTACTGCCATAGACTTGCATTTAAATGCAAGACCTACAACTGGGGTCCTGGTTGCTTGGGGTTGTGGAGCCCCTTAATGCACTGGCCTCTGTGGGAGCAAATCTAGCCCCAGTGGAAGTGAGTGATTTGGGAAGCTTTGCCCCAGAGAGGACATCTGATGTCACCAGGAGATGCTGTTCCTCCTCCAGGGGGCGAAGAGAGAGTCCGTGCAAAGACGAGAAGTGGAGAGGCTGGTGTGGAGCAAAGGGAGGCATGTGGCCATCAGAGGTGGCTGGAAAAAGAGGGAGCAGGGTTTAAAGACATGAGGGACCAGGGTTTAAAGATATGACAAGGGAAATCTAAGATAACAAGGAGGGAGACTCAGGATGAGTTGACTGGTCCCAGCACGAGTACACCTCCTTTGGCTTTTGAGCATCTCCATCCCAGCCCCAACCCCTTGGACATGGTGCAAGGGCCAGCACTGGAGGCAGCCCTCCCTGCGTGCCCCTGTGCATCACCAGATGCTCCAGCACAGGCAGCCAGAAAGACCAAGGGTTTGCTGGGGCCTCGCTTGCTTCCAGTAGCAACACAAAACCAAAGCACCTCAACTAGTTTCCATCAGGGCTAGGTACACATGGCTCCAGCTGCCAGTGATGGGAAGGGCTCCCTGGCCGCAGTGAGGAGGGAGGGCTGTGTAATGCACCCAGCCACCCCAGGGCTGGCAGGGTCAGCTCCTTGTCCCCAGGTGCTCCCTGCTCACCCCGCCACCAGGGCAGCAGAGGGCACCCCATGTTAGGGGATTTTCATTCCATTTTCTCAGTCCATTGCTCCTCTCCAGGGCCCTTGACATGCTCATATCAGCCCCACAGGAGGAAATTCAGGATTTCATTGCTTTCTGTAGCCTTGGCATTGCTGCCTGTGGTCCAACAGCCCCCCAGCTCCCGACCCACTGCAAGCGCTTGTGTTTTTCAGTCCTTTCCAATCTTTCCACTTGCTCAGCCGTGACTCATCTTCTCCATTGCTTGCAAATGACATGCATGGTGAAGGGAAGAGAAATAGCTCCCAGCACAGCTTTGGCCTTTTCAAACCCTCCGCTAAGCTGCGAAACAGCAAAGGAGCTCCTTGAGAGACCATCTTGCCCCTGTCTGATGGAGGGGAGAGGCTTGAAATGTCCCCAGAACTGGTCCATTGGAAATGCAGCCTGGAGTTTGTTAGCTGCTATTTGTGCTTGCTTCTGCTCTTGGAAACCAACCTGACTTTTTTCAGGGCCATTTTATTTGCTCAGTTGAAACTGTCTTAAAAAAGAGGGAAAAAATACCCATAAAGTATACAACAAAAAAACCTGAACAGCGGAAAAGGTAGCAGTGGGAGGAAGAAAAACTCTGCAATTCTCTTTCCCCAAAGTCTAGAAAAAGCAGTGTTTCCTTCCAGTAAACCACCCTGCAGGCCCTGAGAAAGCAACCACAGGGCAGGCTGGTCCTGCTGCAGACGTGGCCATCAGCAGTGGCCACTGCAGACCATGGTGGTTTGGTGGCTCTATACTCATCACCATGGGAGACTTGGCTGGTTGGGGGCCACTGAGAATTGGGAATTGCAACAGGGAAAGATTCCTAGGGGCAGAAGTCTCATGCTGTCCCTCTTTGTGCCACTGGCATGATAGCCTTCCAGCAGGAGGGGGTGTGGTGGGACTTTCAAACTTGGCCCAGATGCTCCAGGTGCCCCTGGTCCAGAGGGGATGCCCAGGTATGGCCAGGGGACACGCAGGGTTGTGGTTGCAGCAGGCTCCACAGGACAGGCTGTTTCATTGAATGCTGCAAATCCCATTTTCCAGAGCACCAGAAACACTGATTTGGCCAACTGGACAGAGTAGAGCAGCTATGGGCATCTTTGAGGTGAAGTCCTAACCCACGAGGGCCCCATGGATGTCCCCTGCCTTGGTGACACAGGACATTTGTGGGATTTGGGGCTGTTCATGGGAGGGGATTCAGCTGGTATTATGGCATCAGCTTGCCCTGGTCCCTGTCATGCTTTGTGTTGGTGGTGCACTGAAGTGGAGATGGGTGGCTTGGGCGCACCACCATCCAATGGGGAGGCTGGAGATGGCTTCCTGGACACCATGGGCTGCCACCTACCTTGTGCAGGACTTTTTGGTGTTTCCTAGTCCATATGTACAAAGCTTATCTGGTTGCTTAAAAAAAAATAAATTCCCAAAATCTTTAAGAAACCTTTTTGATTGTCTTTGGTTTTAACTCTCTTGCCAGGATGCCACTTGGCATGTCTTTCTAGCTCTGGCATGAGCTACCGTCTGCTCCCTGTCCCCAGGGAGGTGGCGTATGAACACACACATACATATTTTTTCTACCTTTAGGTGGGTTAATTATAAAAGGTGATCGGCAATGGACCGGTTTGTGGCATAAGCAGCAGAAGACCATCTGCAAAAGTGTCCTTGCAGCTGGTGGCACAGTAAAAGCTGCTTGGGTGTGTGTGTCCCCAGCCCAAAACCCAAAGGAGGTTTCCCACTGGGCTGGGACAGTGCTGGGAGTGGGCTGGGAGAACCCATAGTTTGGGGCAGAGGAGGGTGTGTGGGACCCAGGGCACTGGGAGCAGCCAAACCACCTCCCCTGCCCCAGCCTGGCCCCTCCTTGAGAGAAGTAAGAAGGCAAAAGAGGTGGAGGATGAGAAGATTATTTATTTTTCATAGATTTTTATAAAAAATAATTATCAAATACAAAAAAATAAAAATAGCAGCAGCCTCCGTTGTGAATAAAACCCTAAAGGGGACAAAAACCGCTCAGTGTCGCTATAGAAGAACAATATTTCGGTACATAGAAGCTATCTGTTCATGAGAAGCACAAATCTCTGTCAGCCAAGCCAGCGCCTCCGGCCTCCCCAGTTCCCCTATTTATGGGGCATGGCCCCTTCCCTGCACCCGCTGGTGAGCAGGGGTGAGCCATTGCTGAGACCAGGATTTTCATGCTAAAAGGGTAAAAATTTGACGTCTAAACACATAGGCATCTAGGTAACACTGACACCAGGCAGGGAAGGGTTCAGCATTGCAAGATGCTGGGACTTGAAATTCTCCTATTTCCCTCTGCGTGTCACCCTCATCCCATATCCCCACCAGCGGGGGGCTGCTATGCTCCCCGCTCCTGCTGTGCTGAGATCCCTGAATTTCCCCTTCCCTGCACTGGTGGAGCAGGACAGGCTGCCCAAGTTGCACATTATGGGGGGCATCGGGGCCAGAAGAGTCTCAAAGGGCTTTTTAAAAAATCTCCTTTGTTTTTTGGTGTTTTTTTTTTTTTTTATTGAAAAATAGATTGCTTGTCAAAAAATTGCAGCACTTTGCCAAAATGACAGTGCATTTGGGTGAAAACCCCAGGTGTTGTCACCTGTACATGACAGGAACCGAAATGTCAGTGCACCCCTACTGTAGGATGAGATGGGGCCCATCGTGCCCCAACCTTGGATCCCTGCCTAGGCCAGGGCAGGCAGGAGGTGACTCACCATGGGGTGATGGGCACACTTGGGATCAGGAAAGGGCTTGGAGAAGGACAAGGCATCTTCTGCCTGGACGCTGGTGGGATGTCCAAGTGCCTCTGCCCCTACTCTTGTCCTCCAGCCAAACATAAAGTTAAGAGATGCCTGACAAAAAGGGTGGGGGAGAGCTAGTGAAAGCCAAAGGATGCCTTGAAAATCCCCGGTCTCTCCACACTGTGTCACCCTCTCTCCATCACTTTCGCACTGGAGAAACCCTGGCTTGGAGCCTGGCTCCACTGGCACAGGCCACATGGGGAGAATGCAGCCGTGGAACCTTGGGTTTCTTGGTCCCAACCTGGGGCTGCACCAGGGCACACCGAGGTGTTCGTGCTCCTACTCTGTGATCCCTTCTCTGCTCTCCTCTTTCTATTCCTTTTCTCTGCCTTTTTGCAGCACAAAGTCATCAGTGGTGACCCCAGCTGGAGCCAGGCACCTTCCCTACCTGCTACCTATATGGGGCTGTGTCCAAGCTGCCAAGCTGAGCTTCTGGGAATCAGCTATGGGGGACAAAGTTTCTAGCTGGCTTCTTTGGGGCTAGAAGTGAATCTGAAGATTTTCAGGAAGTGTCTACAGGAGCAAGAGACTTGTGAAAGTCGGCAACTGTATGTCTACTGTGATGGGCTTGGCCACAGAGATAGTAATAAGGAAAATCTCAATGGGAAAAGATGATGCTCAAAGTCTCCTGACAGGTCGTTCGGATCCTGTCTCTCCTTGCATTACAGGGTCTTGTCTCCTCTGAGAACTGCTGGCAATACTGTTGAAGCAAATGTTTGGAAAGGTGACATGGGGAAAGAAAAGAAGGACTACCACATCATCCTTCATTCAGAGCATCACACAGCTACTCTGGGTTGCTCATTATATCCCTCATCTAGTTGGGTGTGCAGTGGCCAGGGTGAGCAAGGCAGAGAGGGACTGTTGCATTTGTTTGCTCCTATTGACCACGCAGCGATCCCCATGGACACAAAACCCTTCCCAGAGAGCTCTGAAATAATGGGTGATGGGCAGCTGTGGTGCCCTTTGGGGCAGCAGCACTCACTAAATATGCCGTGCTCATCAGGGTGATGCAAGGGCACAGCAGCGTTTCTTCTCAACCTCAAAATCCTGACCCAGAACCCTAAGCAGAGCAAGGCAAAGCACTGGCAAATCTAAAGGGCAAAACTTGGTGCCTGCAAGATGCTGAGAGCACCTTGAGGTCACAGCCTCACGCCGCCTGCCTGGGAAGCTCTCTCCTGGCGTGGCCTGGGTCTTTGGCTTCTCTCTCTCTCCTCCTTCCAGCTCCCTCTCAGCAAGGAAGAGGAAATTCCCTGCTCCGCCAGCTCCAACCTGTGCCCTTCCCAATGGTTTGTACTTCACAGCAGCATGGGTGTGTGACAAAGGATGTCCTTTCTCAGCTTCACCAAGAGCAAAGAAAATATAATATATATTTATATATATTATATATATGTATATATATAATTAAGATTAAATATTTGCAGAGAGATCACAACTACCTCGACCTTGCTAAAAGAAGCCTGTACAGCAGAGGAGGGTAAATAGTGACAAAATCCAGAGCAAAGACAGACACCCAGATGTTGGACCAGGACAACTGTCCATGGCAATGCCTGGGCTCTCAGCGTGAAGCCCAGCCCAGCATGTGGCTGAGGCGTCACTGGACCCCTGGCTAAGCCCCTTGAGCATGGACCAGGCCCCTGTGTCCCAGCTGGGTTCAGGAGGGAGCAGTGATGGGGAGGGGACCGCTACACGCCTGCCCTCCCATGCCGCAGTCCGCTGGCTGCTCGGTGGCCTCGACCCATTCCCTCCGTGCGCAATCACCACCCCCCTGCCTGGCTCTTCCTTACGCCTCCTGCCCCCTCACACTTCACCATTCCCCAGCGGCCCCCATTGCTGCCTCTTCGCTCCTCTGGCGCTTGCATGACTGAGAGAGGCCCTTCGTGGTGCCACTACTGGTTCTCCTCAGCCGCCGGGTCACGGCACGTGCATTCATCCTGATCACAGTCAGCAGCAAACGGGATCACCTGGGGGGGGACCAAAAGGGGATGTAAGCTTCTGCTTTGAGCTCCCTGGCCCGCCAGCACCCCAATGCCTCTGCAAGCCCTCTCCACCCCAATACAGAGAGGCGCTTTGGGCTGCACCCTGATGTTGCTGGCATTGTGGAGACTGCCAAGCTTGCTAAGAAATGGGCTCTGATATGGGGTGTCCCTGGTTGAGTTTTATTCTTAGTGGTTTCCTTTTTGTTAACTTGTGTTTCAAATTTTGCAACCAAGAGTCAGCTTAAGTCTTGTGCCCCAAACGTCAAACCCTGGGGAGAAGTCTCCCCTGGCGGGTTTGAGCCATTTGGCCTAGGGTTAGCAGTTGTCAGACACCTCTAGATTTCAGTTTTACTTTGGCCCCTGTTAGAAAGCCCAGCTTGTACATGTCTGAGCCCATGGACCTGTCCTTCAAGCTACTCCTAGTTCTTCCAGGCTCAACAAATCATGAACATAGCATACCCTTGTCTTCTCCACCTCTTGGAGGAACTCTGCCGAGCTCCCAGCTGCAAAGTGGTGGCCTCTACACTACCCAATGTAGAAGACAGAGTAGATGCATACAGTTCTTGTGCATTATGGATTAAGAAAACCCAGGCAGGCTGGAGGTTGTGTAAGCAGGAACGGTGTTTAGTGGGGCAGGCAGTGGGTCTGTCTAGGGTGACCCACAAGCTGTGCTACTTTGAGACACCCCATGAAGGCAGAGAGGCTCATTGCACATTGCTTTCTCTACAACAACTGAATGTGGCTGAACAAGTTTATGTTACCTTAGCTGGTGGCAGCATAGCAAGGTGGGAGGGCAGCACCAGAGCACCTGGCTCCTGATTGACAGTTGCCCAGTCATGGGCCATGGGAGCTGAAAAAGTGTTTCCTCCAGAGATTTTATACAAACCAGGCTCAGAGCCAGGAGTACTGTAGAAGCACATTTAATTTTTCACAGCCTGGGCCAGTGAGAGACTAGAGCCTGTTTGGTGTTTGAACCCCATATTCCTGTATCTGCCTTAACAGCAAAGCACTGGAGTTTTGTGCCGCGGGAGATCTGGGACCTGTGGGGGATTTGAGCTGGGGCTGGGTCTCCTGAGAGCCATGGGACTGAATTCCCTCACCTTCCACTGCGAACCCATTCTTTATTTGGCCGGAGATCCAGATGTCTCAGACCTCCTGAGAGCTATGCCTTGCTCCGAGATGTCATGATATCGCTGTGGAGGTTTCACTCATCACTTGAGTGTAAAGCCTTTTCTCTCCTATCTCAACTGGATCTTCCCAGGATTTTATTTTTCCTTTTCTCTGTGTGTGTATGTGTGATGAAAGGAAAAATGATTCAAGCTCCACAACAAAGATGAGAAGATCCAAATTCACATATTTTTGCAGTGAGAAATTATCTCATGCCCTATGATTTGTTTTGCTGTTGGATATGCTTAGGAAGGATGGGCTGCGAGTGCTGGATAGCAAGTTAGGTGGGAGGGGAGGTTCTGATGGGAGACAAAGAAGGGTCTGTGCAACCCCAACACCAAGTTGCTCCCACTACGCTATTCCTCCCTCTTTCCCTCCCCAGGAGAATTGGGAGGGAAAGACAGCCCATAGCAGATGTCAATGGACCATACCAAAAGTCCCCTGAGATTGCTCAATTATATGATAAGGTGACTTCTGACTCACCATGGCTAGCGCTACATTCTATGGAAGTAATTTCATTAGGATTCGTTTCCCAAAACAAGAGGGAATCCCGTGAACCTCAGTGAGAGCTGGGCTGAACTTTCAGTCCTGCTGGCCCAGTTCCAAACCCTTCTGTAATCAGTGGGATGAGGTCTATCAGCTTCAGCTGGCTTTGGTTTAAAATCATGGGTTTGTTCTCTGTGGGAGAATTGCATTGCAGGCTTGGTTCCACAGCCAACAAAGCCAAAGAGCATGGCTAGCAGTCACCACTTAATCCTAAATCCTGGCCAGCACTGCAGAATATGCTCTACTTACCTTCCTGGAGGACAGTGTGGAGGAGCAGCAGTCACCCCCATCATACTGACAGTATGCCCGGTTGTTGATGGTGTCACACCAGCCATCTGCTTGGAAGGGCTAGGCAGAGAAACAAGTCGTTGCTGAAAGGGTTATTCAAAAGCAGAAGGTTCCCCTCAAAAGCAGACATCCCAGGCCCTCAGCAAGGCTGCTGTGCACCTCTGATGAGGTTCAATGCCCAGTTTCACGCTACACAACCCCCTCTTCAAAGCCAAAGGGCACCACAAGACTATCAGTCTATCCCAGCTGATGTGTATGGAGGAGTGGGTGCTTGGAGGGCAGCAGCCATAGCTCGAGGATCAGGGAGTTGCATCAGGAAGCGAGAAAGCAAATTCACATTGCTAGAGAGGGCCCCAACCTGAATGCCACAAGTCCTGATCCCCATCCCACTCTGCTTCTCCACAGAGTCCAGTGCTACTCAACTAGAAGGGAGTTCAACACCTCATCTGCTCGTCCACTTTCTCATACCACTCTCACGTGTCTCCACTGTAAGCCAGCTCTCTGCTCTCAAGCTGGGGCAGGGCTCTGTAAGAAGCTGATCCAACTCTTCTTTCCAACATGCCTCCTCCCAAAGAGCTTGGCTCTGAAGTTGAGCTTGGTGACCTGGCTTGGGCAGCTAAGCGCAGAGAGGCTGTTACAAGGATCGATAGAACATCCTGCTAGAGGATCAATCTCAGGAAGGCAGGTGCTTTCTCTCCCTTGGACTATGAGAAAGGTTTAGCAAGGTCAGGAGTCTTCCAGAAGTACCTGCACTCAAGCCAAGCCAAACACTGGCAAGGACTGGTTGCAAGGATTATTGCCTGTTACAAAATACTCTTGGTCTGTCTCTGACCCCGAGGAACATGTCTCCAAATTCCTCTAGACTCTCCACTGGAGACTCTAGCCCTGTCCACAGCACATGGCTCCACCAAACCTTGCCAGGTTGGACTACAAGGCTACTTATCTGATGGCCAGCTGGGACAAACAGAAGGGATCTTCATCAAGCAGTAGCTCCCTGCAGGCAAAATCCAACTCTGGATTGAGCAGAGAGGGCACCAGCCTACTGATAGCCAGAAATATTGGCAATGTGGCCACTTCCAGCTTCAGTCTTGCCTGTCTTCCTCCTCATTTCTCTTCTTTGTGGCCCAAATCCCACCCTCTGTAAGGAAATGGTATGGTTGTGTGGTGGGGGATTTTGCATTGCCAAAATTATGGTGGCTTCTCTTTGCATGGCACAGCCCAGTGCCCTTTGCTGCACCGCCGTGTCTGCCTTGGACAACTGAGGATTTGCAGAGCTCAGATTGCCTTGGCGCAGCTCAGATAAATGCTCCGTCATTAACAACCCTTCTTTACTTTCAGCTCTAACGTGGAAACAGAAAGCTATCACAGCAGAATAGCTATCTGTCCAGAAATGTTAAATGGCACAAGCAGCCATTCAGAAATCCATTTTATTGTTGTTTAGTTACATGAGTCATCTGATCAGAGAAGAGAAACAAGCAACTGGGGCTGAGAAGCAGCCAACTAGGGGTGAGAAACAATGCTGTGTGACTGGTGCAACCAAACAACATGTATGTGAAGCACTTGCAATGAACTGTCAGGAATGATCTGCAGCCGAGGTTTATTTATCACAGATACATATCAGCTCTGCCAAGCAACAACCGAATGTGCTAACAGAACGGAGAGGCCATTCATTAACTGAGTGATTAGTAATGAAATGCTTCTCCCGATCCAGGCTCTGTGATGGTAGCTACTGGTCCAGCAACCATGGCCAACCTCCAGGAGGACTGCTGTCATCAGAAAGGGCTCTTGGTGGAAACCTGGCCACCCCCTTGCTCACGGAAGCAGCCAACTTGTTTCACTGGATCTGGTGTGACAACCGTGCTTCAAAAAATACCCGGACTCAGACTTTGATGGACACTAGCCCATAGCACCCCTAAATAAAAAGACAGCCAGCTGAAAAATGTCACCGCACCACGGTAGCCCTGCATCTACTGCGCCAAAGCCAACATGTGGGACTGGTGATAATGCCAATAATTCACTTGAAAAAGCCATGCCAAAACCAGGGAACTGATGTGGCTTTTTGTCATTGTGACTCACAAGGAACAGAAATGGGCTCAACGCAGGCTAATGTCACTTTAGGAACTAGCAGCAGGGATTATGGCAAACCACCACGTCTGTCTGTGCTATCAGTACCACAGTCCCTCGGCCAAATCCAGGCAGCCACAGATAGATTGCACTTGCCTGGAAGATCTCAGAAGAGAAGAAGAAAGAGTGCACCTTCCTACAGCTGGGAAATTGAGGCACAGCTTGCTCAAAAACAAGAAGGGATTTGGCTCCCATCATTGCTGTCACAAACCACATCCAGAGGAGACCAGGGTACAATTTCACCAAGGCAACAAGGTTAATACTCCTCTTCCATTGAAAAGCATCAGTGGGTCTTAAATGATGGTGATCAAAGAAGGCTTCTGAGCCATGAAGCAGCTTTGAGCACTGGGAGGGCCAGGGCAGGGATGCAGGCAGGCGACCGGCTGGGGCTGCTGGCATGGAAGAGCTCTTCTGGGTGTGATTTGCTTTTGCAGCCTTCCATGCGGTGGAGTTTTTCCTTGAGCTTTGCTCCATATGTCATGACTCACTGGCAAAACAACACCCACCGCTTCAGTAGTTTCCATACAATTATGGGGGGGTTTGCCCATCCCGGCTGCACAGGTCTGAAATGATTTCCAGATATTGTGTGCAAGGTGGGGGGAGGACAGAGACGAGGACAGGATGGGGAAAGAGAGGCTCTTGGTTCCTCTCTACACCTATTAGGGCTAATTGCCCCCTCCTCTCAACCTGCTAGAGCCCGTACCCCACCCTAAACAAATACAGGCTCCTATGGCAACACTTGTTGGGGAAACCTAACAACTCATGCTCCAAATTACATTGGAAAAACATATGAGGGGAAAATAAAAAATGACTAATTGGACTGGAGGCTCAAGAGACCCAGGCACAGGATTCAGGGACTGCTGTCCCTGCTCCTCGTCCAGCACCTGGAGAATACAGTGACTCCCATTGCTTCACCTTGTCAAGAATCTCCATCTGGTTTCATCTTTGCAAGCAGAAAGAGCAAAGTAAGGTGCTGGTGGGTCACTCTTGAGGGTACAGGCACCCTCGTACTCACATCAGTCTCATTTTGGTCTTGCAAGAGTCACGGCAAGAGAGGGCATGGGCAACAAAATGTACAAAAGCAGGTGATGTGAGAGAGGAAAACCCGTCCAGACTCTGTTCAGCCTGTGCTTGAGCCGTGTGGCTCTACAAAAAGCAATTTCAATGGCGGGAGAAGGGAGGCTTGCCCGTGTTGCTGACTTGCAGAAACACCCAAAAATGTTTTAAGATGCTGGCAGGAAAAGAAAGAACACCCCAATGCCCAGCCATGCCATGCAAATGGATGTGACCCAGGGAAATGGCCAGCTGGGTTTCAGTCACCAGAATATGCATCCTCCAGCACAGGGGAAAAAAGGGCTGGTTCAAATGGCTCAGATAAACTGGGAAAAAATGAATAAAGTAATTGCTGCAACCACTCCATGCCACATTAAGTGACAGGGAGCTGCTCGGCTAGGCAGCATGCCACCGAGCAGCTAGCGAGCCGGGCTGTGTCAGCGAATCTCCCCGCTCGCATCATCCGTCTTCCTTGTTTATTCAGACAGGAGCTTCATCAGGGCATGTGTTAGCACGTGGAGGTGCAGCGTCTGGCACCGCTGGGCCTGAGCCCTGCACTGCCGGCATAAAAATAGTAACCGAGAATCAAGCGCTTGGCAATTTAAATAGGCTAAAAAACCACACGCTCTCAAAGCCGGGAAGAGGCACAAATAAAAAGAGAAAAAATGAAGTTTAAAAAAAGAGGGAAAAATATTGCAGGCAAAGGAGGAATGTGAGAAGGCACTGGTTAGATCCTGTTGCATCCCAGGCAGAAGCATCTCAGAGGGCTTGGTGGTGACGTTTCTCTCGAGGCTGCTGGGAGATGCTGTGCAGGGAGCAGCATCTGCACACGGTGTTTTTCCACCATCCCTGCAGAGTCCCTGGGGCTGGGGCTGACCTGGCTGGCTCCCTCCTCGGAGCTGGTGTCCTGCCCGGCGGGGAGCCCCCGGTGCCATTGGGGAGGCTGGCAGGGTCCAGACATTTTTCTTCAAATCCACTTTATATGTAGGTTGATTCACTGCGAAAGAGTGTGAAAGGGTGCAGCAGAGTGAGGGAAAGATGGCACACAAAGAATAAATCGCAGATGCCATCAGTATCATACATATTTTGCTGCTGCGTCATGGGCACTTGATGAATATTATTTCCCAGGAATGCAGGTTTTGCTCTGGTTGAGCAGACCTGAAGGCCTGGTACCTTGCTTTTGGCAATGACCCATTCCAGATGCTTCAGAGGAAGGTGGAAAAAAGAAAAAAAAAATTCAGCGTGCACGTGGCTAATTGTGTAACCGAAGAGCTGAAAGGCTCTCCTGCGCTGATGCTGGGATGGAAAGTGCTTGCGATTTCAATCTGCCCATAGCTAGAGAAAGTCCAGATCCCAGTTTCAGAGGATCAAGTCCAGCCTTAATAAGCAAAATGTTTCCCCTAGCCTCCAGGAGGTTGCGTAGGTCCTGGGCTTTGCAAGTGTGCTGATCCCATCCAAGGAGGGTGTTTAGTTTGCTTTCATGCTGCTTCTAAGTCAGCACTGATTTTGCTGTCCTTTCATCCTTCCCTTTGGGCATTGACCTCGGACCCTTTGCATGCTGAGACAACCACGTACGGCCCTGCAGCTGAGGAAGTGCAGGCATCTGTCCTCAGCTGTCGCTCTCAAAGCAGCCCCAGAGGAACAAGGGAACCATCATTTCAGCAGGGGAGACAGACAGGGACCAGCCCTGGAAAAGCTGCTGTGCTGTCAGACCCACACCTTGCGCATCAGCTTCAGCACTGTTAACTCTGCTCTTGTGATGGATGAGTCATTAACGATGTAAAGATCAGTTGGAGGAGACAGGAGGGAGACGGCATGGCAGGGAGACAGGGACAGGGCTGGGTGATAAATCTCTGCTGGAGAAATGTCTCCCCTTACTGTGCACATGGTCTTCCAGGAGCCACCACCTTGCAAGGTCTTCAAGAGCAAGACCCCAAAGGCATCTGAGTGTACTTAGCACTAGAAATGAGAAAGCAGCAGTAGCCAGGGCCAGGCTCTCACCTAGCACAGCTGGAAACCCCTGCCCATTTGGTAGCAAAGGGATGTCAGCCCAAACCAGGGCTCACAGAACTGTGGGACATGTACCTTGAGCTGCCCCAGGGCTGGAGACCACTGCAGCTTCAGGTGTCTAAGACCTGCAGGAGGAGCCATGTCCCAGACAAAAGCCACTGCACATGGTAGGGGGAGCAGGCAGGGGTGCGTGGGGAAAGGAAAGCACAGCACAAATTGGCTGCAGCAGCCTTTGGCCAGGGATAGGCAGAGTGTAGCTTCTCCCTGTTGGATGCCTTTCCTTCCTCCCCACCTCAGCCACCAGCCAAGATGTTTCAGAAAGCTCTGGGAGGTCCCTGGGAGGACTTGAAGAGTACCCAAAGCCTTGTTGAAAGTGGTTCACTTAAAGCCCCTATGCATCCACCACCCCAGCTTTGGTGTCTGGAAATTCCCCCTCCCATCCCTGTCTGCATCCCTCCAACATCACTCCAAATCACTGTTTCCCTACAAAAAACCGGGGCTGGTGTCAGTCCCTTAAGTCGCAGATATGGCAGGAGCTAGTTAAAGCAATGGTATAGCACAGTGTCCCCACACTCATGCTGGTGAGGCAGAGAGCCCGGCCATTCTTGGCTTCCCCTGCTTGCCCAGGGAAGTTGACTGGGAATGCAGACTGTGGGAGGAAACGACAATGTTCATTGTTTGGATTAAATATTTTTCTTGGCCCTCTCTCTGTTGCAGTGTGTCTTTTTTTTTTTTTCCCTCCCCCCCTTGACACCCCAAGCACATTCACTTTCCCTCTCTCCTTCCTGAGGCTCCCCAGCACGAAAGGAGGAAATCAGCTTTAAAAAACACAGAGAGGGACAGAGAGGGAACATGGCTGGCGTCTGCTCAAAAAGCTTTTTGGGATGCCTTGCTGCCCTGAGCCATTCCGAGCAGCAAGTGAGCGCTACCTGACCCATCACAGCAAGGAAGGCAGGGCGAGCACCACTCAGAGGAAGAGAGCACAAGAAATGTGGCAAGAGGCACCTGGGACCAAGTGGCCTGAAGAAAAGAGAAACAAATTCCTACAATGCCAGCACTTCATCCACCATTTTAATGTCTCCTAGTTTGTGTCCCCTGTGCTGTTTCTGTGCTCCTTTTGAACCATGGTGCCTGTCTCCTGGAGCCACATGCCTGCAGGATGGCTTGCTAGGAGACATCGTGGACCTGTCCCATCACCTCAGACATGGCTAGAAAGCAAAATGGAGAAATCCCAGTTGTTTCCAAGCTTGCTGGTGTCCCTGAGACACTTCCTTGTCAGCTCAGTGTGCAGATTGCTTTCATCACGTCTCAGGTCTTCAGGAACATCTGCTCCAGCTCCAACATCCTTCTCCCCAAGCCTCACTAAGAAAACAGAGGCCTGTTGCTTGAGAAAGTGCTCCACATATTCTAAAGAATGTTTCAAGGAAGGGGTGACAGACTGGAAGGCGGCAGTCCTGTCTGGTTTCAGCCTATGTGCCATCACTTATACTGCCATGTCCAAGGCAAGCAACAGCCCAGCTCCCAGCAGTGTCAGTATGCAGCTCTAGGTGTTCTTCAAGGACAAAGGGGTCCTCTGGACATGGGTTTCCTGCAAACATCTGGGCCCTGTTTGAATCAGCCTGGATTGAGTTCGGACAGGATCAGTGTCTGAAGAGTGCAGAAGTTGTTAGATTGCTGCATGGTCTCCATCCTGAATACTGCTGTAGATGGCCATACTAGGAGAGCAGGTCCTTGCCTTCAGGGTATCTGAAAGTGCTGCTGTGTACTAGGCCAGGATCTGGTTTGGACACACTTCTGTTGCAGAATTGAGTATGTGGCACTTTGGGCTACTGAATGGGGATGCATTTTCTTCTCCCCTGTCCTGCTCTGTTCTTTGTTCCTTGTCTCAGCAGACAGCAATCTGGAAAGGGCTCTGCATAGACTACGGGGACAAGAGTGAAGAAAGGTATGGAAAGCTGGTGCAGATGAACACCACATTAGACCATGGCTTTGCTTCTGTAAAAACATTTCTGTCCATGATCTATTCATGTTGGGATCCTTAGCCTCATCCTTTTTGCACCCTGATCTCCGTGCTTAACAGGAGAAGAAAAACAGAAGCAGGAAAGAACAAGCTGAGGGGAGCATAGGAAGATGCCATGTGTCGATGGTGCTCCTGGCAAGCACAATGACTCTTGGAGTGAGTCCCCAGCACTCACCGTTCCCAGGGCTGCTGCTGCACACACGAGAGAAGCCAGGACTTCTCATGCCACGAGCACCAGCCTGTGATCCTGCCCTCAGCAGCTTGCCTGCTGCCATGGATTAGATCTCCTGCCAAGCCATTTGTGCAAAATATGTTGCAGGATAGAACGGGTTATGGAAAACAAGCCCTGAAAACCACAAGGGCCTCCTGACCCACTTGTATCTGGTTTCTGCCAAGTTCTTGTTACAGATCTTAAACAGAAAGAAAAACAACGTACAAGGGATGAAGGAGCTGAAGGGGAATGAATATTCGTGGTGGAAGAGCAGTTGGCTGAGCTACGCTTGGGGATGTTTGTTTATTATCAGAAGCAACTCATTGATTTTTATTTCAGCGGGTGCTTTCAGTGGCTTTCCACTCCCTCTGTCTGTGTCACTGGCTGCACGACTGTGACCACCGGGAGATGGGAAAGTGGAACATCGACAGGGATGGAGGGGTGGCATCTGAGCTGGAGAGGGCAGAGAAGTAGCCATAGGTTGGGGCATCCCAAGTGCAGGCCAGCCTGCACAGCCATGGGTTGGGGGAGCTGAGGCTGCTTCCACCTCTTTGGTGGAAGGACAGCCTGGATGCTGTGGTCCTACCCGTGCCAAAAGGCTCCTGTCTGTTGGGGCTCTCTAAGCCTGTCCCTGCAGGCAGGAGAGCTGTGCCTGTCCTTGCAACATGCTGGTGTGTGATCATTTTCTTTCCTTCTGTTTGCTTTGTTTCTTAAGAAAATGAGGTTTCTACAATCACACTCCACATGTGCGCAGGGGACAGAGATCTTCTCACAGTTTAGGTAAAGTGTGCCTCAACTGAGATTTTTGGAAGAGGAATACATTTCTTTGGGCTCATCCCCTGAAAGGCTATATCTGACACTAAGCAGCCCATGCTGCTTGTGCCAAGAGCATGAAAATGTACCCAGCAGGTATGTAAAGAGCTCCCCATCTTGCCTTCCACCTCTCCAGCATGAAGGGCTTTGCCCTCACAAGTCAGGGGTCAGGTCTGATCCAGAAGTGACCACTACCTGCAGTTCATCCTCCTTGTACTTCCCCCCTATTGACACTTGCTGTGTTAGGCATGGTGGAAGGTATAGCCCTGCCTAGTCCTTTCGGTATCTGTTTGTGGACCTGATGTCCACTGATTTGTTTAATCACTTTTTGAACTTAAAGCTACTACTCACCCCTGCAGCCTCACATGGCAGCCAGTTTCAGGGTTCAGTGCTCACTGTGTCCAAAGTACTTTCCTTTTCCTGTTTGAAACAACCACCATGGCAGCCTCAGTGAGTGCTCCCCAGTTCTGCATTCATCTTATCCAGCACCTCTGTGACTTGGCAAACCTCCAGCAGTCATCTGATCTCCAAACTGAAGAGTCCCAGTGGTTTTAGAGTCTCCTTGAAGGGCAGCTGTGTCATCCCCTTAATCATTTTGATTGCTTTTTTCAATTCCCCTGCATCCTTTTGAGATGTGGAGGCCAACATGTCATGTACTATCCAAAATTTGAATGTACCAGAATCTAGAGCAACTCATCGAGTCCTGTTTGGTCACCTGGATCACTTGGTCACTATGGGCTCATAGGCTTTGGCAAGACTTGAAGGAGTAGCAGTCACACAGTCTGCCTCTTGCCTGCTTACAAGAACAGCAGTCACATCCAGTAGGATCCTCTCCACATTTTCAAAGCCAGATGGTAGACAGAGGAAGAGTCCGGACTGGATAAAAGTATCATGAAACGCTCCCACAGGGACAGGAGATGACATAATGATGATTTGAGCATCACAAGAGAGTGACTTTAAATTCTGGCCATGCTGAGATACCTAGTTGCTCTCCTTGGAGAGTCTCCTAGGAGAAGCCAGCGTGCCTGTAGTCCTCATTGCATTAAGCCCCAGGAGAGCAGAAAAGGATCTCTTTCCAGGAGTAGAGCATCCCACCAGCATAATATTTCTGCCTGGTTTCCTGTGCTGAGCTTTGCCATAGTACAAAATCAGAGCTCCTGGGTCTGGGAGGAGGAACAATCAAGGGGCCTCAGCCCCATCAATGGTGAGGACCAGAAGCAGCTGACTGCAGCTGGACTCTGGCTGCTGCGCTTTGCCCAGGGAGCGAGTCGCACCCTGTCTCCCATCACATTAAAGCACAGCAGGACTCAAACTTTAGACGAGACTTCCCACCGTCCCTATTGCATATGCCTTCAAAGGAGTTAATTCTGGCTAACAAATGCTGGACACAAGCCACAGATGTGCCGAGCGAGGGTTTTGTGCATGCTAGTGGGAAGAGCCAAGGATCCATTAGGGTCCTTGACTACCTGTTGGATCGAGAGACTGGAGAACAACTTGCAACCACAAACACACTTCAATCCCTATCTCATCATTTCCATTGTAATACCTCAGGAAAACTGCAAAACAGGGAACAGATTAGTGGTTTACGATCATGATAACATGACTAGCAGCACGCGCAAGGGCAGTGAGACCTTGTCCTCATGCTGGGAAGACCTGAGAAATTCCCAGCAGCTCATGCTCACAAGAGCTTTCTGGTATGGCCCATCTTCACCCAGGGCATGAAGCAGAGACAGAATCTCTGCTTGTTCCCCCAGCATGCAGGCAGGGCTGCTCAGAGCAAAGCACAGCAAAGTCAGCCTCAACCAGAGAAGGTACCAAGTCACGTCAGGAAGGAATTGCTACCCTACAAGGCAGACCGAAGCTGTAGTAGCTCTTATCCAATACCTACCATACCAGTATAAATCTCTGCCCACTGGTGGTCTGTCCAAAGCATGCTGCCTTAAATCCCTTGCAATTAACCCTTTGCTATCTGCACACAATGATGAAACAGAGCTGGAGGTGGGGGCAAGGTCAGCATGTTGCACAATGGTGGGAGATTGAGGGGTGCAGAGCTGGTGATTCGCATGGACTAGGAGACGCTCTATAGCAGCCAATGTTGGCCACACTCATGCATGGACTGTTGTCCATGCATGTCCATGCACTGTCCAAGGGAGCAGCCTGGACAGCAGTACATGCTGTCTCCTACTCTGAAGTCAACAGCCTCACTTGCTCTTGGCCACAGGAGGAGGACAGCTGAGACCTGGTCATCTTGGGATGGCTTGGGATAAACCTGCCCCAGATGCTGCAAACACCTCCCTCCCAGTAGCCAAGTACACCACCAGGACCACAATCACCTCCTCCGAAACTGCGGTGGGGAGGAGGGGTTTCTCTCCTCCTCCACTCCCCTCTCCACCCAGCCCCAAGCTCCCTCCTTTCCCCTCCCCCGCACTGTTGCTGCCATCTGTTTTTCTACTGATGGCAGGGGATGAGATGTTCCGCTGGCCCTCGAGAGGCGAAGCACGCTCCGCGCTAACTCGTATTCCTGACGGGCTCCTGGAAGGGTTTGCATCCCCCCCTCCCTCGCCTGCTGAACTACGTGCCTCTGTGCTCTGAGGATGGGGAACTTGGCAAGGTGCAGCAGGAGACCGGGAGGTAGATGGACAATCAGATTAATGGAAAGAGAAGGGAGGTGGGGAGTGGAGCGAGAGGGATGAACAGGCAGGCTGATCCACTGCCAGCATACAATAAAGATGAGCTAGAACCCCTCTAACGCCATTGTGCAGTGACCTGAACTTTCCAATGTGAGGCAAGGCTCCAGCTGAGGTTGCAGAGGTTGAGGCTTGGCTACTGCTGCCATGCCCCAGCCTGAAGTGACTCCACCAAGAAGAGATGGTATGAACAGCCAGGTGGCCTGGATTTCTCTTACATAGAGTTGTTCCCCTCACTGAGGCATCCGGATGAGAAAGCTTCCTCATCCAACACACTCTCAGCAGTCAATGGACAGACAACAGCATCTCTGAGGGGTAACTCAGACCTGAGGTGACCAGGACAGTCCACTGGAACAGCACTTCATTGCCCAGTGGAGAGCAGAGGCTGGGCTCCTAAAGGAGGTGCCTCCAGTGAGGGATTATTGTGAAATGAGGAGGAACCTGGGACTAAGATGTCCCACAGACATGGCAAGTCAAGCTGAACCACGTCAGACCCAGCAGGGGCTATGTTCTGCAGGGGCAGAGGAATAGGAATGAGGGTGGAAGTCAGCACAGATGAGGTGGAAACAACATTCAGGGCATTTTCTATGGTCAAATGAAGGGACTGGTAAGACCTCTGTTCTTCCCAGTGCTGAGCAATACTTTGAATGAGATACTTTTGTGTCTAAGAATATCTCTTCAGATATTCTTTATGGCAAGACAACTACTATAAAACACATATGAAAAAGTGTTATCTAGGAAGACTTAGCTTATCAGTCCAACCTTAACAACGTACAGCATCATAGAAGAAAACTCAATGAAAAGAATAATCAAAGACCTGTATGTGAGAAGTGAGTAGGAGGAGAACAGGGAGAAGGAGGCTGTGACCTGTAACAAAAAGAAGAGCATCAGGGTGAAAGAAACTATCTGAGGATGAATCTTCATTAGTATTACAGTGAGTGACTGTGACCTTAAAAATAGGCCTGTGCTGACAAAATTGCTAACGAGGAAGAAGGCATTGTTCCACAGAGGAGGATCAGGATATCTGACAAATAGTTAGATGACCCGAAGGACTAGAGAGAGAAACAGGATGACATTCACTTGTATAAAATTGAAGGGCAAGCTCTTGTACTGATGGCAGAACATCTGCTGTTAGCTTGGAGCTCATCAGTTGGAAACAAAGGAGGTAGAGAAAGATCTGGGTGTACTTGCTGACCTCAGGATATCTCTGAGCTGCCAGACAGATGCAACTGCAGAAATAACAGATACAGTCCTGGGTCCTATCAAAAGAGACATTTCCAGCACAAGGAAACTTTGTGCAGGGCTTTGGTGAGACTTCAGCAGGAAGAGTATGTACTGCTAAGTCGTTCCCGATGAAAGATTAATTGAAAGCAGAAAAGGTATTTAAAAGTCTACAAGGGTGATTAAGAGCATGGACTTTCCATCTTCTGGTAGGCCGTGGCAAGATTTTGGCTTGCTGAACCTACTGTATGCTAAGACTGCTGTCTAAGATTGCTTTCTAAGAGTAAAAGGGGATGACAAGCACCCAGGAACAGAAAGAGGTCATGTTGGCCATGGGCATGTTTGGGTGGCCAATGAGAAGACAGTGACTATTACTGTGAGATGCTGGGACTTCAAGTAGTTGGTCCTTATTTCTATCACACACGCATGCACACAGACAAATAAGCTGGCATTTTTCGTCATCCCCTACGGGACCTCTTGCTGAAGACACAGACCCAAGGTGAGGTGCAGGAATCACAGAGGAGGAAAGGCTGTGGTCAGTCTGGTGTATCTGAGCCTAAGGGAGCATCCTCACACCTGTGTCAGCTCTCTCTCACCTGAGCTGCACGGGAAGTGAAGAAGGAGCACCTCACACCCCATCTGTTTCTTTTTTGGAAGGACCAACTCCCAGAGAGCACAAGGAGCAGCTCTCCCTTGCTAGTAGGAGAACCACAGATAGGATCACCACAACCACCTGGACTGCTCTTCCACATAAGCCCATACTACTTCAAATACGTTGCCCCAGAGCTGAGCTAAAAGATGTGGTTTAGAAAAACCTGGAGCTCCCAAAATACCAGAGCATCCACTGCTAAGCTCTGGTACTCAACCATCAAACACATCTCTAGCACACAGTACCTCATTCCCCTATGCTTGCAGCCCATGCCCTGCAGTAGTGACGTACAACACAGCCATCGAGTTTGGGAAATAACTGCTGCACCTTCTGTTGACCACAACGCTTCCTTCCTGGGGACCTGCCCCCTGCAACATCGCCCTTTCTCCCACACTTCAGTTGACAAAGGGCTGAGCTACACAGAATCGGTGAGCAAAAGCAATCATTTGCATTGAAATAAGCATATTAAAAAAAAAATCAGCAAACCCCAAAGCTATTTTTGGTGTACAAACTTCATTTACATTTTCCTTTTTGGTAAAAATCCCAAATTTTCAGCATACAACGTTCCAAAATACACACACACCCCCTTTTTCCTTTTATCCTCAATCATAATAACAACTAGCGTTTGACAAAGACTGCCTATTTTTAATTTCCTTTGCAAACTGACTCCAGGCTGCCTGTGATTTTCTCCTGCCTGGTCATTATTCAAAGCAAAATGAGCAGCAAACCTATTTCTGCAAGGAATTCTTTGTCTGCAGATTCTTCAGGAGTGGTTTGTTTTGCATGTACAAGGCTGGAAATCCTAGTTGTTTTGGTTGGACATGTGAGCCACACAGGGCTTTTCTGGATCTGCGTTACTCTAGAACTGTGGTTCTGGTTAAGGAAATATTCAGGCTTGGAGTCAGCACGGGCTTTTTGGGGATACCCCTTGCCAGTGAAATCCTTTTGCTAGAACATTCTTCCTGGGCTGGCCAAGAAGAAGTAGGCAAAGGAGAAAATGGGTTATTCTGCAGCTCTTGTTCCCCAGCATCACCCTGGCTGCAGAGAACCATACCCAAGGATGTTTGGTCTGGTGTCTCTGCTCAGCCAGCAAGCCCTGGCCCAGCTTGGACCAAACACAAAGTCAAAGCCATGCAGCTTTGTGCTGGAGCGAGTCTTCATTGCCAGGAGCTCTCCTGCAAGGAGCAGGCAGCTCGCGCTGGGGGCAGGGGGGCTTACCTCACACGACTGGATGCAGTGAATGACGGAGGGATCTGGATACCACCGCAGCCTGCCCGTGCACACAATATGCTGAGGAGGGAAGGAGAAAAGAGCTGTTAGGTGAGGCAGCAGAGGGAGGGCAACAGCCACCAACGCTCTCTGGAGGTACAGGGTCTTCCACAACACCACATTGCTCATCGCAGTGCAGAAGAGCAGTGGCACCCCCAAGACCCTCCCTGCACCTCTGCCCAGTGGGAAACCCTTTGAAGTCCATCAAACCTAAGGCAGCTGCACCTGGTTCACCCACAAACCAGGGTACATTTTTCAAGGCAGAGGTTAGATAGACACCTGTGTGTATATATGTAGATGGATATAGATGCACAACTGAGAGAGGACAAAAGGAGATGGCAGAGACCACCAGAGAAGTGGGTTTGGCTGACTTGGCCACAAGCTGCTGCTGGGAAGAAGCCATCCCGGGGCCACAACAGGCTGAGTCTGCCATCACCTCTCTGAATGATGCTGGATTCACCAGCTTCTCATTCATACGGGATGGGAGGCTCAGCCAGTCATCACATGGTACCTGCATTAATTTGCTCATCGACCCCTGCTCAGGCTCTGAGAACTGAGTCCTGGGAGGACTCACCTCCCCACACCTGGCCTGAAGCAGATACACCAGACTTATGTTCACTCGCAGGGCTGAGGTTATCTCTGGTATTTATGAGGCACAAACTCAGCTGTTACAGCCAACTGGACACAAGAGTGAGATGTGAAGGGCTCAGTTTCATCGTGCTGGAACGTGCTGTCCCACTCATTCAGCGGGGGTTTGTGGGGAGCACTCATAATTATACAGAGGGAAGAAAAGCCCCACCACACATGCAATTTCCTCCTTGTAAAGCTCAGGCAGACTTTGAAATTTGAGGCCCCATAAAATGACGGCTGGACTCTGAAAGTGTCCTAGGATGCCCTTCACAGTTCTGGGGTTGCACAGAGGGGCACCTATGTTTTCTCCTAGCCTCCCATTTGAAATTGTCAGCCGCAGGCAGACTGGCTCCAGCATTACCAGATGGCACAGCAGCTGGGGATGGGACAGCTCTGCCCACAAAGACCTGCTGGAGGTCCTTCTGCTGCATATTCGGTAAAGACCATGACGGGGCTGGGGCAGGATGTGGTTCTGGCCATCCTCAGCCAGTGCAGGGAAGGCATGCCCAGAGGGACCCACTGTCAGATGGGGTAGAGGCTGGGGATGCTGGCTGAGCTAGCCGATTCCTACTCAGCCTGGAGGATGTTTGGATCCTGACCCTACTGGAGTGTTTTGTATGTGGTTGTTGGGCAACTTGAATGGCATTTTAGCATACTCATGTTAGTATACTATATTCCAGGCTTGGAAATAAGGACAGAGGGACAAATCTGCTTGGCTGCAGGATGCAATCAGAGCTGAAAGCAAAACAGACTGTGCCATCCCTGAGTGGGCTCTGCAGCTCCCCGTGTGGTTCGTCCCATCCTCTCCATCATCTCAGGAGCATGACAGCTCCCAGAATGGCAAGCTGTTGGAGGCTTGCAGGAGCAAAGCGGGGAGCAGAGGCAGGAGCCGGGGCAAAGAGAAAAAGAATACGGTCCAGGGAGATTGCTCCTGGCAAGGGGCAGAGCCACTTCTTAAAATAACGCCTCCCCTCCCTCCTCCTCCTCCGCTCTGCAAAATGCCTCCCTTGCACGAGAGCCCGCAGCAGCAGCGAAAGGGAAGTTGAACACCACTGCCTTGACGGGCCAAGCCATCCGATCCCTCAAAGGCAAGGAGTCCTTCCAAGGCTCGTGCTTAACCATCCCACATGCCCCGGGTGTCCTCGCCCCCCCAGCAGTGATCCATCGTGGGTCTGATTCAAGGCGACATACAGTAGTAGCCACAGGCATGATGCTGGGCTTCCTGCGGGTTCCCAGGAGGAGGGGAAAGCATTTGGATGGGAGCGCTGGCTCCTGGGAAGATTGTTTGCTTTTCTTTGTTCCACCTCTTTCCTTATGCATCTCATTTTTATTTTAAGAACTATTACCCAGGCAGAGATGCTTTTTGGGAAAGTCGTGCTGTGAGGATCCAAACTATTTGAGCTATTTGAGCTGTTTTGCCTACAAAATGAGTAAGAGATGGGGAGGGAAAGGCTCCCCTGTTCCAGCAGCAGAGGCAATCAGCCGGCCAGTGGATCCTGGCAGCTGGAGACACCTTTCAGCTGACAGTGACCTGCTTCCTCCCTGGCAGGGAGATGTCTGCCTGGGGTTGCATCTCTGCTGCCAGGTAGTTGGGGACCCAGACTCATGCTGTGCCAGGGGCAGCTTTTGCTATCCCAGAACACTGGCTGACAATAACAGCAGCTTAGCAGGTTTAGGCATGCAGCACATCATGAAAAAGCAGTGGGATCCCTGCATTTAACTTCATTCATTGTGGTATCCTGTAAGTCCTTGAAAGCCGGCTTGGGAGCTGATAACTTATGCTGAACTTTGGTATGGGAGAGCAGGAGGCTGTGCAGTAGTGTCTGCAGGAGAGGAAAGAGGAGGAAGAAGTGGTGGCAGGGAGGAGGACCATGGCACTGGAATGTGGTTATGGGGAGCAGCAGGTATCTCCAGAGCATGCAGCCTGGGCAGCTCCTTGGAGAGGGCCAGCCAGCCCCATGCTTATTTATGCTGCTTGTCTTTCCAAGCCTTACTCTTCTTCAGCCAAGGCAAAGAGATTTTGATTAAAAAACACCAGATAGAGAGGATGGGGGCTCCCTTCTACGCTGCCAGGGAACCCCCTGCTAGAGGAATCCACCTCTCCGTTTACCTGGACTCTGGTGGGCTGCAGACGGTGATCCATAGTCTCAGCTGTTACGTTTTCAGGCAGTATGACAGGGTCGCTGGGAGGTATGATACAGGAAGGTATGCACACAGTACCTGCAGGAGAAGAGAGAGCCTTGAGGACTTCATCAGGAACAAGGCAATGATGTTTTACAGGAGGGCACCAGATGGAAACGTGTAGGCTCCTCACTGAGGGCAGAG
Organism: Burhinus bistriatus; assembly: GCA_013397275.1. Classification (NCBI taxonomy): domain Eukaryota; kingdom Metazoa; phylum Chordata; class Aves; order Charadriiformes; family Burhinidae; genus Burhinus; species Burhinus bistriatus. Next base: position 153,941 of record VYXH01000328.1, read on the forward strand.
GTGGACATAGAGGAGACCTTTTTCCTCCCAATCTGGGATGACAGTTCCTTCCCCAAATCCTGAATTACGCAAGAGCCTACAGGAGTTGTGGCCAACTCTCTTCTCCCAGATGAGAGGAAAATTGAACACGCCCAAAGAGATAGATTCAAGCCCTGATGGCAGGACATGGGATCCAGCATGAAAATAAGTCTGACCTAGATGCTATGGGATGTTTGTTGACATGTTAGGAAGCATCTTTCATAGTTTTTCTACCATGTTGAATTTCCACTGCCTTCCTATGACCTAGGAAGAAAAAAAGTTGTAAAAACCACCTTGGAAAACCAGACGGATCCCAGCCCTAACCCCAGCCTCACATCAGGTCTGTCCAAAGCTTAATCTTAGCAGGCCCTGCCCTTAGACTTTCCTTGGCCTGTTTTGATCAGACCCAGATGACTGGTGTGTTTGCTTCAGGGTGATACGGGCTTTGCTCAAGCATCCTGTCCAGCAGGGTGCCAGATGAGATGCAATGACTGTGAGTGAACATTGCAGCTTTTCCTGAAAGCATAAAGTGACCAAGTCCTGGAGAAAGAAATGGATGATGTGGTCCCTCATCTGGTGAAAGTGTCCTGTTACACACTATTGTCACTGCGGCTTTTATCTAGGACCTGCCACATTAACCCTGCAAACAGCAGTAGTAACAAGTGGAGAGACCTCTGGGGAATCGGAGGGCTAGAGATTAGGAGAACTACTGCAAAGGGCTACGTTTGCCCTAGAGACATGTCCCAGCTCCTGAAAAGAGAGATGCTTACACTGGAGCCAGCTTTAGCTTTGATTCTTGAGCATGAGTACAACCAGGGCATGCACAAGGCTAAAGCCACCCCGGCTCTGTATTTAAAAAGTGGATGGAAGAGAAAACAGGATTTTTTTCCATGGATTTAGTGGGAATTGTTACAAGAAGAGTCATTGTGACCTTCAGCTCTCTGGGAGAGCTGAGTCAACATAAGGTTTGGTTTTCTGTTTAGCTTTTGTCTGCCCTCACCTATGCCGTGCCCCTGCTCGCACTTGTACTCCAAGAAATTCAGCTCCGGGGGTGGTGGGCAGGTGCCCCGTAAGCTCTCGCACAGTTTAAACTCCTCTGTCCATAAGCCCTCCTTGGTACAGATGATGGGAACCTGCAAAGCAGAGGCAGAGCAGCTGGCGTTACTACCGGCAGTGGCAGGGCTCACCCGGCCTGGCCACTGCCCAGCTCCGGAGGGAGCAAAATGCAAGGACCGCCCTCCTGCCAGTGAAGTCCAGAGGGAAGTTCTCTGAGGCAGCTGGATTGCAGCCATCTGGTCCAGCCTATGTGTGCTTTGCACTACTGACCAGAAAGCACATTGTCTTCCAGCTGCTGCTGGATCCCACCAGAGGGAATCAACTGCACTTCTTTTGACAAGACCCTTCCAGCAGGTTGGATGTGAAATCTGCGTGGAAGAGCCTGGCAGACAGCAGCCTCCATCCCCAGGCAAGCCCCTTGCTTAGCAAGCCTGCTGCAGAAAGGTTGCCCATCATTGCAGGTGAATGCATTCGCAGCAGCACCCAAAACCTGCTGGAAACTCTCTACTTTTGCTTTCTGACCCTTTTCACTCAAGACAAGCAGGCTTACTTGGGACCACTGCTTTTTGGAAAGGTCACCAGGGAGCAGGAGAGCATCCCCAGGCAGTGGTGCACTCTGTGCCATGGCTGGTATCCAGCAAGAAAAGCTTTGCGTTTGCAGGGCAACTGCTGTTTCATAGCACAAGGGCATTTGGCCCTGGGGATGGCCAAGCTGCTGCGGGGCCCCTCTGCAAAGTGGGGCACAGGAAGCCCTGTTTTCAGGTACACTGAAGTAAAACACTTGGCCAATCTCTGCCTCTCCCCCAAGTCACTCACCTGTTGTCCCTGCGGCTCGCAGTTGAGGACGCACTGGCTGTCCAGCTCAAAGCCCTGGGTGCAGTTGTACATGCCCTCAAAGACGGGAGGGGGTGGCTCGCACACCACAGGGATGCAGCGCCCCTCTTCCCACTGCCCGCTCTCCAGGCACTGGACCTTCAGGAACTTCCTGGAGAAACACAGATGCCAGACTGGGCTGCAGCACCCCAAACAAATCCCACCTTAGCTGTACCAAGCATCCCACAGAGGCAGGAGGAGCCTAGAGACATCTATCCTGGAGCACAACCAAGCCCCTGTGTGGGGCTTTCCCATGCCATCCCACTCCTCATCACGGGCAGGTCCTCCTGAAGGGACAGCCCATGCTTAACCAAGACCTTTTCTTCCTCTCGCTGGGGATTGCACTGATCTGCATGCTTTTTCCTTGCACTCACCACCCCATTGCTCCCTGCCTCTTGTGGTGCCCCTAAATCATGCCTCTCTGCCCCACAGCCCCCGCAGGTCCTGGGCTGCTTTGTCCCACCACCAGTAGCTACATATTTTGCTGGATGGAGTGAGCCTCCACCAGTAAATCCTGCTGGCCTGCACCCAGCTACATCTGAGGCTCCTCTTTGTACTCCAGCCAGCACTGTCAATCCCACTCTCGCCGAGGGGCTGTCATACCGCAGCAGACCAATACCATCCTGTGCTGCTAAAACAGCCCAGGCGCAAACTACTTGCCAAAAAATGATGAAAAAAGAAAGGAAGAAAAAGTCGAGGAGCGGAGCCCACCCGCTTTTCAGTCTCCTGTCCTTGGCAGCAATAGAGACACTTCATCTTTTACATAGAGGCATCAAAACTCCACGAGGCATCGGGCTGGCTGGACACTGCTCTCTCAGAAGAGGACATGTCACCACAACCCCAGACTTCGACACACAGGTTTTGACAGTGCTGATGAGCTTTCCTGACCCAGTGCTGATTGCTCCATCCTTAATGAGACTCTTTTCCCCCACTCCTCCTGTCCTTCTTTACTAGACAGTCTGCTCCAGCTGCTTGCCCCTGCCCTCTCCCACCACCGGTGCCAGCAGGCAGGGTTCCAGACGCCACGTTATGGAGTTTATAGCATGCCACAGGTACATGGAGGAGAGTTTAACGGGGTTAGAGAAACCCCTGGTGGGAGGCACTAAATTGCCCCTTGTTCTGACCAGCAGCAGACATTGCATGGGGCCACCTGGCTGCCCCCAACACATGGTGTAGGGTCACAGAGCCCAGAGCGGCGAGGGGACCCCACCTGCACCTCACCGCCAGACCTGGGACAGGAGCTGTGGCCACCCCCATCACATTTCTGCTGGAAACTCCTGGATGAGAAATTTGAGAGCTTTTTGAAACATTCTTGTCTTTTTAAATATTTGCAGCTCTTAGAGATTCCTCTTCTCCCTTCAGAAATCAAGGATCTGTTTTTCCTAAAGTAGAAAATATAAGCAGAACAGTGGGCTCCTGCTGTGGTGAATTCAGGCTCCAGCAGGTAATGTGGAGGCAGGCAGAGAAGGGGATGGGACGGGAGGTGGCAGGTCCCCTGGCACAGACCTCTGCACCAATCTTCACACCAGACCATGCTGGGAGTGTGGGTAGCCATGGTGTGAGCATCTGAGCAGCAAGTGATGCTGCAAAGTCACCCCAAGAACAGTAGCCTTTAATTGACTGAAGGGAACTGCAACTACATATTGTTTTGGAAGGCTATTGAGGAGGAGCAACTCTGGATTGCATTGTGGGCATCTGTGGTTTCATCCCACCCCTAATTTAACTTTCTTGGTTGCTCACCCTTTCCACTGGGATGACGGTCACTGCCTTTTGAAGATGTCCGTATCAGACCTTGCCTCCTCCCATGTCTGACCACTTTGCTTTGCCCACCTTTAAAGGTGAGGGAAGGTGCATGCCAAGAGGTACTGATCTGCGTTGGATGTCCAGGTCCTCAAGCAGCATTTTCCCCTTCTTGAATTGCCCGGCATGCAGGGTGTGATCCAGCTGTACCACTTGCAAGGGGTGAATCACTGGGGGTTAAGCTGGTGGCATTATGGCAACAGGAGCAAACTGGTGGTGCAAAGCCTCACTACAAAAGCAATGCTTCAGGCACTGGGCAAACTCCTTTACAGACCAGGAGCATCCCAGCCACATGCTACTTCTCGCTCCTTTGCTGGCCACCAGGGTATAACCGATGCAGCCACTGCACCTCCCTGCTGCTCCTCCGAATTGCTGGCAGACGCTCTTTGCCCAGGATCCGCAGGAAGACTCGGGGAGAGAGGCCAAGCATGGGGAGGACATGCCGTGGGAGCTGCAGTTTGCACAGGTGCACACTGTGGTTCAGACCCCCATCATCTTCACCAGGGCTCCTTTTCTTGATGTGGTGCTGGAGTGGGTCAGCATGGGGTCAGCGCCGTGCACAGTCTCTCCCATCTCTCCTCAGACCTGCACGCCCCCCTTAGATCTGCGGAGAGAAACCACCTTGCTCTGGAGGCTCACCTCATCTCCAGCATCCATGGTGGGGAACTTCAAACAGGGCTAGCCTGGGCTGACCCCAGGGTAGAAGGTGGCATGTGGACCACTGCTGCACATATAAAGTGAGCAGTTTATATTAAGGCATGGAGAAGGGAAGGGAGAGGCCTTTTTTAAAAAATAAATATATGTATACATATGAAAAAAATACAATCTCATAGCAGCTTGAAATTTCCAGACCCCCTGATTTCTTCTGATCTGGGTTAGCAGCATTTCTCGAGGATTAACAAGGAAGCCAGGAAAATTGGAGTCAAAGCTTCCCCCTCCAACCGGGCAAACGGATGCCTAATGGGTAGAGGAGGCAGGGAAGACTTCTGAGGCCAGCGAGGGCTGCGTCTGACATGAAGACATGTGTGTTCCCCCAGCTCCGGGAGCTAAGCACGCAGGAGCCTGGCCAGGATCCAGCCGTGTAGTGGGGTGGCCAGCTTGGGGAAACTGGGTCTGCTGTACAGGAATTGTGATAAATGAGCCTAAAGCCTCATCTCCCATGGCAGGAGACTGACGGCTTCAAACAGAATAGGGGGGAAGCAGGGAGATTTGCCAGTAAATTGAAAGAAAGCAACATCAGCTTTGTAGGACCTCCGCTGCTGTGCTCCAAACAGCCTGGGCAACCTGGGCTGTAAATCTTCATCAGAGACCTTAGAGGTGGAAGTGACACAGAAGTCCAGTTGACAGGCTGTGTTTTCTTTACCTGGCTGCTTGGCTCCCTCAGCTGCATGGGTGTTTGCCTTTTATCTGGAAGGGGCCAGATGTGGGCAGAAGCAGCGAGTGCCCCACGCCTTTGCACCCACCACAAATGTACAGTGGCCTGGTGTCCTGCTAAACTCTGATGCTTCTGGGTTAGGCTGTCCTGCTTTGCCGCTGCGATCTGATTCAGTTCTGGCCCCCCCATCTGCTAACTCCTTCCAGTCCATTTTTTCCTCCACATTCTCCTGCCTCCTCTCCCTCTTTCATAGGCTCCATAATCTTTGCATGGGGAGAGGAGGCAGATGGGCTGACATTTCTGTGGAAGCTCATCAGGGGGCTGGGCTGTCTCATGGCTTCCTTGATCTTTGTTCAAAATGCAGGCTGAAACTTTCAAAGATGCCTGAAAAGACTTGGGTGCCCAGTTTGTCTTTGCTTCATTCCCTCAAACTAGCAGAAGGGGATCAACACCTCATAAAGGCAGCTTTAAGATCCCAAATCTGTTCTCTCCAAGGAATCATCCCACATGGGGTAAGTGAAACAATTGTTCTGCAGGGTCTCACCTTTTTGGTCCCCAAACTGAGAGCATCCCCCCAACATTAGACTGCTCCTCTAATGGGTGTCCTGGATATTCCTGTTGGAAAGCTGCTTAAGATGGCACTTTGTGGTGGAAGCAACAGCAGGGACCACTGTGGGGGTGGTGTCCATTTTGCCCGAAGTATCTGACCTCTGAATTTCAGGCCAGCTCTTTTCAATGCTGCAGCCCTGGATGATGCCAAACATAGCTCCTTGGCAGTTCATTGATTTGTGTGATCCAGGTGGGTGGGTTGGTGCTGCCATTGGACAGATGTTGCCCAAAACCAGAGACTTCTCATCACAAAGCACGAATGCACATGTTAAGTTCCCCTTATTACCGTTATTTTGGGGTTAAACGTGAAATAGCAGCAGCTGGAAACCAGGTTGTTATGTGGGCTCTCCAGGCTGAAAACAGATTTGCTTTAGGAAGGGTCAAAGATTTACCCTTCATGTCAGCAGAAAGGCAGCAAATCTCCGGCAGGATCTTGATTACACAATCAACATTTCCTCTAGGATCCCTTGTTGACAAGCAGTGATTTCTGAAGGGCCTTTCCTTGCTCAGGTTAATAGATAAAAGCATCTCCTCTGAGACAACAGATTTCTTTATCCCCTTTCTCTTCCACCTATGCTATGGGAAATGATTTTCAGCTAAGATTGCAGGAGCCTTCTAAGTAACCTTAACGCCCCTGCAGTAAAATTCAACTAAGGAAACAGAAGTGAGGGAATCATACGAGCATCGGTGTCCAAGAGCATCTCATCTCAGACAGACACAGCTGGATCCCAGCCATGGCTTGGGCCTGCATAAGGTGGGCACCGTAGCCCTACCACATGAGGAGTAAAGCCCCAGGGGTTGGGTCCTCAGCCCAGCTGTAGCAGCAACGGTGTTTCAAGAGGTACATGAGAGAGGAATGCACTGCAGAAGGCTGATCAAAAACCCAGATAGACAGGAGACAATGCTGAGCCCTGGCTGGGTTGGGTTCCTGCTCGCTCACATTACAGCTTAACCGTCCCTGTCCAGTGGGGATCCAGAGCCATCCCTGAAGGAAGGTGCCTATAAGCAGTCCTTGAAGGAAATGACCAAGCTTCTTATAACAGTGCTGTGAGAAGACGAGCATATCTTTCACATAGTAGCAGAGTGGGCTGATCCCTTAGCAACCCACAGACACCCAAAGATGCCTCTACACCTTCCCTGGAGAACAGTCTGAGCCCCATAGCTCTTTGTGAGGCCAGCTGGGGGTTATATTCCTTCCATCGTTCCCCTCTAAAAAGTCATGATTACTTGAGTTAGAAGAATAATTCGAAGGGAGCCTGACTATATTTCCAAGGTTGGGCTAGTTAGCTGCCATAGAGAGTCTTCAGTGTCAGCTGTGGATCGTACCTGACTTTTGTCCAATATCTAGTACACATAAAGAGTCTTGCTTTCTTATGCCCATCAACAACTCTATGACACTAAATCCTTTAGCAAGGCTAGTGCTTGCTGGGTTGGTGGACAACAGGGAGACAATAGATCAAGACCTCAGTTTGCTGAACCCACAGAGAACCCAGAAAGACTTCAGAAGACCCCCAAAACTGATGTCTGAGTCATCAGCTGAGACCCTGCTCCCTCACCAGCACATCAGCAACCTGCACCCCAGCAATGCTGGCCCCTTCCAGAGCTCTCCATCACCTTCTCCAACAACTTGCTTTCTGAAAACAGGCCTGAACAGAAAGCAACCTCTCACTGGCAGCTCCCATCCTCTGCCTGCCAGGGCTGAAACACCAGAAGGATTTCCAGCAATCGGCTGGCCTGCTTACTGGCTAGTAGCTGCTGCTTATTACACGTGCCAAGGGGTTTGTACTCATGCTGAGTATACACACAGAGCTCCAAATGAGATGGTACACTGGCATTTACGCTTCCAAGGAAAGGCTTCTGCTTTGAATCAGGCCACTCCCATAGCAGTTAATGTGGTATGATAAGAAAACAATAGTTTCTTCTTCTGTTAATGTTTTTTTGCTTATCATAACAGGAGTACTTCACCATCAAAGATGTTAGACAAATTAGTAGTAATGATAATAGCAAATGTGAAAATGCTACATCAACATGCATTGCTATGAAAACGTAAACCACTTCGCATGATTTTCCTTGACTTGTCTCACAGGCTGTTCAGACCCATAGGGAAGTTACACACACATCAGAGGAGCCTCAGAAACTCCCAGAGGGCATCCCCCTTACCAGCAGTTGCTGCAGCATGACTGAGATGGCCCAACTTTGCGAGCTGCATTGATCTGATTGCACATCCAGTGCCTGAAATGCCACAGGCATGCAAGCTGCTGCGATTGTAGCCATAATCATGATTTGCTTAGCTCCCGTTGGCCCAAGAAATGCTCCTAACACTGCAAAAAGCTGTTTACAGAAACCACTTCCTTCATTACGAGGCAAGAAATTTGGCAACTGTTTTCCCAGTGCACAACAACCCTACCCAAGAGCAAAGCAGAGATGAAGTCTGCATCCAATTAAAACTGAAAGGGGGCATTAAACAATTAGCACATAATTACCTGATTTGGGCTAGCATCAAGACTCTGGGGAGGATGCAGCCAGTGCCAGGGAATCTTTAGTGACCATACCCACTGGGGACTTTGGCTGGAGGCATCGTAGACGAAATGTTGCTTTACCCCCCAGCATCACGATATTGGCTGAGTACAGGGCTAGTGAATCACCAGGATTTTTTCCCCAAAGCATCAGGAAAAAACTCCAATTGAAATGCCAATGCTTGAGATTAAATTTAGCCAAGATGTGCAGGGGGTAAAATGTTAACCCTGACAAAAGGCAGTCATTCATTCTTACAACCCTCAGTGCCTCAATCTATGTTTTATCACTTTTAGGAAAGACAGCAGCTCCAGGAATCTCCCAGCATCTTATTACATCTAATTACCTGAGAGTCCACAAACACTTCTGTACATGCTTAATTTTCAGCAACTGACAAGTATGTTGAGGTGCATGGGGAAAATTCGCATGCTTTAGGTTAAGTCACTTAATGCATACAACAGCAGCTTGCACCTTGTTCTCACCTGCTTTCACCTAAACCTGATGAGGGGATTGGAACATGTTTCTTATGAGGAAAGGCTGAGGGACTTGGGTCTTTTTAGTCTGGAGAAGAGAAGACTCAGAGGGGGGAATCTCATCAATGCTTACAAATACTTCAAGGGAGGGTGCCAGGAGGATGGCACCAGTCTTTTTGCAGTGGTGCCCAGTGACAGGACAAGAGGTAATGGTCACAAACTTGAGCATAGGAAGTTCCATCTAAACATGAGGAGGAACTTCTTGACTTTGAGGGTGGCAGAGCACTGGAACAGGCTGCCCAGAGAGGTGGTGGAGACTCTATAGACATTGCAAAGCCGCCTGGACGCCGTCCTGTGCAACCTGCTCTAGGTGACCCTGCTGTGGCAGGGGGGTTGGACTAGATGATGTCCAGAGGTCCCTTCCAACCCCGGTGATTCTGTGATTCTGTTAAACCAGGGGAATGCTTCTCATATCTCAACAAATCTGCATGACCTGAGCAAGCTTCTCTGCCTTGTACCTATCAAATCAGCTCTTCGAGACTGCCAGCGTACCCCTCCTAGCTCATGCTGGGAGAAAAGGAGGAAGGAAATGTTGATAACAGATCCACCACAGACTTACTTCTTAGGCTTGCCCACTGCATTCTCGGCCACGTGATATCCAGGCTTGCACTTGTAGCGACAGACTGAGCCCACATCATGGTTCCCCTGCAGGCACCGCGGGACCAGGAGCTTGGCATTGGCCACTGCAGGAGGCGCATCACACTCCAGCTTGCAGTATGCTTCAGGGAGTGACCAGAGGCCATCCTCCAGGCAGGTCAGCCACTGGTTTGTTCCTGACCCCAAAAGAGAAGCAGTTTGTTGGGGTTACAGCTGAGCTGGGGATGGAGTCCTGCTGAGGGAAGCTCAGAGCAATCAGCAAAAGTCCTCTTGTTAGAGTGGATACTGATGCCAAGCGGGGCAACAAATTTGAAGACCCTGGACTCCGTTGCATGGCTGGTCAGGCTGGGGCAGAAACCAAATTCCTTGAATGCAGACAGAAGTGGGAAAGGGACAACTTCTAGGGAATGGACAAAGGATCTTTTTTCTGCAAGTCTCCCCTCAACTTTCCCTTAAACTTCCCCTCTCTGCTGATGCCTCAGGAGAGCCTTCAGTGGGCTGGGGGCTTTTATGCATGACAGCTATCTGTCATATTTAGCTCAGCTCAGCTCCATTCTTCCTAGGTGCTTTTTGCAGCTTGTCCTTACCTTCCCTTACAAGCTGTCATACCCTGTGCTACATGTGCACCGCAAGTTGGAAAGTGCCAGCAGAGCATATGTAGGAACCTTAACTGGTGTGACTGGGAATTCAAACCACCCATTACTAAAGGCTTGAGCTGAGTATTACAGCCCAACTCTCTGTTGTCCCTCTAGAGAAAAAGGGCATAGACTCAGCTAACATGTGGCCGAAACTGCAGTAAGTGTCCAGGACTGCATCACCCACGTGGTGTGGATGATGGATGGTTCACTGGGAACTGCTGAGCAAGAAAAAAAAGCTGGACCAGACTGAATGGGACTCTTCCTACTGAGAGGGGTTTGGATCAGCAGGTTCCTGGTGTGGCCAGACTGCTCCACGCTCCCTTCGAGTATTGCTTCCTTTTTATGGGATCCTTGCTCTGCCTACAACTGCTCTTGGACCAGGGACAAGACCATGCCTCCACACAGTGCCTGTGTTCCCAGTGGGCTGGTTGGCACTGCTGAGGGTTGCCCCCCGCCTCCGAGCGCCATACAGCAGTGTCATCCTTTCCTTGCCTATTCTTAGCATTTATTAGCCTTGAGAGCCTGCCCGTAAGGATGCGAGCCTTTGGGGAGAACAAGCATAAGGCACGTCCCTGCATCGACAGCTCAGCCGAGTCAGCTGGACCTCTGCAAGTTTACCCGCGTGGCTCGGCAGCCTTGGCTGAGCACCACCAGCCATCGTGTCAGCTGCTGGAAGTCACCCAGGGCACTCCATCAAGGGGACGCCTTCCCACCAAGGGAGCCCATGGCAAACCTCCCATTGACTTCAGCAGGAACAAGAGGCGGCTGTGAGTGAAAGACCAGATTAAAGCCCTGCCCTCAGGTGACCCACCTAAGGCAACAGGCATCGCTTCGTGCAGAATTTGGGCTGTTAAGTTGTCATTTGCGTGCTACCCTTTGATCAGCTCACACTGGGGATCTGCTGGCATCCCCCCCCCGTCATGAAATGAGACCTTAATTCCCTGCAGTTTTTGCTCCTTAGATT
>VYXH01000328.1:164933-178447 GCA_013397275.1 Burhinus bistriatus
AAAAAAAAAAGTAAATTATTTTCATAGGTTTCAGCTATAAATGTCTCCATAAAATAGGGCACCCATTAAAATGATTTGTTGTATGTGATTGTTCAGAGCAAAGGCACTGGTGGAAACTCATATAAAGTCCCAATGCTTGAAGCTGTCAAGGTAATTAGCCCCGAAATCTCATCCAGCTCAGCCTTGTATAGACAGGAACAGTAGCTCTCTTTCTCTGACTTGGCTTAAAAACATTCCTGCGGCTATTGATGGAGTCGGCAGAATGAAAGCCAGGCCATGGCGTGTCTGGGGGACTGCTGTGCGTCTGGGTGGTGAACATCTCCCAGACTGCTCTGCAGCTGTGGGCATCAGTGTCTATGGCTTTATACAGCCCCAGGACTCCTGAACCACACACTTTCTCCACAGCCACCCGGCACCAAGCCACTTTTGGCTCTCTGAAGTCTTCTCTGTCTGTCCGCGCTGGCTGCCTGCACACTTCCTGTCTCCCTCGTCCCCATAATGCTGGAGGCTGCCAGACCTCACCAGCTATCAGAAGAAGACATCCCTACAACCTGAGGTGGATGGATAAGGGCTGCCAGCCCAGGGATGGGAGTCAGAGGAAATTATCCCCACACTATGGTGTCCTCGCTCAAGGGGGATGGAGGCCCACCATGTTGGGAGGTCTCTCAAAAGCCCACCTGGCTGGGAGAAGCCAGGATAACTGGGAAATTCAAAGTTGTGATGCTCTGCTTGAACAACTTGGGACAGGCATGAAAAGGTGGCATCACAGAGGGAGAATTAAATCCCTCAGTACTCCAGACTGTACCTTGAAGCTTGGCTGGGTGGATGCAGGAGAAGGAGCATCTCTGCAGGTAGGTGGTCCCCTTAGGGCAGGAGAAGTCGGCGTAGTACACGTGAGACTGGTCAGGGACACTGCAGTCGACAGGGTCACAAGTCACAGATCTGTCCCACTGCCCTGAGCTGCATGTCAGCACCGCCTCCTGCTGCAGAGAAAGCAAGACTCCATCAGACTTCTGTAAGTGAGCTTTAATCTACTGGTTTGCCACCACTGCAGAAAGGGCTGACCCAGGTTTTAGAACAAGGAGAGCTTTCCTCCAGTTTTCCACCCCCCCCAATGTGCCCTTTCTCCCTACTCTGGACACTGAGTCATGAAGCACCTACCTGTTCATGGGGTGATGTTTGGGGTGTGAAAGCAGTGAATGGCCCTTGAGGTAACGTGCAAGCCACCTGCACAAAAGACCTTCTGATGCTTGGTCTGTAAGTGCTTGCCTCCAGAAAATGCTAGCTGCATGCACACTGTCTGAGCGGTGCCAGAGCACATTAAGGGAAGAAAAAAAAAAAATCCCTTCAAGATACACTACAACTTCCTGAGCTACAAGTTATTCCCAGCTCTGTGCACTGCAATTTTCTCCCCTGCAAGATCAAGTCTTAATTCAGCCATTGACGGGCAGCTCTCCTGTTGGTTGTTTTTCCCTAAATGTGCCAATTCTCTCATGCCTCAGCCCACAGACCCCACTGAAATCAGAGGTTCCTATAACCTCATTTACAAATCCTAATTACACAGTCCCTCTTAAATAGCTAGGGGACTGCATGAGAACCTAACCCCCAATTGTCCCACCACTGAACATGATCAGCATGTGTCACAGACTTCATCAAAATGGTGTGCCATGAGCAACCTGGTCTAGAGAAAGATGTCCCTAGCCATAGCAGGGGGGTTGGACTAGATGATCTTTTAAAGGTCCCTTCCAACCCAAACTGTTCTACGATTTTCACTCCCATACCACTAACCCCAGCGCAGCAGTCCTCAGTCAGGAGCTGCAGACTAAAGAGTGTCTTTCAACTGTTCCTGATGTCTCTTCACTGGCTGAGTACAACCACGCCGCTCAGCGAATGTGTGACCTGTCCTCCCAGCAAACAGGTTTTGATTGAACCTGGACATGGTGGCTCTGAAGGACATCACTAAATTTGAGTCTGGTACTCTTGGGTGTGCAGCAGGATCATGGTGTAGCTGAACCAGGTGGATGCTCAGGGCAGTGCTGCGTGAATTTTCCCCAAATGCCTCAAGATACGTAGGGTCACACAGCCAAACCAGAAACATCATTTCAGGGCTCAGGGCAAGGCACCTGCAAGCTACCATCTGCTGTGACAGCCACATGGTGAAGCTCTGTCCAGAAGTTTCCCATCTTGCTGCCAAACACAGGAAAACTGCCACAAGAATCAGATTTATTTTGTGTGGTTTCATTTCAGAGGAGAACAGGAACATTTCATCTTTCCTGGGCATGCCTTGGCCCACAAAGCCATGCAGCCATGTAATTAATAACCTCCCTGGTGATGACGGACTGAGTGGTGCATCCCCAGCTGCCCCATTGCACTTTCCAACGCCCACCTCTCCTTCGGCAAACACTGATGGCTGCAGCATGGGAAACCTGCCTGTTAGGCATCATGAGCACCTGCAACTAAGGGGATGAAAGGTCCATCCTGCTGACATGGCCTGACTCACCTCCATCTGCCTTCACTCCATGTGAGTTCACTCTCACTCAGGCTAGCACGGGGACCTGCGCAGCCTCAAAGACTCCTGTTCTCTCTCCAGGAACAGACTAAAAAAAGGACACACTGTGCCCATGACCCTGCCAAGGTGACTGCCCCAAGGCAGGTCAGCTCCCAAGGACACATCAGTTCCAGGTCTCCTCGGTCAATGGCTAAGAGCTGTGCTGGCTTGTGGCTTTTACGAGGCATCCCCAGGTCTCTGGAAAGCAGGACAAACTCTTTCACAGTGACCTCTGCGGTGCCCCACTGGCGTGGGCAGAGTTATTGCAACACAACACAAAGGAAGAAAAGCTCCCGGCGCTGTCGGCTACCTCTAAATATAGCTGTTCTGCAATGACTTCATTTTTTTCTGAGCCACTAACTTCAGCTTTTTAACTTCACCTTGCAATGCCCATCTGGAGAACAGAATTGTCTACCTCCCTCTCTGTGGGAGTGCATCACCCTGGCTTGGGTCATCCCCTGCAGTGGCTTTTCACCCACCAGCAGAGCTGTGGTCTGCAGGCAGCACTGTGGTCTGCAGGCAGCTAGGAGGACTGCAGCGAGGGAAGGAGAGAGGTCCCCAGAGCAGGACCACCAGCCATCGGCACAGAGGTCCAGCACCAGAGCATCCACTGGGCTGAGGTTTGTTGGAAGAGCAGTGAGGAGGTTGGGGCTGGAGGAACAAGGTGTCCTGGGGTCACTCCAGCCACCTCAGGGTGTTTAAACCTTTCTTAACAAGCACTCAGTCCAACGGGCCATGAGTTCAAATCCACACCCTGCGGTCCACTCACCTGTGTGGAGCCCAGGCTCTTCCCATTGCCGAAGTGGAGGACGAAGCCCTTTTCGCATGTAACAGTACACACCATGTGCCTTGGGCCATCGGAGGTGCAGTTGAGGGTGGCAGTGTGAGCAAGCAGAGGCTGCACGCAGCTTCCCGATCCTGCACAGGCACCATGGACACAGCTACGGAGAAGAGGGAAAGAATCAGCAAATGGGTCCCAGGGCTTATGCAGCAAGGAGGGGCTCTCTCTTGGTGACACCTGCATGGGATGCTCAGTGGGTCACAGAGGTGCACACCTATCCTTAAGTCCCAGCTTATTCCAGGCTTGAAGTCTCCTGACAATGATGCCAGCAGGGTACTTTTTCACAACTCTGCCTTGCCTGGACCTCAGCCCAACCCTAGCCCACACCTTCCCACAGACCATCATGTCCTTCCAAGCTGATGAAAGGAGGCACAGCCCAAAAATTTTTCTAGCAAAATCCATGCTCTCTGGTGGCGCTACTCCACCTCCTCTGCCCCAGGGTGCACAGGCTGCATTGCACAGTGCCTGTGCACAACCTGGCACCAAAGGGGCTAGTAGTGTTAGGTGTAGGTGGATCAAGGGAGCAAGAGGAAGGAGATCATGGGGAGAGGGCAAGTAGGTGACATATCCAGCATGGCCACAACTCCCAGGGCCAAAGTTGGAAAGTTAATATCAGATGGTCCTATCAAGCAGCACTCTTGAATGAACAAGGAATAAACAACCGTTGTTGTAGCGCCTTCCTGAGGGTGCTGCAGCTTCTCCGGCAGTCTCTACCACATGACAATTTCTCATCTCCAACATGCTTAGATCATACTGGACACCAGAGAACTTGTGGCAAAAAACCTCATGAAACTGTGTTCTGTGGTGTCATAGGGAGCACACCGTTAGACTCGCACGATTGCAGCAACTCATATGTGTCCTCCTGTACATACTCTGCTCACACATATGACTCAGACACAACTCGGTAGGGACAGATAATGGACAGCAAAAGATCTGCACTTTCCAAAGGCAACAAAGCCTGGACAGTAACATTGAGTGTTTCTCCTTCCTGGTAACTTTTGAATCTACACCTCAATTTCAGTCAGCCTTAGCACAGAACAAGACAATATTTGCAGTACCAGATGGTCAGGAAAAAAAGATGAAGCGGCCTTTTTAAAACCCGTGCTGATAGAAGGGTGACAGGTACATCAAACCCTGTATCAGACATCAGAGAATCCACAGAAGATTCTCCAACTGCAAGGAAAGATTTAGCTGGAGAAGGAACCTCTGCAGATACTAGGGAACAATCCATGAGATGTTCTTCAAACTACACACAGTCTCCTCCAGACCTGGCAGCAGAGCTGCCTGAGCTTCATGTCCACAGACCTTGTGGTGGAAGGGAGAAGCTGAGCATGCTGCAGCTGTCTCCTTCACCCCACTCTAGTCACTTTCCCACTCTGCTTTGATGGTCTTCAGCAGCTCTGCTCTTCCCACAGGCTCACACAGCATTTCAAGCCTGTGCATGTTGATGTCAGGCTCTTTGGGATCAAGATCATCTCAACATACACCTGTCCAGCTCTAGAGACTCACCTGTGGCCACCAAGGTGAGATGCAGCTAAAAGGAGGAATTACCCTCCCCTGTGCACTACCCTCAAGTTACAAGAGGTCCCAGTAAAGCTTGCAATGTGCACCCATCCCTGGGAAATAAACAGCCCCCTTCTCACTGCAGCAGCTTCCCACCGAGGACCAGCCCTTTGGTCTGATTAATTATCACAAGCAGTCCCACAGTGAAGTGCCAGCCAGGGGGCTATGGTGTCCATCAGTGAAATGCAGCCAGTACATTAATTACCTGGGTCAGTTGTACCAGTGCAAAAAAACAACAGCAGCCCTCCTGAAGGAGGGGCAGAAGTGCTGCAGCTTCAGGTGATAATTGGGAGAGAAGGGAGGGAGGTGTACCCGAATGCCTCCTCTCTGCTCCCTGCTTTGCACAGGGCTGCCAACAGTTTTTGTGCACTGCATTTCACCCAGGGGAGGCAGAGGTAGCCTTTGACTCTTGCATTCGCTCAACCACTCCAGCCAAGGATGCACGGCTAGGAATCCCACAAATGACACCAAAAAAAAAAAAAAAAAAAAAAAAAAAAAAAAAAAAAAAAAAAAAAAATCTGTGCCGACATGGACATTAAGGGAATGCAATGTGCTGTTGACTCTGGACAAGTCCACCAAGCCAAAGACACGGTGGAAACCTGCAGGCCACAGCCCTGAAAAAGCCGGTGGGCACGGGAGGGAGGGGACCACAAAGGAGAACAAGAAGAAAGGGGCTGTTTTTTCAATGCAGACCTGTTTATGAAGTGAGAAATGGTTTCAGGGCAGCTGCTGCAAATTCTTTCACTAGCTTATATTTCCATTTGCTTCCTTTTTAAAGAATTTGTTTTATGAGCACAGTGTTTGTCAGATCATTAGCTTCTGAGGGCATCTGGTACCAATTGTAGCCCTCTCCCCTCCCCTCCCACAGTCACCTTCTCCGGGCGGTTGCTTTGCTCCCTGCCTGTGCCCCCAGCGCACGCACATACGCACATTCCCGTCCCCGACTCCACCTCCCATGACGGAGCCACTGTCCTAAACCTCCTTGCGTGCGTGTCTCTGCACATGCATGTGTGAAAGCGAATGAGCGTCTCCTTCTTCCAGCCTTGGTCTTGCCTCCCTTCGCCTTCCTCACCAGTCATGGACATGCAGGGAGCTGCAGCTGGTGTACAGCATCCCTCCTACCATTGTACTTGATGCTACATCAACACACCGCAGCAAGAAAGCCCTTACCCCTCTGCGCCTCCAGGCACATGGGGATTAGCGAGCCAAGTTATAGCACATGTGTTGGGAAGTTGGGCTGGGAGATGAGTGGGTTCACCAAGTGGCTGTAGGCTACAGGGCAGCTGGGTGGCCACAGTGGGACCCCAAGACACCTAGCTTCATCTGCTCATGAAATTGTGTTGAATCACAGAGTGTGTGCTTGTCACAGCACAGGTTCGGAAAGGGTGGTGGCACCTCTGGACACATCCAGCTGGGCCAAGCGCTGAGCTGGAGTAGCTCAGCTGGTGCTGGTGGAGCGACAGCACATTGTCCGGGGCAGCTTCAGCAGCCAGGACAACACTTATTTAACAACAAGTAATGAAGCACTGATCCTTTCAGCACTTCTGGACACATTTTTGTTTTCCATCAGTTCAGAAATGTAACCGGCAATGCTGGTATAAAGTAGATCAAGAGATCAGCAAGTTTCTTACTGTATTATATATGTAAAATGTTATCTAGATGAGTTATACATAAGGAATTGATAATTACAGGTCATAATATCTTTCTTTTAATATACACCACACATATACACTCATGCACACATTCCATATGTGCATACAGATGTATTTTAGAAATAATTAGTTTTCACTTTGCCCCGAAAGATGAGTAACATCACCATTTTCTCTGTTACTAACAGCACACCCCTATCCTACAAATACTCACTAGGTTTTATTTTGGAAATGATCCGAGACCTACAACTCAAGTTCTGACAAGCTGTTCTCACCCTACATGTAGCTTTGAAGTCTGGTGCCGCTATTCCAGACCTGAAGAGGAGCTCGTGTCGCTGAAAGCCATCTGATTTTCTCAAATATATCAGTAAGCTTATCATCTCTACCTACAAACTTTGCCTTGATCGCTTCCTTTATCATTATCAGCATCATCACAACTACCGCTGCAATAGTCTGGGCCAGCACACCCTTGGGCCTGATGCCATACAAGTGCTGGACAGAAAAAAAAAAAAAAAGCCATGTGGCCTGGCCCCATCATGATCCACATGCTTTACCAGGGTTCGGGTAACACGATGGGATAAATCATTGCTCCCAGCTGCTGGAACACCCTAACGAAGGCTGGACAAGGAAATGGTGTAGTTAGCCCAGTTCTGATCTCAGCATGAAGGAGCTCTTTCTCCTTTTGATGATAAATGAAATTCCTGTATCGCAGCTGCAAACTCCTGACATTGGGCCATTTCTGATTCAGGCTGTATAAGATGTGGGATGAGCCAATATTTTTTTTCTTCTGCATGAAACATCAAAAAAATTTCCATTTTTATCCCAGCATCTTTTGAAGCTCAAACTAATGATTTGTCAACATTTTCACAAAATACCAAGGTTTTTCTCCTAACTTATCCCACATCAGCACGAGCCTGCATGATTTTCTGGGCTCACCAACTCCCATAACTCATACATCAAAGAAAGTTTCAGATCTGGAAATTTGTGAAATTCTGCCTAGCAATGGCCCTAACTGCTCTGGAATGATAAGAGCTTTGTTCTGAAATGGGACCATTTCTATAAACCAGAGCAAAACTGTTCCTTTGGAATCCTTCATCTTTCTATAATTACAGCATGAGGCAACTACCAACAATGGAGCACATTGAACCAGAGGTAACAACGCTGGTGTTGAGACATCATTTTGTTGTGACAAAACCCAAACCCTGAAAAGCTGAAATTTCCCATTTTACAACAATTAATTCACGGAACCCAGAAAATACTGATGGATTTACCCAAGTCAAGCTAAGCCAAGCCAAATACAGTGCAGCTGCCTAAAGTACAATAAATCATTCATAAATTGCTGTAGTATCTACCCAAGCTTTCAACCCAAAGATTGCTGCAAAAAAAGCCCTTATCATCAAGCTCCAACTCTAACAGAGGAAAATTATTATAAGAAGTTCATCTCGTGGTGCAAATTTTTGGGGGAGAGAGGGTTATAGGGGATGTTGATGGAAAGGTAAAGGCTTCAGCCAAATCTGCTGAAGCTAAAAGTAGTCACTGCATGTACTCTTGTGGAGTCTGGATTGCAGCATTGAACATCAGTGAGATAAAAGATGTTTACCCCAATGTGGTCTAGCAAAAGAAAATAGCTAGGAAATGAGAAAAGGTGTTTTGGAAATACTCGGGAATTTCTCCCTTCGGGCATGTTTCTTGTGAAGGGGAAAGGTCTCACTTTTCCAGTAAATCTGATGGCAACCATCCTTGTGGGAGCAGGCTACATGTACAGACCCAACGGTGGTGATGCTTCTTGATTACGATCTTCATTGAGGTTGCCACCTCAAGAAAAGATATTTGCTTCTGTACGTGACTCCCAAAGAAACTTGGCAAAAAAATAACATCCCTATGAGTCATCCACTGTCATCTACCTCACAGATAGAGAAAAGGCACAGTAAGATGTCAAATGACCTGTTGGCCTGCAAAGGCAGGAAATGAAGGAAGAGCAGATCAAGCTTAATATATTTCTAGACAGTTCCTTTCCATGTTTTTTTGTTGCTTGCTACACCAAAACAGATTTACAGAAGCACAGAAAGTGAGGCTGAAGGGGATGTCAACTTTGGTCTAGTCAGCTTCCCAGCCTGAGGCAGGACAGACTGTACCTTCATCACTCCTGAGAGGAGTTGGCCTGACTCCTAAAGGCAGATGGCCCACCTGCCCATTGTGAGAGAAGCACACAGGTAGGTTTTATCTGCCAGTATTCCCCAAGGGTGCATATTCAGCCATCCCAAAGGCTGCCTTTATTCCACGTCCAATCCCAATGGCAATATGCTGCACCTTATTTCTGCCACTTCCTCTCTTGTCCAGAGGAATTCACTTCTGATCCACATCCACCACCAAGGAGGACATAGAAATAGTGGAGGGATTTCAAAAGAGAGCTGCAAGCAGAAGCCACAGCTAGACTGCAAGACTTACGCTATGAGATTTTAGAAGCAAAAAATATTTATCATGACAGAGAGGAGATAGCAAGAGGATCTGATCACTCTGTACAGACACACACACAGAGAAAATAAGTTTGCTGGCAGGAGGCATTTAGACCTTTCTGACAAGGATGGAGCAAAAGCAACAACTTTCATCTTGAAATCACAGGCAACTTCTCTCAGCAGAGAGGGTTACTGGATGTAAGAATAGCTCAGCAGGGGAGATGGTGGACTCTTCACCTTCTGCAGCCTGTAACATGAGATAAGAGAGCCTACTGAAGAACACGTTTAATCCAGTTTCTGTGAAAAAAGTACCTGTATGTGACGTTAGGGAGGGCAGAATGGGGGCAGGCTGGCTGCAGCGGCACACTGCAGGCAAACCTTGAGGTCTCCCAATGCTTGTTGCCTTATTCACTGGACACAGAAGAACACATAACGTCCATACTGGTAAGAGAATAAAGGAACCAAGATCAAGCTTCAGGGTTTCACTGGGAGCTGTGCTGGGGTCAGGAACGAAACATGCCTTGCACTACACAACTGCTCTGTGTTTTAATGCACCTTCTCTCAATGTATCAGGGGTTGGCCATGCTTGGAGCAAGACTGGGTGGCCCTTTGCATGAGGTGACACCAAGCACCCTGTTTCTAAGCTGTTTATCTGCTGTGTTTGACTCAAAATCAAATTGGTGTTGAGAGATATTGTTTTCCAGGTGAGACTGGCTAGTCTCAGGGAAAGGCAGAAGATGTCTTGAGCATCCTAAAAAAAGTCTATATAAAGCATTAAATTGAAGAACTGACTAGACTGCAGAGAGCAAATTGAATGGGGCAGCCCATGAAAATGGTTCTTGCACCTTCAAGGGTGTCCCTTGCCACTTTGCAGCTGAACAGTGAAGGCACCAGTTGTAGTGAATGATCAAGTCCTACGGTAGACCCTTGGCCACTGCTGCCCACCAGCCAGTCAGAGACCCACAAGAGAAACACCACAGGTCAACAGGCTTTGCTGCCAGGGCAGAGCCAAAGGCTGAGGTGAGTCCATGCCCCAGGAAAGGTGGTGATCAGGATCCTGGGCTTGGTTCTTGAGAGGTTTTTTCCTCCAGACCAAGGACAGAGGATCTGTATGGTGCAGTACAGACACAACCTGTTCTGATGGGCCTCATGCTGCACCCAGGAGGCTGCATTTGCCTGGGAGAGGCAGGGAACAGACATCCAGGCAATACATGCTGTCTTCATGGCAGACAATTCAATGCCAGCTGTGTACACTAGAAGAGCCTGAGCAGACACTAGCTGGGAGAACAGAGTGGAGTTGGAGGTACATCTTGACCTGAGCATGTCTCAGCCCATCAGGGGTGACCTCGGGATCCCAATATAAGCATCTTTGTCCCTGGTCCTTGACCATGAGGCACCCTAGGGTAGGGGGAAGGAAAGGAAACATCAGCATCTCTACCCAGGGNCATCCTCTTTGTCCCTGGTCCTTGACCATGAGGCACCCTAGGGTAGGGGGAAGGAAAGGAAACATCAGCATCTCTACCCAGGATCCCCACAAATTTTCACACCAGCATAGATGCAGTTCATAAATTGACCCTGCATAAATTTGGTGCCTGGAAGAAAGAAAAGAAACCAAATAAAACCTTCTTGGCAAATGGCCCTCTTCTCTTAGCTGGGTAAATTTTAGCAATTGAAAATATGTAAACAACCCCCTCCTCCATCTGATTTTCTCACCCTGACACCTACTTTCTGTATAAGAGAAATCCAAAGCAGATTCCCCTTGATGCATTAAACCCACTTTTGGGGGAGCAGAGGAGGGCACTCGCACAGGAAATAAAAACATGATGCAGACTGCGTTTTGTAGCACCTTTCCTGTTAACTCACCAAGGCATTTCCCAGCATATGTTAACATAAACTAAAACACACTAAAAATAAAACTAAGCTAAAAATAAACATAATGGAGGAAATGAACAATGTTCCCCTGGTTCAGTATATAGCCTGTACCAATGAAAACAGGAGGGACTGTGGCTCAGTTTTAAAATACAAAGGAAAGGATGAAAGCTGGAGAGTTTGAGTTTCCTGGGTGGAAATTCACTGAAAGTCTGATTTCTGCTTCACCTCATAAGGTTGTGATTGGGTACAGAAAGCAAAGAAGACCCCTTAGCTGCTGGCAGAGACAGCAGAGAGGGGTTCCTAGTGCTGGTAGCAAGGTGCAAGGGAGGTACACCAAGCTGCTTTGGTCTTCAGGTGCTTTTCCAATCTTCAGTGCCTCAAGTGGGTCCAAAAGCAGAAGGCAATTCTTTTTTCAAAACAAGGATGTACTTTTCTTGCATCAAACGCCTGCTGCATCCTGACCTGGAGATGGCTGCATTTCATCAGCAAAAACAGGATCTCTTTGTTTTCCCCAGCCCGCAAAGCACTTTGAGATCCTTCAAGATGAGAGATGATACAGAAATACCAAGCCATCATATATTTATTATTTTGGCAATGAGCGTTGCTAGACTGAAGTCAGGAAACCTCATTTCTTTGTTGCTTTTGTTAGTGTCCCTTTCTTGGGTTATTTTAGGAAAGCACTCGCATGCACGTACTGTTTATATAAGGCTAGGTGCGTGCAAATGGTCAATTAAATTCATTACAGGAATAACACAGATCTGTGATCTTTTACATAAGATTTTATACTCCTGGATTTTTATAGGGGATTTTTTCCCCAGACTCCACCTGCCTTATATGAAATGGATTATTAGCCCTTAAAAATAGATACTGCTATTTTGGAGATGAAATAGATTTTTAAAATATAATAAGGGGGGGAAACCTGGATGTTTCCTGATTTATCAGAGGCAGATCCTTTGCTATTAGTAAGACAGCAGGAGACTGTAAGCCTAACCCCACTCTAAATATTCAAGCCTTTTGTCCAGAAAAGCAATAGCATAAGTAGCATTTCCTACTCCGAAAGCTCTAGGGATCTGATTTACTCAAGTGTTTGCTAAGGGCACATGTGTAACCTGCAGTTCCGCATACCTGCACGACAACAGCGAGCGGAGGAAGAGAAGATGTGAGGATCTGCTGGGTCCTGCTGTGACCACACAAAGGGGACAGCATGCAGCTCTGTGTGCTTTGGCGATATGGGAACTGGCTTGTGCTTCAGCTATAACGAGACTTTAAAGAGAAAACCATCTACTTTCCTCCCTATTTGTCCCTATACGAGCTTCTCCCTATCCATAAGTGACGCTCAGCTGCATCCGGTCTATTCCTCCTTGCAGTCACTTTTGAGGGGGAGGGGAAAGCTCTCTAGCAATGAGAACACAGAATTATTTTAAAGGATGAGAAAATGTAATTGAAAAACCACATCAGTTGGCTGGGGTCTTAGAAGCATGTGTGTACATAGCTGTAACGGCTACCAGGAGGAAACAGACTGCATTTCAGGTGGACGCTGATCTTTTAATGTAAGGCTGAGAATAATATTTATATGCTGACTCACTAAGATTTATGTTTCTGTATAAGTCACACATGCACTTTAAAAAAAAAAAAAAAGAAAGTAAAAAGCAACTGCAGGATATTCATGGCTTCCAGAACTCTACATAAATCAATTGTACCATGATCCCACAAGCTTTTAGACAAACACAAGCACACTCATTCGTTATTGGGGATGTTCGCCCATTCAGGGCCATCAACAGAAGAAAAATGACAGTAGCAGCGATGTGATGACCCTAGCCAAAGCCCTTCACTCTTAACATTCCCACAGGTCCAGCAAAGCTTGGACTCAAAATCAGTATTCCCAGTGCGGTTTGAGTAACAGAGTGAACCAGAGCTCTGGATCGGCACGCTTGTAACTTCAGGGATCCTGGGATCTGAAAGCAAAACTAGACTTGGCAGGTTTGGCTGCCGTCAGCCCCGGCTGCCCTGAGCCCCACTACCCCTCTAGCGCAGAGCTGAGCACCACCCTTTCGTTCCTCCATGGACCCATGCCTCTGCTCGGCATGCTGTTTCTGCCTCATTTGTTTAGTCTATCTTGGATGATGGTCCTTCTCCATCCCTTTGCCAGCACGATGAGTCTGGAGAGTAGTGCCCATTCTGCAAACACCGCCTCTTGTTTGCTGCTTTACAAAGACAGGCAGACACCTGCGAGCGCCGGACATCAACAAATTAAAGCACCATTGCTACTATTATTACCCCTGAGTTACGAAAGGGGTGGTGTGAGAGTTGGTGAGGAGCCTGGGATGGACAGGGAGCCAGCACAGAGAGAAGGAGGAGATCTTCATCCCCACCTCCCTCAGTGCGGGGCAGACTGGAATGGATGGAGGCGGAGCTTGCAAAGTGCGTGCTGAAGAAGCTTGCATTTCAGTTTCAGTAGCAACCATCACCAATAAATCCTTAACAGAGGGAGCTTGGTTTTCCCACCAGGGAACTGTTCTTTAATGCAGTTTTGTGCAGATGCACAGGCCACGCACAAAATCTGTTTTCCTGCTTCCTGCCCCCCC
>VYXH01000328.1:178844-228574 GCA_013397275.1 Burhinus bistriatus
CTGGATTTTCCAATAGCACCTCAAAAGCCACCTGAGAAGAGTCACAAAACACTCAGTCAGGTAGATAAAAGCTCCAGAACTGAAGCACAAACCCCCAGAGGAGAAAGACACTCTGAGTGCCCATGAGGAAGTTCCCTGAGGAGACCATACCTGTAGCGCTGGTGGCCATATCCCTCCTCATGTTTTAGAAGGCAGGTGGTGGTGTCAGACCCGGGCTGAGCTGATGTCCGCAAGGCCACAGCTGCGATGCCCACGAGTGGGGAGGAGAAGTTGAGCAGCACCGAAGCAGCCCAGTGGGATGGGTCCTCCTGGCCATAGGTCATGTTGATGACAAGCGGGTTGTGCTGGCACGACAGCTCGTACATCCCTGCAAGATGAGGCAAAGAAAGAAGCCACTAGCTCAGCTCCAGGGATGTTTTCTCTGCTTTTGATTTACCTCTTCTGCTCCCCTACACATCCCAAAAGACCAGCTTGAAAAGCAGAAGATGCTGCAAGGGGGGACAGGGGACACCAGCACCCAACTCGGTGAGAGCTTGTAGTAATGGTGGGGGCTCCTGGTGTGTGAGCCCATAGGATGCTCACCCAAAGAGTGGTTCAGCCCATCTACGTTGCTCAGCTGGACAGTTACCCTCGGCTTGCGCTGGATGCTTGGGACAGTGCCATCAGAGGCCAGGAAGATCAGGAGGGAAGTGGGCACCACAGGTCTCTCAAAGCACACCTGGGCAGGAGGGGAAGAGAGACCCTGAGAGCATGCATACCAAATAGAGCCTTTCTGATCCCATATATGCAAGAGGGAGGGAAAGAGATAGCGTGGGGAGAGAGTGGGAGCAGGGTTAGGGGGTCAAAGACTGCAATTGTGCAGGGCAGCAATTGAGTGGGAAGAGGAGGGAAGGAAGGGTGCAGGAACACAGTCCTTTCCCTCCTAATTCCCGTTCTCCCTTTCACCAGTCTTCCTCAAGTGTATCAGTCCTGCCTTGCCATAAATTTATGGCATTTTCCCAGCTTCCGCATTTGCTGCTCTTAAAATTGAGCAACACCTGACTGAGACCTGGATAACCCCTTTTCTGCCCTCCCTTCCCCAGGTTCTGACTCCCACCGCACATGGTGCTGGTTGGGCAAGCGAGGCACCCAGAGAGCACAGCTACCAGCCCTGCCACCAAAATATTTCCATTAAAAAATAAAATAAAATCAAAACCAAAGATTCGGTTTTACCTGGAGTGACTGTAAACTGTCCGTCAGCCAACACACAGAAAGATTTGTGGGAAGAAGTCCTGCCTCCTAGGAGAGCCGACAGCTCCCCACTTGTCTACAGCCCCGAAGGCTACAGAAGGCAGCCGGGACACTCAGCATCAATCATGGCAGGGCAGATGTTTTTTGGAAGTAAGAGGATAGAAATGTTTTTCTCCCCCACCCTGGTGCCCCCCACCCAGTGCCGAGATGTGTTTTGATCAAGACGCACCCTACGGAGTGTTTTCATTGAATGCTGATGTGAAGGGAGCCCAGAAATGCAAGGCGAAGGTGTATTTCAGAGGAGGACAAGTCCTGGCTGGCCGGGCACAGCCCAAGGAGCAGACTGAGGGAGCGGAGGGGACAATCACTAGATTCACGACAGCAGCCCAGCCTCAGAGTGGTTTGTGCCACACCAGGCATTGCTCATGCACAGGAGGGGGAGAAAACTTTGGGCTTCATCCCAGTGCTCCCACCCTGCAAGGAAGTACTTGGCAGCAAACACCCCATGAGCGAGTCCCCAACACTGCCTACATGCTCCTTTGGCCAGGGCTTGCTCTTGCACAGGGCTGGCCCTGCTGCAAGGAGCGGACCAGGAGGCTGAAGCTACCCTCCTTTTTTTTTGGTTTTTTTTTGGCTGGTTGGTTGGTTGGTTGGTATAGCCCCACTGTCTCCCCACCTGAGCTCAGAAGCTGGTAAGAAAAGAAAGCAAGAAGGGAGGAAAGAGAAAGAAGAGCTAGCAGTGCTCAGAGCCTGCTCCAAGGAGCCCCATAGGACAGAGCTGCAGCCAGGAAGACCCAAGGAGCCAGCAGATTTTAACCCAACCACTGGCTGCACACTCCCTCCAAGCGTGGTTCCTCGGAGGAGGAGAGGTGGTTGGAGAAGTCAGGTGAGGCTTTGCCTGGACTACACAGCTTAAGGTGGAGCGTTTAGTCTTTCCCTTCCTACAGTGCATCGACTTGGAGCTGAAGGACACTGGCCCCAGGTTAGACCAACAGCAGCTGACTTGACTAACATCCCAATTCTATTTTTTTTTTTTAGTATGTACTATCTGCCTGGCCGCAGCAGGTTATTATCTTCTTAATTTTTCTCCTTTCCTCTCCCCTTTTCTGTTTGATTTCCTGCATATTACACATCCCGACTTGCTTACAAGTGATTTTGATTTCTCTCTTCAATGGATGTGTTAGAAACTAAGAATAAAGCATGGCCAGAGATCTGCAAATCATAACTATTGCCATCTGCAGACAGACCCAAGGTGCATGGTAGATGCTTTGTTAGGTGGCCCACTCTTGCCTCCAGCCCCAGTCCTCTTACAGCATGACCCAACCTTTCCCTTGCTCATTGGTGCCACCTCTTGAGAAACACTGTAGGAAGCAATTCCTACCACCTGATGAGTTTTGTGGTGTGGCTTCAACCTGGGTGGCACAGGTGCCACAGCTTTAAAATGGCCATGGGAGTTGGTGGCCACGAAACACCATGCACACGTGGGTACACATGTGCATGAACAACATCGTTCCTGTCCGGGCAGGCGAGTGTGCTAGGCAAATTGTCAACAAGAAGCTGTCTTTCCTAACCCAATATGTTACCAATCAGGCAAACTCTATTAAAAAAGGAAAAAAAAAAAACAAAAAACACAAAAAAGAAAAAGGGCATATTTATTACTAGTCCATAAATAATTTTATGGGCAGAAAATAATAGCACTCCTAAAGAGAGCATGGAGATCCAGTAATGAAAGTCTTTAATATAAACATCCATAGAGGAAAAGAACTGACCACAAGCTCCAATAAAACTGGAACACACTATAACCCCTGGTGAGAAGTGGAAAGCAAGCTTTCATCTAGGCAGGGCTGAGGGGGAGATTGCTGCTTTCTCACTAGCAAAGGAAGAAAGGAGGCACATTTGTCATGACCAGAGACTGAAGTCAGAAAGTAGGTTGTGAGCACACAGACAAGGAAGAAAGGGGGGAAAAGCTGTTAAAGGAAGTTCTTTGGAGAGACAGAGGACCTCAGAGGCAATAGCAATGTTTGTTGGCTCAAGTTTGATGACTCATCAAGTCACCAGACCGTCTTGGGAAGAGGTCCCCTCTGGACTACCTCGAGCAAAGCAGGGCAGGGTGCCCCTCAAACTGCAGAGGTAGCAGCCCGCCGGAGCCCGGCTTTCAGTAACACCAGGCAACAGCCGCAAAACTTCTAAACCATGGCCGCGGTCAGAAAATCAACACTTCAGGTGCCCTCCCAAAGGCAGCTCCTAGCCATGGAGGCAGCCCCTGAGCCCCCGTTGGGCTGCAGGACCAGCAGCCTGGACACAGAACTGCCTCCTTTGGTCTGAAGTCACCGGAGGGCAAGAAGACCTTCATGTCACAGCTGATTGTTGTGGGGTCGTGGTGCTCAGCAGCAACCTGGAGCACTCAGGACCTCTCAGGATGGCAGCATATATCCAGCTACCTGCTGTTGCTCTTCATGGCTGTGGGGAGCAAAGGCAGCTAGGACTTTAAACCCAGCTTGTGCCCACCCTTTGTGGGTGTAACAGCACAGCTTGACTGCAGGGAATAGTGAGGAGCGAGTTGTTTCTCAGTCTCAACACATTTCTGTGGGCTCCTGGTTTTGGGCACAGGCCTTCTCCTGGCAATCTGCCCCAGGATGGGTTTGCTGTTCACAGTGTGAATGGGGCAGCTACACAAGACATAGACATTTGGGGTTGACAAAGAGTTCAGTAGGATATGAAGTCCTATCCAAGCAGTTTTTAGGACTGCTGCAACTCCTACAGGACAGAAAAGGATGGGGTTTGTCACGAAAGCTCTGGGGTAAAGACAAGCAAATCCTTCTGTGCCTGACCACACATCCTCAGTTACCTTGAGCCAAACTCCCTCATCGCCCAAGGGCATCCTCTCCTCATCTGTATCCTGAGTGTTGTCTTGGCGAGGAGTGCAGGGGAACCAAGCAGCCAGGGAAAGGTCCTTTGGCATATCGTGAAGGTGGGATTTACATACCTGAAAGAAGAGATTTATTTCAACCCAGAAAGAAGCAAGGAAAGTGAGAGAAAGAAAGAAAGGAACAGAACCTACAAAACCTCAAGGAATACTCAACATGTTGAGAAGGATCCCAAGTCAGTTCATAGCATGAAGACAACTTGGGTTCCTAAGCGAGAGTGACATCTCACCACCCACACATGTGTACAGGAGGACTTTGCCCTTTTGAGGTACTGCAAATATGCTGTTGAAGTACTTTGTGGTGTTTGTGGGGCTGAGTAAGAAAAACATGAGCCAGGCTGTGAGATGGTAGGGACGACCACAACATCTGGACTTTGACTGGGCTGATGAGACCTTAAGATGCAATTAATTTGCCTGAATACCAGCTGTCTGTGCCTTTTGATGCCCTATGGTAACCCAGATATCCCCACAGGCCTGGCAGACAAAGCCTGGGAGATTCGTGAATCCTTCAAGAGAAGCAGACACCCAAGCCCACAACATCCTACTAGACATGTTTATCTAGGCAATTTAATCATACTGTGGGTCTCAAGAGAATGGTTCCTTACAGGAGGTCAATAAACATGCACGTATATGGGGCTAAATAGGACCTCTCTACATATTTCTTCCTCTTCTTCAGCTTGCTAGGCAAGAACATACACACCCCACGTAAACACCAATCAGGCAAAATCCCATTCTAGACCTCCAGGCCCTGCTCCAAAGCCCATATGAAAGATGGGAATTCTCCCATTGATTTTTTGTTGGCTTCAGATCAGAGAGTTGGAGAGCAGTGCAGATGCTGATGTATATGCGATTTTATTCTTTCAGGCTCTGACCTTATAAGGTATTAGACTTAAAGGATTTTTTTTAAAACCAACACAGTGGTACTACTCTACATGCTCCAAGTTGTGCATTTAGCTGGTGGGGCAGGGGTGGTCACTGTTTAGCAAACTGTATGGTCAGGGGAGGTGCTCCCTGCCTTGATGAAACACCCTCCTGCATACTGCAGTTCCTGGGCCTAGGGACTACTGAAAGAGCGGTCTGAGAAATGCCCAGGTCCTCTATTGGCTCCCTGCATGGGAACACAGTAGTCAATAGACACTTCCAGAGCTGCTCTGAATATTTTGGTTTTACCTCGGTACACGCTTGCAGCAGCGACTTCCCCAGCTTTATTGCACGGGCTTTGCTGGAAAAGTTTGGGGTTTTTTTATGGCCGTGCCTTCACTCACCTTCACAACAGGCTCTCCAGTGACCAAGGAAGCAGGGCAGGACTTTGCATCCTGATGGGAGGCATAGGCTTTCGCTGCCCACAAATCCACGTATCCATCCGGCGTGTAGGGACCACAGTCCAGAACACTGCTTGTCTTCTCGAATGGCTCACACACACCATCCCCCTCATGCACATAGCACAGGCTTGGTTCCCCTGCAAGGAGACCAGGGACGACTCATTTACAAACCAGGCTCTAAGTACATGCATATCCTCCTGTCCCAGGAGGCATGCTGGTCTTTTAGCCCTTGGATTTCCCACCACAATGGTCTGACAAGCTCCATGGATCATTCTACCTATACATGCACATTTTATTGAGATGAGGTGCACCACCCTCTGCTCAGAGGAGCAGTATGAATAACATACAGTTTTGACTCCTGCCTCAAAAGAATGTTTCAATCCATTTGGACTCACCAACACAGCTGAAGCCTTTTTCCTTTTTACACTTCCTGGAACAGCCATCTCCATCCAGCAAGTCCCCATCATCGCATTCCTCCTCCATGCTCCTAAGAGGACAACAGCCAGATGTGTTGACACCACACCCTTGACTCAATACTCCTGTGCTTCCACCCAATCATGAGCAAGGACCCCATATCTTGATTCCATTTCCACAGAAGCAGGGAGAAGAGGAAGAACGCCATGTGGAGTAAGGTAGAGGAGAGAAAACATCATAGCTTGCCAGGGGTTAAAAAGAGGTTGAAGACACAGCATATGGGAGAAGGCATGACTGTACTGTGACTTTCTTATAAGACCTGAGGCAAGAACTATGGGAGAAAATGAGGCTATATACAATGGAGGAAGTAGAGAACCAAGCATGGGAAAGACTTGCTGCTGGAGAAAGCAAGCGTTGGAGAGGGCAGGAGGTTCTGAGATGGGGCTGGTGTTTCAGTGGGAGCTGGAGAAAGGGAGGCAGAAGGGAGAGAGAGAAGGTTAGCCCAAGAAGACACAAGAATCTGCCCCCAGGTGACATGCATGGCATCTCATGAGGAAAAAAAGCCCATGCAGTTTCCTTGAAAAGGTTCTCCCCCAATACAGCGGAAAACAGACCTGATGGAAAAACCTGGCAGAAATGCCTTGATTCTTACCTATTCCTTTGTACAGTTACTCATCCCAAAACACAAGGAGCAAAAAAACTTCAGACATATATCTTGTGATGCTCACCCACCTCCACCCTCATCTAACAGGAAAGATCCACTGTGTCCCATATTCCCACCCTTGGCTCACTGTTCCACACATGGTACAAAGGAAAAAACTTTCATTTCCTGCATGGCTTTCCCCACAACAGCTCAGGAACAGGAAAGCCTGCCAAAAATCTCAGCTGCTATCTGGCCATTTCTGTTCCTCTCACTTTTCTATCGACTTTGACAACACAGCCCAATGTTGTCATTTGCTCTCTCTGGACCAAGTCTTCATCTAGTATGAATTCATGCTGAAACCACACTAGATTATACCACTTTAGCAGCTAGCCCTGCTGTAAGCCTCTTTGCCTTGATGGGTCTTTTACAGTAGCACAATCCCTCCTGCACTTGCTTCAATTGTCCACCTTCCTCACACCGTTAAGAAAGCTGTTTTCAAAGGAAAGTGATTCTGAGTAACCTGGAAGTTGAAGTCTGAAAAAGCCCAAATATGGAAATTTGGCATAATTATCCCCAGATGGAGCAGGTGAACCATTGGAATCTCTCAATGTAGAGGTGGTGCACCCCTCATTTGGGGTCTCTAAGCAGTGACCAAACAGCTCTCTAAAGACACCATGCTGTGTGGGACTGCACTTGCTGCAGAATTTGCTCCTGCAGGGCCACCACCATGTGCCCTGTGAAAAAGATTATGATGGCCAGTCCCAAAGGCAGATCCCTTTGGGGTCAGACTCTGCAACGGTTTGCTGAGATGGGGCAGAATCTAAGCACTGCAGTCAAACACGGAGGATATGCAGGTTGAACTCCTCATCCAGACCCTACTTCTCAAAAAGGCCACCTCCATTCCCTATGCACACAGCATTTTACAATACAAGCTCTATAGTCTAGTCATCTGGAGGGATTCAGTGTGCCATCTTCAGACAAGTACCTAAGGGTGGAGGACCAAGCTGGTGCTTCCCTTTGGGACAGGATGACCTGATAGCTTAAAGAACCTCAGCTGGGAGCTTGGGTTTCTTGACTTACATGGTGACCTTCCCATCCCCGCAGTAGGGTGCTCCATGGACATGGACAAGTGGTGGTGAGGCTTCTCCTAAGGTTGTTCCAGAGACTGCCTGCACCTGGTAGCGGTACCTCTGCCCAGGTGTGACTTCCCTGCAGGAACAAAGAGGACTTGAACAAAGAGCAGGAGGGAACAACCCATACATCTGCAACAGATTTGCTCACCACAGCTATAGAAATCACACATTTGTGCTCAAGTAATATCACAGTTTGACATATGACTTCATATTCTAAACTGCCAGAGGCAGAGACTGTGGGAAAAGGGTCTCTGCCAGGTCATGCAGAGGAGCCTGCTGCTTATTTCCCTAGGGTCTGAGCTGGGGAGAAGCTGCATTAACTCGAATGATCGTTTTACTAGTTGTGTTGATGGGAAAAATGTTTCCAGGTTTAATGAGCTCCTTCTAGTTAGCCTGGGCTCCTGGCAAGGGTTGTGCTAGCATGATGGGTCTGCAACAAGCTTCCTTGATGGATAAGAAAGCTGTTCATGGTATTGAAAGTGGTAACTCCCGNGGAAAACCATCCAGGAATTCAAAGGCATGACCTGAGGAAGTCATCAAAACTGCCCCAGCCACCCACTCAGCCTGCGACAGAGTAGCCTCATCACTCACGTGTCAACAAACTGGCGGTGCACCTGTGCTGGGGCAGCAGGGGATCCATTTGCAAACGGGGGGTCACGGAGGACTCGGTACTGGATCAGCTTGCAGGCAGAGCAGAGAGGGCTGTGGGGCATGGAGGTCAGCAGGGCTGTGTCTATCTCCATCCTCTCGTCAAAGGTGTAGATTTTGACTCCAGACACCTTTTTAGGGATGTTGAGCTTCACAGTAAAGGGGACATCACAGAAGGTGTCCAGGGGACCCAAATGGATGGACTCCCCCTGCTCTGTCAAGACTTCAATGTCAGACAGCGCCTTGGGAGAGCCAGTGGAGAGGTATGTGGTCCAGAGGGTGAGGGAATCAGGGTAAACGGGGTGCAGGAAGCGCAGCTCCAGGATGCAGCCATCCGGCTGGGGGCATGGCACCGTCATGTTCATGTGGTACAGGTGGAGCTCCGGACTCCAGGCCTGCAGGCTGGGCTCACAGGGCTGATCCACATCCGGGGGCCCTGGGCAGGAGGGACAAGGTGGAGGCTGATGAGACCCAGGTGACAGCTGATCTCACAGGGGTCCCAGAGGGGCAATCCTCCCTGCAGCTACCCCGTGGGCGCTCATGCATCTCTGTGCTATAGCTAGACACCCATGTGGTTTTGCACCCACTACAGGCATGTACCAGAGCTGGTGGCATCTGCCCTAACCTCCTAGAAAGCAACAAGCACCACTGGTCTCCCAGTTCCTGGGTATGCATACAAGCACAAGGCTTGGCAGATCTAGTGTCTCACAGCCCTCTAAAACAGGGACAATGGTATCCATGCTGCAGCTGGTTGCAGTGCTACCAGCAGCTCTAGAGACAGCCTGGACACAGCTGGGGGACACAAAGCTTGCTGTGTAGTCTCGTGGGCACAGGAGGTTTGCCAAGAGCACCTGAACTCTGAGTCCCTGTGGCTCCATGGGTTTGGACAGTAACTAAGCAGAGCAAGAGACCAAAGCTTTCCACGGGTACGTGCTGGAACAGGTCACAGGCAGGAAGGGACCAGGTCCAAAGCAAGCCGGGGAAGCAGCTCTGGAAGCCTGTTCCTCCACCAGGACATCCAGGACAGTGCCCAGGCTGACCTAAAAGCCCCACCTGCCTCCCCTGGTGGTGGATTAGCACTCAGCAAGAAAAACGTGGTGTTGGGATTTCAGTCCCAGAAAGCATCACTGGAATTCATAATCCTGTAGTAGGAATACCCTTGTCTTCAACCACCACTGCCAGCATTTCTTAGGACCCAGCACCAATTCAAAGCCTGCATCCATTTAATATTAATCTTCTAAAAACCATAAAACCTGTCTTTTTTTTCACCAGAGCAAACATGTATTTGTGATAATTGCAGGTCATGCATAGGAGAAAACACCATCCAGTAATTCCAGAAGCAGTTTTAATTTGCCAGTGAATCAGACAGGTGAGGGAAACAGGAAGTACTGACAATAAATAAGCTAAGCTTTGATTTGTTTGGTATCACTGAATAAGCACTTATTTGACTATTTCTTTAAGTCGACTTCCCCCTGCCCTCGACTTGCAATGCTAGTGAGAGATACTCAAATTAAAGAGTTTTCAGGCGCAGAATCTCAGCTACATCCTGATACTTCTTTTCTTAAAGCATGGGCGACATCTCAAAGGTGTAGTAATGTCCAAACTGCACTTTCTCAGCAGTCACCTTGGTGCATTTTCAATTGATCTCAGTGGCTGAAACGTGCAGATGCACAAAACTAACAGATCCTCTGGCTTCACGTGGTTCAGCAGCAGCACGTGCACTACGTACAGCCCACAGTATCATTTCACCTGGTGTCCTGCCTCCTCTGCTTTGCCCTTGGAGGAGCTGAGGTAGCATGAAAAGCCCAACAGCTCCTATGGCAGCTGCATGACCCTGAAAGCCACCACCATCATGTCCACAAGGTGGGTCTCTAAACCAACACCTGGGTCTCAGCACAAAAGAAGTTGTGACACCCTGCTGTTCACCTTGTCAAGGAGGAATCGTGTCCAACTCAGATTGCCCAGGACTTGGTACAGACTGAGCAAGTCTGCTCAGCAAGGAGCTCCTCTTGCTCCCTTTGGACAAGGCTGCATCAAAGCCTGTGAATGCCCCTGAGGTTTTGGATGAGGTTCCCAAGCTCTATGTTGTAAGACTTATTTCAATGAAATGCCCCTTCCTTTGACCAGTATGTCTTATTAACACCTTTCTGGGCAATGATTGTATGGGTGTGTTGGTTTGTTTGTCCAAAACCAGCTGGCAGTTACCAGGTATCTCCTGGGCACCTAGAAGTCCTTCCTGCACTAAAGAGCCACCCCAAAGAGGAGACAACTCATTGTCTAAAAGAAAAAAAAGCTTCTTTTTCTTTTCCCAACAAGCTCTCATCTCTGTCCAGGGGATTCCAGCCAGGGAAAGAGAGGAGGTGTTTACCTTCTGCTTCTTCTGGGGTCCAGTAGCCGGAGGAATCGCAGACCCGAGGGGAAGAGGCCTTATACACATACTGACGGAAGGTGCCATCCTCTGCACAGTCATCACAGAGCATGTCCTGCTCCCTGCAGACAAAAGACAAAGGCACTGGCATGTCTAATTGTGACCAGTTAATTTTCCATTCATGTTTGTCCAGGCAGGATAAGATGCGAGGTTGGAAAAGCAAAGCTAAGCTCTCAGGAAGCCCCTGGGCATATCTTCCTCTTTGAAATAAGCTTCGTCAAAGACAGGAAAATAAGAGTGACCGTGAGACAAGACGGGTTTAATCCCTCTTCTTCTACAGGCTGTCTGGGTTGTCTTGGATGGGCAATTGAATCGCCTGTTCCCTACCCATGAAGTGGAGCTAAGAGACGTCACATTTCCCAGGGCAATGCGTCTGCAGTTGGGTGGGTGCACTTGGGTCTATCTCTGCTAAACTCCAGAATCAGGTTTTGGTTTTCATCACCACTGTAATACAGAACAGTCACAATAATGTCAATTAAAGGGTGTCCCACTGTGCTCTCCAGGAAAAAAAAAGGCACTTTTCTGTGATAAATGCCAGCCTCAGCCCATTTCCTTGACCAGTTCATCTCAGGGGATGCAGGATCCCCACTCTGGACCAGATCCTGCACCAGTTATGAGTGAGAGCTGGGGATGGATCCGAAGATCCAGCACTTGCCTCTTAAACCAGTGTTTTCCTGCTCCCAGACAGCTCCATTCCCCACCAAGGCAGTTTGTTTGGATGACTCGAGGCCACCCAGTGCTAAGAGGCTCTCATGCCTAGGGTGTGACAGGCACATGCTCTTGTTATCACTGGGTGAAAGACCCATAGTGGAAAGCACCAGTTCTTTGAAAAGGCAGCAAACACTGATGCAAGGTTGTCCCAGCTGCCCTCAAACAGCACTTTTCTTTTAATTGCAAGAGACAGCTTTGTGAAGCAGCTTTAAAACAAGTCCAAGAGCTCTTTAATGTGTGCTTATGGTCCCATACTAAAAGCATAGACCTAAAACCTGGTGGAAACCAAAATGTTTTAGTAAGAGGGGCTTCTGAATAGAGGCGTTGGTGGTGTATCCACATCTTGGTGACTCCCTGGTATTGGGGAGAAGGAAGACAGCCACCCGGCGCTCAGAGCCATGCATTGCTCACCAGCCAAACAAATCTGGTTCCTCGGCATCATTTCTCTGGCCTGAAAAGTTTCCTGACTTACCCCCAGTTAGTTACACTGTGAATCCGTGACAGCACTGGGAATGAAACCCAGCTTTTGTGGTTCAAGCTCCCTGCCTTAACCACAAGGCTGCACTTCCTCCTGGTAAATAGTTATTTTATACAATAAGTGCTAAATGAAGCTCATTTTTCATTCTGTAATTGCACTCTGGGGTTTAAGAATTGGCATTGCCTCCTGATGCTCTTTGGCTTCCCCTCCCAGTACCCCGACAGCAGAAAGCTTGCAGGAGAGCCCATGTGCCAGTGGGGCCATTGCAGCAGCCTGGCTGTTGTGTCTGAGGGCTCTGCTGGAGACGACTAAGGGGGAAAGGGGATAGGGCGGTCTGAACCATAGAAGATCCCTTGTCCCTTCTAGCAGGCTCCTGTGTAAGCGCAAGACCATTGCAACAGCAGATCCCTTACCTCTCGTGGATGACACCACTGATGGGAGGCAGCCAGTAGATGCTGAGGGAGTCCTGCGTCTGACCCGTGACCATGGGAGGAATCGGGATGGGCGCGGGCTTCTTGCTCTGGCCCCAGCGCTGGTACACCAAGTCCAGGTAGCAATGCATCCGGGCCACTTGGTTGGGGGTGAAGGTGTTAGTGCAATCATCATCTGGGGGAAGAGAGGTGGCAGGGATCGGTCAGCGGGGCATGACAATGTGCCCCTTTCCTGGTCTTCAAACCCGGTTTCGGGGACCTCTGGGAAGACCTGGGCGACACCAGTGTGTGGTTGCTCTCCTGCCAGGACTCTCTGGTGTCGTGTGTCCCCAAAGCCACAAGATGGCACTGCCTCAGCAGCTCCACATCCCTGCACTTGCCACAGCAGCTTCGGACCGCAGTGGCCTCAACACCAGTTTGCACCAGCTCTAACATCTGGGCTGTGCCACCATCCTCGTGGGACTCGCAGTGGGTCAGCAGGGGGTGACAGAATTGCTCTACAGGCTTTGGTCCTCCTGTGCTGCCAGGATGAACACCAGCCCTCCACAGCATGCCTTTGGAAACCAAACCAAAAGGACTCAACTCAAAGGTCCAAAATTATAATAGTACTAGTAATAATAATAAATAATAGTAATAATAAAGTTGTTTCAGGACTGGAGAACAAAGACACACTATCATGCAGACAAGAACAGCCTCAGTGCATCTCCAATGACTACAGACTGGCAGGGAGGGAGGGATGGAAACAGCCTGTAGCAAGAAAGGGACTAAGAAGCTACTTCAAGCACAGGCTGCAGCCTGCCACATCCCTGCCCACCATGAGGGAGCACATCAGTTAGGGAATGAGGGAAGGTACTATCAATGGAAGCATAAGGAAGAGAAACCCAAGTTTCTAGGGAAGGTGACCCCTTACAGTTTCTAATGACTATTACTCATTACCTGTGTAACTCATGTAGTTGTTGAAGGGCGTTCCCGTGAAATGTGTCTGGCCACAGGTGTCATTGGTAGGGTCTGGATCCCGGCAGAATTTACTCTTTGGGGTGGGGGCAGTGTCGGCACAGAGGTCTCCCGTCTCCATAGACGGAGTTGTCTCCCTGCAGGGATCGTCACAAGATTCCCGCTCACTCACTCCCTTAAAGACATGGTACAGCCCCAGGATATGTCCTACTTCGTGGATCATGGTGTTCGTGTGGCCATGCATACCATAATAAGCAGGGTTGAGGACAACTCCACCTAGAATTGCAAGTATAGAGAACGTCATCCAGACAGAGACAGCACGCAGCTGCTGTTACTCACCTGTGCTAGATAAAATTCGTCTCATTGTTCTTCCAGGTCACAGATGAGGTGCCAGATGGAGATTTGAAGATGGATGTATTAACCCTCTTGCAGGATGGGAAGAAGGCTCCTTTGACCTCTTGGAATGGAATGGGATGGGTGGTTTTCCTTCCCCTTCTGATCACACCACTCCCCCCAACATCTTCAATCATTTTGGCTACCATTTCCCTCTGTGTCTTTTTGCATGTTTATAATTTGGTTCACACTTACAACTCCAAATGAGGTTTGGAACCAATGCCCCAAACTGAGACATGCTGTGAATTTACAGGGATAGTCTTTTAAACAGGAGGAAAGAAGATCTTCCCCAGCCTAGACACGTGGTTAAAGTATACCATTTCCCATGGCAGGTAAGGAGAACGAGGTGCCTAGCAAATTCTTGATATGCTTGGCTGTGTCAACTAGAAGCCACCTTCAGCACAAGTCCATATGAAGGTTCAAATGCACTGCCTCTGGCCCCTACTGAGGCATCATCAATGGTCTACTGCTTCACCCTCCAAATCAGACCCTAAGGAGTAAATTTAAACTCATACGAGGTGTTGTTGCAATCCACTAAGCTTCTACCACAAAGCTGACTCAAATTCACTGTGTATTTTGGAGTGAGATTTTTCCAAAATGCAGCTTCTGGAGATCCCTTCCTCTCCTTCAGAGGGTCTTGTGTGTGGGCAAGGTGCACCAAGTAAACCAGGTGAGAACCCCCACCCATCACAGCCCTACTCCTTTTCACCAGGGCACCCCAGCCCCTTGGCTCAAGGGGGCACAAAGGGGCAGTTCATCTCCAAGCCAGTTTGGTGCAGGCTTAACTGTCAAAGATGCTGGAGCATGGGTACAGACTGGGTAAGTCTGTAAGTGGGGACATGGGTAAGTCCCCCAGAAACTGCTCAGAGCTCCCACCTCATACTGACAGCAATGGCATAGAGCTGGACAGGACCCTTGGCTTGCAGGACAAGGTGTTTTTCCTCTCCTGCTCATCCACCTGTGACAGGAAGAGCAAGGAGCAATGATGCTGAGGAAAGCCAAGTGGAGCGGATCCTGCCCTTTGCTCACTGTCAGCATCTCTGACTCCTGGCCTGACGTGCACGCCCTGTACCAACAACTCTGTACCACATCTGCTGGGAAACTCTCCATGGAGAAAGCTCAAGAACAAAACTTACCTCTCCTCTCCCACTTACTTTTATTTTGCCCAAATGAAAATGACTTTGGAAACTCTACATCTTTTCTCCCTGTTTTGAGGCTTTTCAGTGGCCATTTCCTCCCCTCTCCTCATCTTGCTTCCTTACTCCATCCGCTTTTCCATGCTGCCTTACAGTGGAGTGTGTGCTGGGGAATATCAGCAAGATGAAGGGGCAAAAAGCAGACCTCAGCATGTGCCCAGGCTGACTCCAGGCAATACCTCCATGGCATGGGAGGCTGTTTTTACCCAACCGCTTCTAACCTAGACAGTTTGGATGGCAGCGTGGTGAATAGTTGGCTCCGGCACAGCTCGCTCCCTCCTTTGCAGGGCCCTGGAGGATTTACTGTGCCAGCTACCTCACAGCAGAGCCTCTGCTACTGCATCTCTGCTGATGATTGCTGCTTCTGCCAGCAAAGTTAAAATTGGCAGGGGGCCACTGTGTGATCCTGTCTCCAGCCACAGCATAGACTGCTTGAAATCTACTCCTGGATCAGCTCCGTGCGCTACCGGACTACCTCATGTCCTCAAGTACAGGGCATTCCTTCCAAGAGAGGGCTTTCTTCAGATCACGGTGTCCCTGGCAGGACACCAGCAGGACTGTGACTCCTCTGGCGGAGCCATGCTGGGTGAACACTGGGTTGGGGCTGGAAAGGGGCCTTCAGAGATGCGCTGAGCAATTCTCTCAAGCCCAACAGGGTTGCAATAGAGTGAAGAAATAAGGGTGGCATCTTCTAGGGAGCATCCTGAGTGTGTGGCTCATGGAAGGGCTGGGAGACACCATTGACCTGTCAAGTGGCACCGCATCTTAGCTAAAAATTTATGTTTGTTGCTCTTCTTTCCCACAGTATGGATCTTATGCCCAGGGCAGCTTGGCTTGAGGCAAAGGATGAGTCACAAAGTAGCTGCATTCCCTTTCTCCCCAGTTGTAGAACACCAGAGCAGAGGACCTTTCGCCCCATCAGCCATCCCTTTAGTTGACTGCAGATGGGCCACAAGAAGGTACAGATTATGAAAAATCCTTTCAGGACCTTCATGTTGTATCTTGCTAATCGTTAGGTTTTTGCAAGCCATCCCCCTCTCAGTTACCAGGCTGGTCAATGCTATAGAAAGCAAACATCATCCCTTTGATGGAGAACCCAGCGGGCACAAAAAAGCTGCTTCTCATTTTAATCAAAACAGGGCATGAGAGAAGAGAGAACAGAAAGAAAAGGCATCTCTGCAGCCAAACCCAAGCCTGAACAAGGCAGGGGCTGCCTGCCCAAAGGTCTGAAGGGAGGAATGTGCACACAGAAAGAAAATAGTGTTCATAAACAAATAAATTAGATGTGAAAGCCCTGCACTCATCCTGCGGCACTAACCACAAGGAACGGGTCTGAGCACCAGGGGCACGGGAAGTCCTGTGACCAGGCAGCCCTCGTCCCAGCAGAAACCCAATGCTCTTTCCATGTGGGGGAATAAATGGGATTCCAGCACAGGGAGGGAGAAAACTGTCACAGGGGTGGGATGCCAAGGTTGGGTTACCCTGTGCCTCCCTCCTCTCCGCTGGCTTCCCCTATCCCATTCCTCCCCCACACTCCACAAGGGTGGTCATATTTTTAGTACTTTTTTTTACAGCTAATTAGATGGCAGGATTAGAAACAGCATGAGAACTCTGCCTTCCTTCCAGAACATCCCCGTCCCTCTATGGCCTGTCCCCACAGCTCCCTGATGAGCTGGGAGAGCTCCCAGCTTTGGACCAGGAAGTTGTATTTCCCCTCTGCAGGGTCCTGGATGTGAAGGCAAGATGTGTAACACCCCAAC
Organism: Burhinus bistriatus; assembly: GCA_013397275.1. Taxonomy (NCBI): domain Eukaryota; kingdom Metazoa; phylum Chordata; class Aves; order Charadriiformes; family Burhinidae; genus Burhinus; species Burhinus bistriatus. The sequence goes on from VYXH01000328.1 coordinate 195,512, forward strand.
AAGATCAGCCTCCCCTCTCCCTCAACTGCAGATCAGGCTTTCCTTCTCACCTCTGCCTCGTCTTGCCCTGGAAGATGCACTAAATTGGGCTTTAAGTGAACTCTCCCTCTCATGCCTGAGAACCAGCCCAAGGAGGCCCCCAAGGTCAGCATTTAGACAGCCCAGCTGAAAACTTCAATGTCTGAAAGGGGCCTACAAGAAATCTGGAGAGGGACTTTTTACAAGGGCATGTAGTGATAGGACAAGGGGTAATGGCTTCAGACTAGAAGAGGGTAGATTTAGATTAGATCTCAGTAAGAAATTTTTCACTATGAGGGTGGTGAGTCACTGGAACAGGCTGCCCAGGGAAGCTGTGGAGGCCCCATCGCTGGAAGTGTTCAAGGCCAGGTGGGATGATGGTTTGAGCAATCTGGTCTAGTAGGAGGTGTCCTTGCCCATGGGAAGGGGGTTGGAACTAGATGATCTTTAAGGTCCCTTCCAACCTAAACCATTCTATGATCCTATGATTCTGTGATATCAAGGGGGTCCAGCGCTCCAAGGCAGGTGAACTAGAGTCTTCCTTGGACTTGCCCACCAAACCGAGGCCAGGCAGCTGGAAACTGCAGGGCTGGTCTTGCCACATGCTCTCCCTCCAGACCAGACCTAGCAGCTACAGCTGCAGAGCTGGTAACATCCCCAAGACCAAGCCTCAACTCTGTTTGAGCAGCAAGAGATGCCCAGTCCATCAGTATAGTGAATGATTTGCACTGGTGAGGATCCCACTTCACCTTCACTCACACATCTCTTGAAAGGTCCCAGGACGTTACCCTGCTTCAAGCCATGATCAACAGCAATGATGAAGGACTCTAGTTCAAGCCAGCCCCCAAGAAGCCAACCTGTTCCCGGCTCAGGGCTCAAGTAAGCACTGGATCTTTAAAGAGCAAACCACAAAGCTGAACCTGTATCACAGGGCCAGTCTTCCCCAAACACTGAGTCACGGCAATTAATGGAACAAACGCATGATGTTTAGTCAGACAGGAAGATGGCCATTGCTTAAGGTACCTTTGATGGAACAGCTGGCCTTCCTTCAGGATCCACTGACCTCAGCCAGATATATGAGCTGGCCTCAGCTTATATAACTACAGAAAGTATTTATAACATCAAATATTCACAATTCCCTTGCCTTTCGACCATGTTTACGCAAACACAATTCTCATGCAGCTACACATGAAGTTTAGAGCATCTGTCTTATTACATTGCTAGGGTTTTTGAGGCAAGGCTTTCCACTGTGGAAAGCTAAGTTTTTTTATAGGACAGGAGTTCTTCGACTCCTTGTGTTTTGTAGTTGAAAAGATTTACTTCTAAGTTGTCAGGAAATTCATTCCAGACTCCAAGCAAGAGCTCTGAATTTGAGAGGAACTCACTGCGATTACGGTGGAAAGACTGAGACAGACAGTATGGTTCGAAGGAGTGGTGCAAACAGACCTGAGATCTTCTACCTCTGCTGCTAGCTGGCTGCAAGTTGTCTCTGTCTAGGAGCTCTACAGCAGCTGAAACACTGCCTATAGAAGTGTCATAGACCAGCTCACCCTCTCCATGGCAATAATTATCTCTTGTGCTTCAATGAATATAGTTGCTGTTGGTTAGCATTATTACTCATCTAAAATGGTAAACCATCCCTAAACTTTCAGAAGGGCATCTCCGTTCCACAGGAGCAGAGAGTGGCATGGGGGTAGCAGGGTCTGCGTGCTGACCTTAAAATATTAAGGTCAGGATAGACAGGCAATTAATGAGATTCAGTGCAAGAGAAGGAGTCTGTCTTCTTGGAGACAGACCTCTCTCTTGTGTAAAGACCTGTCTCCACCGCTGGTCACTGTTAGGCCCTTATATAAAGCTCATGAAATTTTCTCGAACTACTATTCACTCCTCCCAAGGCTTTCCTTGGTCTTTCCTCACTGCTTTACCTTCACATCTATTCAGATTCTCCAGTAGCCTCTTGTGAGAGGTTTTGACAAAAGCCATAAATTCATGACCTGCTCAGTCCTAAGTTTCTTCTATGCTGGACAATAATATACATTGTGCATGGTACAAACCACTTGATGATGTGGTGGAGACTACTGTTTACAGAGAACAGAGTCTACCACCCGCCCTCCCAAGCTCATTAAATCTAAAACCAAGGACAGCCTTGAACCAAAGGCTTCAGTCTGTGCCAGAGCCTCAAAGAAGTTCAGATCCAGCTTCATACTTCACAGCTTTGGCACCAGAGCCAAGACAACACCCCTTTTCCCCTTAACCTCCACGGTAAAACCCTGATCCAACATTTCCAGATGGTGCCACCTCTTGTGTCCCCAGCTGGACACAAAACTCTGAGACTGGAGTTAAATGCAAGCTTTTGATGAAACCAGTTACCCTGATTACCCTTCCGTACAACTACTTGCGAGCCATTGGGAGGGGTCTGAAGAGAACATGTGTGGCTGAAGCACTTGCTGTAGTAAGCTGATTGTCAAGCTGAGCCTTGGAAGTGATTTCTGGAAGCTGAAGGAATAAATTTCATGGAGATCGGCCTTCCTCAACAGGCAACTGTAGCAATAGGCTATTGAAAAAACAGTCCTGAAATACATTGAGGGAGGGAAGCTGGCAAAAAAGAACTTTAAAACAGGTCTTTAACAGCAGTATAAAACTTTTAAGGGTTGAACATCACGCACTTGTAAAAGCAGAAGGTCTGGGTCTGCTGTGCAGGTGTCAGGAGTAATTATTTCCAGTTACTTATTGAGAAACACTTTAGATGTTTTGACTGTAAAGTGTAAAGGGCTTTGCCAGAAAACTGACACTGAAGAGGTGGAGGGAGAGGCAGGAAAAAGAGAGACAGCAGAAATAGGAGAGAACGCACAATACATTTGTATTCTAGTGAAGCAGTTGCCGTTTTGACTATTTGGCAGCCTGCCAGGACTGATGACCTTAAGGGTCTGCCTTGCATTCACTGAAGCCAAGGAGAACCTTGCCTCCAGCAGGTAGTAAGCCAAGTTATAAAAGCATGGTTTAATTTGATAGTCATCCTCACATTTGCAGCTCGATTTGGAAGTGGCCCGTGTTTGCTGCCTGGTCAGCTCTGGAGTCGCTTAAATCTGGAGAGTGAGGTTCACCATTTCCAGAATCCTGGAAGATAGACCTGGAAGGCCCCAGAGAAACCAAATGCATGTCTAAACCCCTCTCCAGAGCCTGCAGCTCTCCCCAGGCTCTCTGTCCCACTGTCTCACTGCCTTCACCACTAAAAGTTTCTCATACCAATCTGGAAGTCCCTGGCCAGGCTGTAACCCCACCACCTTTTCCACGTGGACACAGGGAACAGGCAGCTCCTTTCCTTACAGCAGCAGCTGTTGGTACACCCGAAGCCTGTTATCATGACCTTCTTAAACATTCTCAATGTTGAGCCAAATCATGGTTGCTTCTTTTTGCCAAGTCAACCAAGAGACAGTAAAACCAACAATCTTGAGACCCCCATGAGTGGGGTAGCTTACTTACCAAGGTGACTAAGGGCCTCTTTATCCCACGGCCAAGTGGCAGCACCAGCCAACTCTTCCCTCACCGAACTGGCGAAGTAAACGTTGAGGAAGTGGGTGCTGTTCAGCTGCAGTGCCTCCTTCAGCTCCTTCACACTCACATACGCCCTGCAAGGACAAAGGAGAGGAGACAGTCAGCGTAGACTTCAATGGAACAAAGAGGAAATGCAGGAGCCACTGTAGATACCCTGGAAAGTGTGCAGCAAACCTGGAGACCCCATCCTCAACCCTCTGAAACCAACAGCACCTAGGAAAGTGTGGCAAAATTCAGCAAATTTCAATAGAGTGCCCCATGGTAGTATTAATTCTGCTCTGTGAGGTGCATGAATTGCTAGTGAGGGGTTTGTGAAGGAGGCAGTCATGCAAATCTGAAGAACTTTTTCCAATTACAGTAGCTTTGTTGACGAGTTCTACTCTTAGAGAAGGTTATCCAACAACAGGGACAGAAGAGACTCCATAGAATAGCATAAAAGGAGACAAAATGGGAGAAGAAACAATGGGAGAAGAAAGGAAACGCAGAGGTCAGTCCTGCTAGGGAAAACAGAATGGGTTTGGCATCAGGAAAGTGAAATTTGAGGAAAAAAAGTGTTTTTTCCTCAAGATGTGAAGAGAGAGAAAGGAATCCAGAACTCCAGCTGGTTCCAACAAGGGGTTGTCCCTGATACAGGTCACGGCAGGAATGGACATCAAACCTTATTCTTGGGAGCAGAGAAAGTTCACCAGCTGGGGTCAAGAAGTCTCTTCTCCAGCTTCTCTAGCCTGTCTGGAGAAGTTCACAGCCATGGCTCTCCACTCTGTCTTTTTCCCCAGGATAACCAGTATGCCAGAGGTGGCAAGCACAAGGGGTCCCTGCAGAGCTCAGGCACATAACACATCAAGAGGCATGCTGCCTCACACCCATCCCTGTGCATTGTATAAGGGAAAGCATGAGCAAAAGGTATCTATCTCAGAATTTGCTCTGAGACATCTGCCTTCCAGCTCTGCTCAAAACGGACCTTGGAGAAGAGTGCTGCCTTGGTCCCCCTAGCACTGAGCCAGAAGCAGGGCCCTCTTCAGTGAATCTCTCTCTGCATGTGATCTGAATCCCCTCTGAGAGGAGGTCTGGGATGTCTGCAGGAGCCAGGGCAGGGAAGCGCAAAAGGTCCCAAAATAAGCTTAATGGGGAGAGAGGGACATCTCTGGAAACAGCTCCATCAAAGGACATGTTTACTGGGGAAAGCTTCCTGACAACACTCCTGGCTGTCTCTCCCCTCATGTCCAGGGCTGGGAATAAAGAGATGCAGGAATGAAACATATACTGGAATGGGGATATCAAAGACATCCATTTCTAAAGGACACAGGAAGGTAATGGGCTGGGAGAGATGGGTAGGCAATAGGCATTGCAGCAGAGCAGTAACACCCGTGGGTATGTCCAGGTGTCCACAAAACAATGTTCACCACATGGCATGCCTCTCAGCACTTTAGGTTTCACTCTCCCCTCCGCATGATTGTTTCTGCACAGGTCAGAGGTCTATATTGCATTCACTAGTACATCCACAGTCCCACTGCTGATCTTTAGGGAGTTCATGTCCTCAGCTGTGTAAAACGATCAGGATCTAACTTAATAATAACAATAATAATTCCAATAATAATAGCAGTAGGATTGCAGGGCCTTGGGCTGTGCTACAAATGCCAGATACTCTTTTAAATATAGTACTACCATTTCCACCATCAGTGCCATTAACCTCACAGGCTGAGACAGCATTAGGACAGGTAGCTCTAGAAGACATTGATTCTAAGTCTTCAAAATCTGAGGACCCTGACTCGCGGTTTGTGAAGCCATTCATTTAAGAGATTCTAAGCAGAGGAAAAACTCATGGAAACGCTTCAAATACATCACTGTGGAATGATGATGGAAATGCACCATTGTGGAAATATGTCATAAGAATGACTAACCTGCAGCACAAAGCCAACAGCAACATTAAGGTGGTGGAAAGCATTTCACTTATTCCCATGCTTCCAGGAGCAATTGGCATCTTTGAGCTGCACAGAGAGATTATGAAGGGAATGTGTTCGTTTCTTGACACTGGACCAGCCATAAAGGCACATCAGCTATATTTGAACGAGCAGCTTCTGTAAAAGCTGCATCTATTAGTGCATTCCTCACCTCATTGAATTATGGAAGGAAGCACCAAAAGCTGAGCATGGGCTAAGGGGAAAAGGGCACATTCTCATCCAAGATGTGAAATGAGAAGGGAAACCAACGAGAGATGTGCAAACACACTGTTTGAGACGGTAAGATCCCTAGCCAAGTTATTATACCAACAGACCTGTTTAGAAAGAGAGAGGCTGTTACAGCAAATGGAAAAGGAGAAAAAAGAAACAGGATTCCAGAAGCAGACTAGAGCAGGATGGCATGTAGAACGCAGCCCGGTAAACACAAGGGTGGCCACTTCCCCAAATCTGAAATAGCCAAAAGACTTTCAGAAGCCATCACTGACTTGGGAAGTGTCAGATAATCAGGATCTGCTGACTACCTCCCCCCTACCATCAGCCCCAATAGGCCATACTGGGCTGGAGACATCTCACCCACCTTCCCAGTGACAAAGCAGCTCCAAAACTTCAGTCCCTTTAGAAAATCTTGGCTGGACTATATGGCAGCATTTAATGGTGAGATGGGATGACCAGCTTGTCTTCACCAGGCCCCAAGATCTCCTACCACAAAGCAGCATTCCCAGAACACTTTCCCCAGCCACATCAGCTTGCGGAGAGAAAAATCTCCCAACCGGAAACGGCAAATTAGGAGAACATGATCTCTTCTCTGTGATGCCTCGCCTGAGCATCCCAGACACGCGCCACGCTGACGCCATCCCTTCAATCCAACCAAGACGGGAGCAGGCCGGGAGGAACAGATAGGGAGAAAAATAAATAAACCTGAAGGACATATTTGTGGCATGACTCGGAAGGAAGAGAAGCAAAAGTTTCATAGAAATAGAATGTAAAGGAGGGAGAAGAGGGAGAGAAAGTCTCCTTCATGCACCAGAGCTGCTCGGGGGACACAGACTTAAAAATAACATTGATTCCTGACCTATGATATCTTGGAAAAATAGCCCCAAACCCTTCCAGGCTGTCCAAATTCCGAGAGCTGACGTCAGCCCTATTCAGAGGGATATTCCCGCTGCCCCTCTTGTGGAGACATGATGTTTTTCTGACTGTCGCCTGCCGTTCCCTTGACACTAGCAACATTTTTTGTCAATCCTTAATTATAAATAACTGTAATTTCCTCCATTGAGAGATCTGGATGGTTCAGGGCTGTGTCAGGGGTAGGGGGAGCTGTTCCAGTAAAGATGAATGGAGGAAGAGAGGAAAGGACCCTGATTTCACCCACTACATCGTGGAAAGCACAAATATCCTCCTGCTGGTGTCCCCCAAGACATAACTAAGACCGAAACAACTCTAGAATGGGCAACTCCAATTCCCCTCAATCCACATTTCCCACTGGCATCCTTAGCTTAGACAAGGAGCATGTAACTGGCGTCTTCGCCTGTCGCTTACTGCCAAGGTCACGCTCTCCCTCTTCTTCAGCACTTCTGTGATTTGCCCAGGGGAGAGGCAGAGCAGCCTTTGGTCTCCACAAACAGCCTAAATGACAGCCCTCTCCTCTGCTCCTCAAATAGCTTCACGGCCTACAAGACGGGAGTATTCCAAACTAGATGGTATTTACAGCAGGGTGTGCACTGCAAGCCAACACACAAACACAAGGAAGGCCAGAAGGACACATGAAGGCATCAGCTAAGCAGCAGAAAAACCAACCCCCAAAAATAGGGTAGAGGGTAGAAGAGAGACAGAGAAGGGCCATTAGGTTTTCCAGATTCAAAGCAAATATTTTTCCAAGAGTGTCCAAAACTCACTGGTGAGCAGCTAGCTGCATGGTAATACCACCTTGACCTGCAGAGTATTTGCAACCCTGGGAGAGTGGAGCTTGCAAGAAGAGTATATGCAACAGGAGAGGGAGATGACGGATGTGAGGGTTATGGACTGCCATTGTTAGAAATGAGCGTGGTCATGAACAACATCTGAAATTATGGTATTTGAGGGAACGAGTCCAGATATAAGGGCCTCTCTCATGACAGGTGCTCACCTGTGATACTGTTGACTTAAGTTCTGCTGAATGACACTAGCTGACAATCTGACTTTAAGGCAGGCTTAGGTACGACACTGCATACTGTTTTACTTGTGGGACTCATGGTTGGTAGAAGGCAGATGGGGAAGAAGCCTGGACCTTGTTTTGCTCTACAGCAGCACAGTGGATCCACACTGATGTTTGTGTGGTCCTGGTGCTAGATCAGAAGCATATGGCTCCGTAGGGGATGTAGCGATATGCTGTCATTGTGTGACATTTCAGGCTATCAAAAAAAGGAAAGGAAGATGAAGTCCAGAAGCTTCAGTGACTGTGTCACCATAGAATAGTGGAATCAGAGACTCATAACTGCAGATGGAAAGGACCTCCACAGGTCATCTAGTCTGACACTCTTGTTCAAAACAGGTCTAATTAAATCAGGTTGCTCAAGGCCATGTCCAGCTGAGACCTGAACAGCTCTGAAGACAGAGCTTTCACAATTTCTCTTGGCAACATATTCCAGTATTTAACCACCCTCATGGTAAAAAAATTCCTAATGTATAATCCAAATTTCTCATGTTCTAACTTGTGTCTATTGCTTCCTGTCCTGTCATCATGCACCTCTTCTCAGAGTCCTGCTCCATCTTCTCTGTGTCACCCCATTAGATCAAATGGGAAAGCCATCAAATGACTACAGCTTTGCATGGAAAAATATTACTGCACTAGACTTTACCACACTGTCTAAAGACCCAAAGCTTCATTTCTGATCCGTTGAAAAATCATGTTCCATCCATGATCCCAGGCCTCCCTGGAGAACCCTCGCATCCCTTTCTCATGCTTTTCCTTGGGCAATTTTGTCCTAGCCCATGGGACAGAGAGCATCTTTTTTACTCGTGAATGTAAATCAAGCTCTGAGCTGGTTTGGTCAAAGGGGAAGACTTGACATATTCTGGAGAGGCAGAGCTGTTCCTGCTTTTCCAGGCAGCAATTTCTGGCAGCAACAACAGCACCACTGCTGGTGCACAGGTGGGAGAGAGGAGAGGACCTGCTAATCTATGGGGTAGTAGAATGGACAATCAAGCTGTAACACAAGCCTGACGTGGTTTAAAGTAGGAGAAGAGCAGCAAAAGTGGCATTTTTTAGTGACAGCCATATCATAACAGGAAGTCTTGGGGCCACAAAAGTGGCCATTACCACTGAAAGGCAAAAGGTGGCACTTCTGAATGAAAAGCAAGGCCAGCATGTACCCCATGCAGTACCATAAATCAAACTGAATCCTCTGGGTACTGCAAAGGATGAAGTGTGTAATGCCACAAGAATTCCACTGCAATTCAAAAATAGGAGTCTTTTCCCTGTAGACATTTCAGAGGGGATGTGGGAGTGGAGTTGGGTGGAAACTATCCAAGTGCCCTCCATGGACAACTGGAAAATACTTGAGACCCAGCCAGCTCCAGCTAACCATACAGCCTAATGAAGTCACAGGGGATTCCTGGCCCTACTTTCATGTCCTTCACCCACCGCAAGGAAATTCCTCTTCCTACTCCCGCCAAGCAAGGAGACTCCCTTTTTCCCCAAACCTCTGCTTTACAAATGAGGAATCCCTCAGACTTCCCAGGAATGAGCACCAGCCTGCCAATAACTTTTTTGATGCATGGACAACACATTCCCCCAAGGCTACAAAGGGTTAATGCAACACGCAGCAGCCTTCCATCTGAGGCAGGCAGCCACAAGCATAAGAGCCACAACTCAATCTGTGAAGGCAGGTGCTGAATCAAGTGGCATAAATATTTTCAGAGTGCAGACTCTTTAAACTTTCCATATCATCAGTAAAGAGAGATGGTCCTCCAGATGTTGAGCTAAAGTGAACATCTTCCAATTCACCCTACCAGAGGACTCCTCTCCATGGTGGCTCTTTAGGGGGGGTCTAAAGAGACAATCCTCCAGACTCGGGCTCTCTGCTTGCATACACGAACCCTCTTTGCTAGAATTTGTGAACCCTCATTCCTGTTCCCATTACGTGCATTCCCAGGGGATGCTCAGCCTTACCTCCCTTCTGCCCTGCTGCAGGGAGACAAAGCCCATTACCACAACATAAACATGGTACCATCTTGGCACAGCACACAAGCCAAGATGGGTTACGTGGTCTGCCTCCAGACTAGACTGATGGTGGCTCTCATAACTGCAGCTGTCTCACACTCCAGATTTACCTGCCCTGAAATTTCTGGTGTTAATGCAGCTGGGGGAATGCAGTATTTTTAGGAAAAAGCTTAAGTCCTTCTGTACTTGTTAAGACTTGCATCCCCATGACCACGGTGTAGGTGCTCTTACTCCAGTCCAGCACTATGCTGCCACAAACATCATTGCCAGCATCATGACAACTTGACGAGGCAGCAACATCCAAATGACTCTCACCTGGACAGGCTTTGGTGACACAGCCAGATACAAAACACATGCAAGGGATCACAGGAAGCACAACACTGCTGGAATAATACCCTCTTGTAGTCCTCAGGAGTCTCTCAACAACTTCACTGGGTGTTGGACTCCAGCCAAAGAGCATTTGGGTACACAAGGGATGAGGGCATTTCACACCTCTTGGACATGCCTGGAAAAACCCACCTCTGAGGCACTGACAGCATGAGTAGAAGAACAGCCTAGGAAGCAGCCATCACTGGCAGCACCACTTAAGAGACAGTTTAAATTTTGCATGAGTGGCTGAGTATCAAGATGTCAAAGAGGACAAAATGCTCCTACGTGAGGGCCCTCGGGATCAGGGGTTTCCCTTATGCGTGAGCAATTCTTGTTGGATTCAGAGGTAATCCTCAATCTCCATGTGGGAGGTGGTATTTGGCTTTGGGACTGAAGCAATAGCAGATGTTGCAAGGTCAGAGAGTTGCACTGGCAAAGCTGCAGACAGGATCACAAAGACAAGTTGTGGTTCGAGGTTGTGACCCTTCCATATAGATTTACTGGGGCAAGGGACCAAGAAGCCTGCAGATCACTAGAACACAGCAGGCAAGCTCCCAGTTACATCAAATGGTAGCACACAACTCTCTGAGGTCAGATTTGGAAAAGACAAACAATAACATTAGTGTTAGACCAGAAAGCCCCAGAGGGCATTTTGCCCTGAGATAAGCTGAAGAATAAGTGCTGCTAACAATGGCATAGCCCAGCTTTTCCTGGAAGTGTTTGGTAAAAAGTTATTCATTAAGTCATCACTGAACCAGCCAAAGGCAATGCTATTTTAGACCTGGTTTTGGTAAGCAGTGTAGAAATTATGGAAGAGCTGATGAGAGAAAGAAAACTTGGCCTGAACAAATAATGAGATGATTCAGATTAAGTTAAAATGGAGGGATGAACACAGGTCTTAAACTAAGAATTGAAAACCAGGACTGACCAGCAGACACCACTGCATCTGAGATGCTGGGGAGAATGGGGTGAAATGGGAATTCCCTGAAATCAAGCTGACTCCAGTGAAAACAAAGAGCAAAAGACCCTTTCAGAAATAAAAGGAGCAAAAGAGGGAAGGAACAGATCTGCTGAGCAGGGAAGGTGGAGCTGAAGCTCAGGGTGATAGAGATACATCCCTAGACAAAATTAATGTATGGACTCCACCTTTATTGAGGATTGTGAGGCAGAATTGAAGTTCCCTTTCAGTGGGGTACAACAAGATTACAGGCATGGTAGTAGAGCAAGCTCAAGATAAAGCAAAAAAAGGTGGCAACAGTTGGACGATGGCTGAAGTGCCATTTGGATGGGGTGGGAAGAAAGATGAACTGCTGGGAAGGTGGCAGCGAGTCCCAACTCTGAAAAGGAAGGGATGTTGGGATACAGAACAAAGGGCAAAAAGCAGGAGGGAAGAGTGCAGAAATAGAAATGTTCAAAGATAAACAAAACTCTGGATGTAAAACATTTGCAGCAGGAGCCTGTGGAAATGCCACCCCGAATCCAGAAGAACTGACCACAGGGCAGCTGGAGAACAGCTAACATGATACATGCAATGATGTCTACAGGGGTGGACAAAGATCATAACGAGATGGGCTGATCTGGTTGTCCTCTCTCTGATGGGCCTTAAATCCACCCGCAAATTTCAGCAGACTTGCAGGTATAAAGGACTCCATGTTATTACTTTCACCCTCCTACCCCATCTTTCAAAAAAATAATGGAAATGCTCAAATACAGAGACTGACGTAAATGTGATCGCCTGAAGGTCAGTGAAGGACATGCAATGCCCTCTCTGGGCAAACTCTGAATACACTGCCGAGGATGCCAAATTTTTAAACAGCTGCCTGGACTGACAGATCCCAGACCCTGCCAGTGTGAACGCAGGCAAAGGCGTGCTGCGCTTGCTGGCTTTTCTCTTGGGAAGCCACAGCCAGGCATCTAGGACTTCTCTTTGACTCTGGCACCATGCCAGGGCACCTGATTTTAGAAAACCCACATTAATTCCTCTCCACCAGCCTGCTCAGAGACTGTTTGTTTTTCTGCCATACACTGGTTTCCTCTCTGCATCTTGTTATAACTCCGTTGACAGCTTATGTGCAGGGCGAGGGAGCAGGGACCAGTTTTAAGGCTGGTTGCACGTGGCACACTGGTACTCATGTTTTGGGGCTTGAACCGAGGGTGGTGCCCTGCTTGTGTTGAATACATGAGAATAAGCCTCAGGAGAGGTTTACCCCCAGCCGTGCTCTCGCAGCATGGTGGGCACCCTCAGGACACCCATGCCAATGGGTGCACATGCCCTAGCAGATTTCCTGACCTCCCCTTCCAACGCCGTCTTCGGATACAGCCTCCTTTTGCAGCTTCCTGCTGGAGCCTTTGCCAAATTTGAGGCTTCGCTTGCAGGATGCTAAAGCACATGCACCATCAGCCCCCAGCCCCTGGGATTTCTGACCAGCTGTCCTCGTTTCAGCCCGGAAAGAGTTAACTCTCTTTCCAATGATTGCTGTGAAAGGAATGTCAACAATACATATGGATTTCATTGTTGCTAGGTGATGTTTATGCTTTTCAAGGACTCTTTTCAGCTTCCCATAGAAGCTGAGAAGGAATATAGACAGAACAACAAAAAGGCCAATAGAATATTCCGTACCATAGACTTCATGCTCAGTATATAAATGGGGTTAGCCAGGGGGGTAGGCTCCTGCGATCACTGCTCCAGACAGTGCCAATTCCCCAGGCAGTGAGAGTGACTTGTGGCATCATTATTATTATTGTTATTTCTCTTTTCTGATATTGTTCTATTAAACTGTCTTTACCTCAACCCACAATTTTTTTTTCTTTCCCCTCCTTTTCTCCCTCTTCTCCCTACCCTTCTTGGGGGGAAAGAAGGGGTGAGCAAGCAGCTGCATGGTCATAGTTGCCAGCTGGGGATAAACCACCCCACTGCAGGAGTGGGGAGCTCCCTCCACTGCTCCTCTGAAGGGACAGGGATCTTCAATGGCTCTTCCATTAGCGCAGATTAATCACATGTGCATCAGATATTTGGATCATTGAAAAACACTGGTTTCATGATGTTTGTGCCCTCAGGACAAGGCTGGCATACTGCCTCACTCAGCTACTAGCTGCCATGCATATGATGGGCACCTTGGCCTGTCTGAGGGCCTCTTGGGATGGCTTTGCTGAGAATCTCAGCACATCTTCACATGCCCATGTAGGTTTCCTGGCTATAACTGAGCCTTAGGACATCTTAGGAGAAGGTAAGGTTTTTGAGAACCACTCATTTAGACCCAGGCACCAGCATTTTGTCCAAGTTGCATTTCAGTTTCAAAAAAACATTCCAATGGTTGTGGCTACTTGATAGACCTACAGTCTCTCCTCAGCTCCTGGAGGAGTCAATCCTGCACTGCAGAAAGCACCAAGACCAACCACCAACAATCCCAAATGGTCAAGTGGTCCTGGTGCCTGACACAGAAGCCATTATATTATGATCCCAGGAGAAAGTCCCACAACGCTTGCTCCAGGCATAGATGTCTACACTCTCCCCAGGGACAGGAATCCATGTGTTCCCCTTTGCCTGTCTCAAATTAAAATCCTTTAAGAAGGGGGGACCATTTCACCCCATTGTCTCCTCCATTCCCATCATAAATACCATCCAACGTCATCACATTGGTGGATAGGGAAGGGGCATCTTTTCACAGTGGCCTCATGGAGGAGGCATCTAGACATGGCCCCATAGCACAGACATCATTCCCCAGCGAGAAGGGGCTTGGAGAGGTGACAGGGCAGTGGTAAGAGGAGCACTGGCTCAGGCTCAGGCACACACAGAAGAGAAATCCGGGGCTGCAGGAGGGAACAGAGGGCTGTGGTGAAGCTGATCGAAGGAGGCATGAAGGGAGATGAACAAGGGAAGTGTGGCCTCTGGCTCAGCAGGGACTACCTGACCTCTCCTCCAAGCGGGCATGGCAGCTTTCGGCTGACGCTGGCAGCCAGCCCATATCCTAAGAGTTGTTGCTGTCTGGCAGAGACAGTAAGCAGCAAAGCCCTAATTAGAAAGGACAGCTGGATTGAAAAGCTCCCTCCTGTGCTTCTCTACTGAGCCAAGACGTGGCAGCTGGGGCTGGGACCCCTTTCTCCTGCGCTGCTCTTCCCTCATCCTTGGTGCATCCCCTGGAAACTGGAGTCTGCCTTCTGAGGGGACAACAGCCAACACCAATGTGTCCCAGCCCTTTGGGTCACCTCCTGAGGTGGACCTGACAGAGCTGTGCTCAGCACGGACATGCAGGGTCTCTCGGCTCCATCATATGTTTTAGAACTGACACGGTTCTCACCTCCCACACATGGAAAGAGCCATCAGCAACGTTGCAGTGGGGACATCTACTCTTCCCACCCTTTCTCCCCCACATTGTCAAGCTCCTGGTCACCAGCCTTCCATCTTTTGAGCTGCTTCTCACCCAGAGGCAATCTGCAGGGATCCCCTGCAGTCCCACCACATTCATACCCCTGCAGCCTGCTTTAGGGTCTACCACAACACCAGCAGCCCCAAAGGGCTCCCTTCCCAGGGCAGAGACACAAGGACCTCGTCTTTGCAAGGTCATTTTCCCAACAGCTGTCCTTGTACAACCTCAGAGGTGTAACATCCATGTATAATTCAACATGGAAAACCCTGTGCCGCCAAGAAGAGACCCACAAATTCAGCATTTCTTACAACACAAATACAAAATAAGCCAAATGTTTCCCAAAAAGCTCCTACAGGATCCTGGCTTTAAGGTTGTGTTAGCACTACTGATTCACCCCATGAACCTTCCTTTTTACCCCCTCAGGGAGGACAAATCCATGCAAGTCCTATAAACTTCCTGGCTTATGTGACAATTCTTGTGTTGCTTAAGCATAATGGGCCATCAACTTTCCCCTGGGATAAATTTGTCCCGGCAATCTGCGTTTTAGTGCTCTACATCTTGGGGGAGTTGATAGCATTTGGGGTTTGTTTTAATGGGAGTTGGTAGACATGATCAATTGTAAAAGCTCTATTTCCACGGAAATGGGTATTTAATAGATTTTGAAAATGGTGGTTATTGACCCAATGGGCCTTAATGGCTTAAAAACCATCTGATTGTAGTATGTAAGAGTAAATGCATATGATTTTCAAATACATACTGGAATAGGTAGTAAAAACCCTTTTAAATTGCAGGGACCTGGTCAATAGGGAGTTTCCATTTGCTTGTTTGGCCTTTCTATTTCTATCAGCATGAATCATGGCCATCTCTTCCTCAGAGAGGCTTACCATTTCCTCATGGGTGAGATCATCTTAAAACACGCGACCCATCTGAGACCCATCAAGGTACGGGGATGTTTTTCCTTAGACCAGGCAGCGATGCAGAGTCAGGCTTTCAGAGCAGCTGGGCTCCCAGCTGTTCTCATGGTGGGAGCAGGGGACACATGGGCCATTGCTCATCCTCCATGGACCACGCACCCCTGTTGCTCCCAGGGAGAGCTCCTCAGGAGCTGAAAAGCCACATGTGCCTCAGACTCCTGGGTTTAAACTCAACCTACAGGCTCCCAGTTGATGATCCTACAGTGCAATTCCCAGGCAGAAATATAGGTTTATCTGGGGTTAACACATACCAAAAACATCAATAGGAGTGAGCTCCAAAGGAACATACTAATTACTAGGAAGTAATCCTGCAAGCAGCGAGCAGACTAAACCCTGATATTTATTTCATGGTGTCTGCGAGCACTAACTGAAGCCTCCCTCTCTCCCCCCAACTAAGGCATGTATTTAGGGTTGTCACCCCCAGCAGCGCTCCAAGGTCTACAAAGGCTCAGCACAGGCTGCAGTTACTCCCCACCTTTGCCCATCACAGAGGCAGCTCCCCTCTCCTGGCTGCCCTTTTCATGAGCCTGCAGATGCCCAAGATGCGCCAGCCTGTGGGTTCAGCCATTGCAAAGAGGACAGCCCAAGCCACACGTGCTGGACAGCAAGGCTGGGTATGTGTCACCTCTGTAGAACAAGTCAGACAAAAACCAAGGACCAGAAAACTCCCAAATCTCAAAGGGACCTCTGTCCTTCTGCTCCTTCTTACTTTCCCCTTCAAAAATCCAACGCAGCAGGAATTAGAGAGTTCAGAGCCACAGCCTATTGCTTCTCCTCCTCATCAGCGGAATAAGTAAGGGAGACAAATATTGCAGGTCACAGCTTGCTTCCACCCTAGTAAGGTGTCTCCCAGTGCCATCCCCAAGTAGGTCCATAACATAGCATCCCACCCACTTGCAGTAACACTCACCTCCAGCTCCTGAATCCCAAGAGCACTCAAGGAAGAAGCAATGCTGCTGACCAAGTGCAGACTCTGGGTGCAAACCCCAAGGCTTGCAGGTGCCTGGGTGATAGGACTCCACTGGGTTCGGTTTTCTGCCTGTGCTCAGCACTGATCATCACTCTCAGCAGGCATGAAGGAGGTTCAGACCATCATGGCGGCCTCTGAAACCCCAGTGTCATTTCCCCAGAGCACGTGCCTGGCTGTCTACAAAGGCACAGACTTAACAGTGTACCTAGCAAGTCAGGAAGCTACTGCACATCTCTGGGGGCTATAAGAAGGAGAGGGGAGCTGTCATCATGAGACATCATCCCTGAAAACAGGGGAACAGCAGTGGCTGGGAGGAGTCAATCAGAAGAATTTCAAAGAACCAGAGTTAAAGATCCAGTTTTGAACCATTTAGGGGAAGGAAAAGAGCCCTGCCAGGGAGAAAGGCAGTGAAGCAGCAGCTTGGGGAGGGAGGGGAGCCCAACATTGCCCTGGGTGGCTGGGCTCCAAAGCCCCGGACAGGCAGCATCCTGGCTCCAGCACACACTGACATGCATTGGAGAGGCTCACTATCCACTGCGCGGGGTAAGCGCTCGCCTTCTTTTGATAATGTTGATGCTGGCTGGCGACACGCTGGCCTTATACAGAACATGTGTGAGAGAGGGCAAGCGAGAAGTGCCGGGAGAAACAGAGGAATATGTTTGCAGCCCCTTGCGGTTTTGCAAGGCAGAACTCAACAGTGGCAAGTTATTCTAGAGCAGACTCCAAGCTAAACAAAGCCAGGTATGGTTTACTTTCTGCCTGGATTATCTGTTTCAAAGGAAAATAAAAAACCTCCCAGGCCAGGACTAAGCACTTTTTGCCTACCTAAGGTTGCACAGATAAGCCCTGTCCTACCTAACCCACAAGAGTAGATCTGGTGTAAATCAGCCTTCTCTTTTGCCTGCAGCAAAAATACGAAGCAACATTCCAGGTTTAGGGAGGTCTGAAGGTCTCTGCAAGCAAGTCAATGTCCCCAGGAGCCTGAATTTCAATGCCAATTTTTATAGCGCAGCTCACAATCT
This sequence comes from Burhinus bistriatus, assembly GCA_013397275.1. NCBI lineage: Eukaryota > Metazoa > Chordata > Aves > Charadriiformes > Burhinidae > Burhinus > Burhinus bistriatus. The sequence continues at coordinate 212,949 of VYXH01000328.1, forward strand.
GCTGAGGGAAGGCAGAGGGGATAACACAGGTCGGTGCAACACTCCTGATCTCCCCCAGCACTGTGTGGGCTTCATGTGGCTGAGCAGAGCCTCAGCGCCAGGAGGCTCAGCAAAGAACTCTGGACAGAGGAGAATTGTGCAAGTGAGAGCATCAATTTTTGCCTTGCATTTAGCCAGGACTGAGCAGCTTCATCTCCTTTCATTAAATGCCTCTTTTTCCCACTCAGGGACTAGGAGGCAGGAAGACAGAGCCACAATGACTATAGCAGCACCTCATTGCTGCACAACTTGGGGGCAAGATATCTAAGACTTCTGTGCCTCAGTTTCCCTGGCTTAACAGCTGGGATTACGCTTGTCCACAGCACAAGCGTTTGCAAACATCTTGGAAGACTTTGCCATGCAGGGTTTTCAAAGGAGCTTAGAGAAGTTAGGCACCCACATGCTACTGCTGTTCAATGGAAAGCAAGTGTCCAGCTTTTCACCAGGTGCCTCCTCCTTTCCCACCCATCTTCCACAACATCCTCGAGGCTCTGCAGGACAGTTGAGAGAGGTGGTAGGAAAGAGGGAGAGCTACGGACTGGATGAGCATGGTGAAGATGACCCTACAGCACATGTGCCAGAATGGATGCGCCACACTACTGCCTAAAGCCTGTCTCCAGCCAAAGAGCTAGTACTGATGCACATCACCACCAGCACCATCTTCAGCACTAGGTCTCAGGAGACAGAGTGCATGCGGAGCTCTGTGCTAGGGCCAGTCAAGGCTGGATAGAAACACGGACTAACAGATAGCAGGATGCAGCTCAGTCCTCTCCTGAAAGAAGGCATGGCTGGTGCAGGGGAACCAGATCACAAACTGTTTTCTGCACAGTTGGGGGAGGCAGAGCTCCTAGCTTGAGGTTATCTCGAAAACCTGTTCTGGTGACCACCAGGTGACAAGCAAGAGTCAGTCTCTCTTCTTCATCCAGCCTCCCTGACTAGTAGGGCAGCAGAAAAGGAAACAGACACTGCAATGCTGGGGAAGGATTTTTGATGATGCTCAGATGAGCCCACAGCAGGCTGCAACGGACATGCCCATCAGCAAGGCAGTATGGCCTTGCAGCACAAGTCAATGAAAGGGTGGCAGGAGACCAGGGTGCCACCTTTCCAGTCTCTGGCCTGCCTCATCTGTTCAGACTGAAAGCTCCTGGGCATGGACGGAAGAAGGACCCTTTAACAGGGCTGAAAACAGGGAATAAATTTGCTGAGCAAGGACGATAGTCCCAGGGGCATTAAGCTAACAGCTCGCAGTTCCTCTGCAAGGGGAACCACACAGCCCTGTGGTCAATAAACCTCCCTCAGGCACTCTTCAGCATGATGATAGTGTCCAGTCTTGCTAAAATATCCAAAACTTTGCTACATTCACCCTAAACTTCCTCACTGAAGGGCAAAAACTTGCAGCCATGATATTGGTCAGGAAAGGGATCGAGATGGAGAAAAAGAGGAAAAGAAATCTCTTCAAGCCAAACAACTACCCTCTGCTTTTTATAATTATTTTTTAAAAAGGGAAAAACCAGGTCCCAAGCCTCCAACTTATTTTTAGGTCCAGGCGATTGGGTGTCCCAGCCGGAGTGCAGTGTGCGCAAGCCAGCATTCTAAAAATGCCTTCCTCATAGATATAAAAAGGACTCGTGATAATTTATTGGAGAAGTTTTGTAACGTAATGATCGTATGTTAACCACAAACAAAAAAAAAAAATCCAAGGCTGTCTCTGGTACCCAGTGCAGTCCTTGGCAGGCGACAGTCACAGCATCCTTGCCCTCCCCAGAGCCTCCCAGCAAAGTCCTCTGGCTTGTGCCGTCTTGGTGGATTTGGGCTCCACCAGACCCATTCCCTCTTGCCTGATCACCCTCTGCACAGGGGCAATTTGATTTCCTAATAATGGTGGTGGCTGAGCCAAGAAAAACTTAAAACAGTGTGTTCGCTTAACGACTCCAATGGCCGTGGCTCAGCATGCCAACCCAAATGTGGGATAAATCATCCCAGAGACCCCGTCAACGCCGAGCTAATGGAGTCCCACCACATGGCTGCCGAGCTCCTCACCACCCTGCCGTTTTGGTTCCTGGGGTCTTGCTAGCCTGGTCAGGGTCTTGGCTGAGGTCCTGTGCCTGTGGGCAAGGGTATGGTCGGACAAGCAGGAGCTCTGGGGAGGGCTGAACATCAGGACAAAGAATGACACCCCCCCAGCCCTCGGACACACGCTGTTCCTTCACAATTGCCATCCCGATACAATCAGCCTCCTGGACAGTGGTGTTTGCTAGAACAATAGCTCACATCTGGGACAGCTGTTTTCCCCGAAAGCACACAGGCTGCCTACAGCCGCTGGGCAGGGATCCTCTCCCCTCACTCACATGTGGATTGTGTTCTCCCTTTCCCACAAAGAGGCAGCCTGGGGGGGACCTGGCAGGTTTCTCAAGGAACATTGTCTGGCATCTCATGCTTGCAGGAAGGCTTGCGGGATCGAGCAAGACTCATCCTCCAGAGGCCTATTGGAAATTAACACCCGAGCCTTCAACGTTGGGAAGAAAAGGAGTGCGTTACTGTAGGTTTTATTTCCTACTTTTAGCATCCCAAAATGCATGGAAGAAGATTTGGTCATATCGGCAGTACGCTGCCATACATGCAAGCTGTTTTGGCTAGTGCTGAAGCCAGGGGCTGGGAACCAGCCCTTGAACCTGGACACCTCTACACCTTCATGTTCCTCTTCCAGCCCCACTACTCTGCTTCCCTGGGGTAACACAACAGAGCTCTGGTCCCAGTGCAACACGGAGCCCTCCGCTCTTGACCAGTGTCCCCAAGATTTTGCACAGTCCTGCCAGACAGCCACACCTGGGTACAACCTCCCTGTGGGAAGAGGTCACTCCTGCAGTCCCACTGGCCTGGTGTCATGTGGAAGGGCTGAGTCTTGCCACATGCACCCTGGCTACTTGCTCCTCTGAGAGCATGCCTCCATGCTGGAGCCCCTGTCACTACCTCCTCTACCACTTCTGACATTTTCCTCATGGACCAGTCATCATTCGATGTCACAACCCGCAGCTACCCTCTCCTTCCTTTTACCAGCCCATGCTGGAGAGGTTATAATCTCTGTCTGACATCCTGGTGAGAACAAAAGCCCCAAAGACCTTTAACTCATAGCCTAATTTGTGATAAAGTTTGGGAGATACAAGAGAGGTCTTTGCTAAGAGCCTGGAAGACCTGAAGCTAAAAACGAAGAGACCAGCACACACAACTTCTGATAGGGAAGATACGAGGACAGACAAGTGCATCACGCGGAAGGAAAAAAAGCAGCCTTCACAGCAAACAAGGAACCAGAAGGAAGAAGCAGGAAGACTAAGTAAACAATATATCTTGCAGGGAAAGTGAAGGTAACAGGTGGAGGCCAAGGTGTGCAGTTCCCTAGTGGTGGCATAAATGTAAACACATTGCAGAGCCTGCTAAATCACACTGACCAAGCACATGGTGCACGCATCTTCTCACCACCCTGAGTCCTTCCTCTTGGAAGTATGTTGGAGAGTATTTGGCATGTAACAACCCTTTAGTAAGTGTCTGGTGCATTGTGCCAAAAGTGAGGAACTCTGAGTCCTTCCTCTTGGAAGTACTCATTGTTACATGCCAAATACTCTCCAACATACTTCGATTGAGAAGGTCAAAGCACATCTGGGGCATTCAGCCCCAAGCTAGGGCTCTGGGTGAGCTGAGTCACCTAGAGGCACGTTCACATGGATATAACCTCCAAGTCCCATTACAAGCAAGGAGCTTCGAGGACATCCTACCAGCCTGATATAATGGGCTCTACCAAGGACAGCCACTTCTATATTTGCCAAGTTTTGAAATCAGTAATCAATGGGAAAGCCCCAGAGAGAGTAAGCTTTCCTACAAGGAAATATTAAGTTTTTTCATGAGCTCAAATCCAACCACTCTCATGAAACTTTAAAGCATCCACCAAGAAATCATCAGACTCCAGCAGAAAGCCCTGTTAATTACTGTACCTCCCCAGCCCCAGTAGGTCTACTAGAGGAGAACAATCTCAGCAGCCAGTGAACCCATCACTGCCACCTTTGAGGTCCCTAAAGTACCCATCTCCTCATCACCACACTTACAGACTCTGAGAATTGAGTCCATCACTTGAGGCTGGGTCCTTCTGGAACCAGCAGGCCAATATTTGGATTCAGGCCAGTAGAGCTTCAAGAGGTGCCAGAGGGAGCTAAAAAGCAGCCAGGGCTTAGGCCCTGAGCAGGGGCACCTCCCAATCATGCTTTGCTTGTGGGAGCATCAGGCAAGCAGATAGTCTCTTCCACTCCACATCTCACAGGCAGTGAGTTCAATAGCATGCAGATAATACATGTCTCCATCTGTCCTTCAAATGACAGACCACCACAAGCAGTGAGTGAAGGTGTCTGCAGACCCCTACCATCTCCATTTGAATCTATGCTGTACAACAGTGTGGGTAGCCTCAGGTTGTTCCCAAAGCTTATAATTTTAAAATAACATTGCACATATCTGCTCTCTTTCAGTGTGAGAAAGATTTGCTAAGGGCTCCTGTAACAAGAGAGAGTAGAGGCAAAGTAAGTGGCTAATTTGAATGTTCTCTTACCATCCGGTTAGGATTAAGGTCTGGGCTGGTCAGCTGTTGCCCCAGAATGCCATCCATGCCTCACCTGCTCTCAATTTTACATCTTTCATGCTACCAGTCCAACCACATTCAGATGAACATCTCCTGACAATGGGCTGCTCAGGTGCTAGAGAATAGCTCAGAGCCCTCGTTCATCCTCGAGAGCTTGCCCATGAGGTTAATCTGGATCAGTTTTTGAAGATAGCACTTAAAAAGCAAGAGGCTCCCAAGCTGCCTTTACCCAATTAAGCATCCTTCCCTTAGGACGGGAGGCCAGCTAAGCTTGCATTAAAGCTCATCAGGTGTCCTGTTAATCAGGTACACTTTAATACCACAGCTGTGGTCATCCCAGTGGAGGCCACCAAAAGGCTGGAGATGCCTCATCATTTGGAAGGTCATGGGGAACAGGAGAGGTGCCTGAGGACTGGAGGAAGGCCAACATCACTCCAGTCTCAAAAAGGGCAAGAAGGAGGACCCAGGAAACTACAGGCCAGTTAGTCTCACCTCTGTCCCTGGCAAGGTAATGGAGAGACTTGTTCTGGATGTCATCTCCAAACACGTTGAAGAACAGGAAGTTATTGGAAGTGGTCAACATGGATTTACCAAGGGTAAATCATGCTTGACCAATCTGATAGCCTTCTATGATGTTATAACTGGTTGACTGGATGAGGGGAGAGCAGCAGATGTCATCTACCTTGACTTCAGCAAGGCTTTTGACACTGTCTCCCATAACATCCTCATCAGGAAGCCGAGGAAGTATGGGCTAGATGAGGAGCCAGCAAGGTGGATTGAGAGCTGGCTGTGTGACAGAACTCAGAGGGTTGTGATTAATGGAGCAGTGTCAAGTTGGAAACCTGTAACCAGTAGTGTCCCCCAGGGATCAATACTCGGTCCAATCTTGTTCAATATATTCATCAATGACCTGGATGAGGGGACAGAGTGTATCCTCAGCAAGTTCGCTGATGATACCAAACTAGGAGGGGTGGCTGACACTCCAGAGGGCCACGCTGCCATCCAGCATGACCTGGGCAGAGAAGAACCTAATGAGGTTCAACAAGAGCAAGTGTAGGGTCCTGTACCTGGGGAGGAAGAATGCTAGGCACCAATATAGGTTAGGAGTGGACCTGCTGGAAAGCAGCTCTGAGGAGAAGGATCTGGGCATCCTGGTAGATAGTAAATTATTCATGAGCCAGCAATGTGCCCTTGTCGCCAGGAAGGCCAATGGAATCCTGGGCTATATAGGGAAGAGTGCGGCCAGTAGGTCAAGGGGGGTCATTCTCGCTCTCTACTCGGCACTGGTGAGGCCACAACTGGAATACTGTGTCCAGTTCTGGGCTCACGGTGAGGGTGACCGAGCACTGGAACAGGCTGCCCAGGGAGGTTGTGGAGTCCCCTTCTGTGGAGATTTTCAAGACCCGCCTGGATGCAGTCCTGAGTAATGTGCTCTAGGCATTCCGGTGTCAGCAGGGGAGTTGGACTAGATGATCTCTAGAGGTCCCTTCCAATTCTGAAAATTCCGTGATTCCATGATTTTTCACCTCCTTTTGTCACTTCGGTTATTTCTGCTGTTACTTTGGTTAGTGAGATGAAAGACCCAGCAGCTCTGCCCGTATCCACTTTGCTCTCCAGACTCCCCTCCAGTTTTTCTTTTCACATTAACTGTCACACACCAGACTCATTCACTAACTGCCCGAGGGGGACCCTCACTGAGTGTTAATTGCTGTTAATGAGCTGTTGCTGCTTTCCTTCCAAGAGCACCAATTACAACAGCACTCAGGCACGAAAGAAGATGTGTGTCTGCAGCAAATCAAGGCAAATTTTACTCCAGACCCTAGCATTGCACTGCCAGCAACTCCTGGAAAATGCTTTAAATCAGGACAAGACTGGGTGAAGGATGACAGCAGGCAGCTCTCCTGCCATTGCCTGTCCTCTTGTTCTTCATATGGTGGGTCAGGGTGAATGAGAATTCCTGACTTGCTTCCTGTGGCTCCTGTTGTGGTGCCTTGCAGGGATGTCTACACTCAGATGTTCACCTGAGCTGTCACTCAAGTCTCCCTTCAGCCACAAGCACACAGTCCTACCAGTGGGTTTTGCAGGTGGGTGGTGGCCCAGTTGGCTCAAGAGCACAGTGGGACTTGTCTCGTCCCACACGCTACTAAAGGAGGTGCGGGAAGGGCTCGGCAAGATGGCCTGATGGCCTGGTGTTATGCACAGCAACACTGCCATCATTTCTGCATCATGCCCTACCCTGGGGCTGGGGGCAGCTCCTGCCTCAGCTACACTGGGGTCCATCCCCACCAGAGCTTTATAATCTTTGCTTCCAAACCTCATTTCCCTCCCCTGCTAAGCATGGGCAAGGGGATATGCTAGCACCAAGTGTGGCCCTGGAAGTATACCAAGATGTCCACTAGCTAAGAAGCACTAGAGCTATCACTGTTCCGAAGGCTTCTCCCTCTGATTTGCCTTTCTTGAAGCTGCAGCCCAAGAAAAGGAGATTTTAAATGAGGGATGTGCTAAGATGGTAAAAGCTTCAGCATGAGTGCTTAAGGTCGTGCAAGTCAAGACAAGGTATCGAGACCCTTCACCAAAACAGACTGAATCTGTCTACAGTGCGAGTAAGAAATTGCTCAATGTCTCACTCTGACTTTCTCATTGGGGTTATTTTTGGCTGTACTAAGAAACATTCATATCCAAACCACTCTTTGTGAGAGCCTTGAAATGAAATACAAATGAAATACAGCAGAGCTGATTTACTTCATTAAAAAAATCCCAAAATTTTTGTCTTGCCACCTTGATCAGAAAGGAGATTTAGAGAGCACCACCTGCAGCAGGATTTCCCTCTCCCCCAGCTCTCCCAAAGTCACAGCTCCCTCCTGGACTCTGCCACATGGTTCTCCAGCAGGTATGAAAAAGCGCAGGTGTCTTGGTGGAGCAGCAGCCAGCTCACTTGTTCGCTCTCCTCCAGTTACAGACCAAGAGCTGTTGTTCACATCACAGCACCTGGCTCCTATTGTGCCGCCTTTCTGCAGTTTGTTAAATTTTATTTCATGTTATTTCTCCCGATTTGGCTTCTGCCCTAAAAATCCCTCTGTAAGTTCCCCAGCTGCCCCGCTCCTCATAAATGTTCATTTAAGTTTAAGACCTTACAAGCAAGCCCAGAGGCACTTGCTTAGCGGGAGCTCTGCCTGAACAAAACTCCTTGGGCTAAGGTCGTCTGCTCATGTATCTTGGGATTCATCCACCAACTTCATGGAAAAAACCACCCATCTGGCCATGCCCTTGGGTGACCTCAAGCTCACCTTGGCTTTTCCCAAAACTATGCTACAAATTTCCCAATAGTTTTCCCACGAATGTATATATTCATCCCCAGGAGCCAGGGTACCCTCATCAGGGATGAGCCCAGGGAGGTTGGGTGTCCACCAGCATCTCTGAAGAAGCCGGCAAAAGGTAGCTCAGAAGAACTCAGCAGCAGCAGGATTCAACTCATGCCCCCACATTTCCCAAATGCCAGGCACACCGCATTTCGTTTTTCAGAGTTTAGCCTACAAATAATCAATCTTGTCTTCTGCGCGTGCAGGCCAATGAGGTCTGCAGAAAGAAAATTGCAAAAGATTTGTTATTTCCCTAGTGTTCCCATTTTCCCATTCCTTTCCCACAGAAGCAAGGTTTTTGTTTTGTTTTGTTTTTTTTCTTTCCCAACTTTCAGGGGAAAATCCTGACAAATGGAAGCCCTGATTCATACCAGCAAAAATTTGGCCTTTTTTAGTTTAAGGTGGAGCCCTTCTTCTCTGAGGATGAAAACATTTCTCTAACTGCACACAGACTGCAAGGACCAAGCCTTTGCCCTGCCAAAGCAAAGGCTGAGCGGCATTGGGTGCTCATGGCCACCACAAGCAGAGAGCTGTTGTGCGGGCAGGAGAGCCATCATGCCGGCAGGAGAGCTTCTCATCTCCCCCATGCTCAGGAAAGCGCTACCTGTGATTGCTCACAGGGACAGGAAACAAGGGGACAGGCAGGCACAGGGTGGCAATGGTGGCTGTCACCAAAGAGACCTCTAGGGGTGGGAAAACATCTTCTGGGGGGGTGCTTGGGCAGAGGCATGGTGTGAGGCTCCATGGCCAGAGGGATGCATTGGAAGAAAGGCTCCCCATCCTCCTCCCATGTTTTCTCAGATGACTGAAAGGACGTATGAGAAAGGGTCAGGAAGGGAAGAAGAGAACCGCTGCTCCTCTCCAATCGCCACCTCCTGAGCAGAGACACCTGCTCTCTTCCTTCTGTGTCCTACCTGGGAAGCAGTAGAGAGAAGTTGGCTTGGGAAAAGAGGATTTCTGGCCACAGCCTACCTGCTCCCACAGCCCAGGGGAAAAGAAGTGAAAGAGAAAGAAGAAGATTAAAGAAGCAATGTGTCCTTAAAAGCCTCCCTTGCAGCTTTTCTCCTCAGATGCCACCATCCATGCTGCACCACTCCCGTTCCAGTGGGCACCTCTGCCCGTTGCCGGGAGCCAGCAGCAGGGAATGAGCAATTTTCTCTGACACCAAGACAGAAACGGCTTAAAAAAAAAAAAAAGGAAAAGCCATGACTTTTTTTTCCCTTCCCTGTCTCCAGCCAGAAAACACATTTGGCAGAGCCCCGAGTGCTGGAAGACATCAGTGGGGCTGCCGGCACTTCAGAGGCTCCGGGGAGGAGGGCAGGCATGCACAAACCACCGACCGCACCAAAGCCACTGTCCCCACTGCTGTGGGGTCCCCCATCACATGAGGGGGTCCCTCTCTCCATCCCACCCCAGCTGCTGCCTCCAAAGGGCCCCGGGGAAAGCAGGGGTCCCCTAACGCCGCATGTTGATGCTCCACAGAGCAACGTGTGTTTTGCAGGGTATTTTGCACCTGTGGCACGTGGTAAAGGCACACATCCTCCTCCAGCACCGAGCTGCCTCCTCGTGCCTTATCCTGAAGTGAGGCATTTGCTCCAAAACCAGCACTTGGCTTTGAGGTGCAGGGTTTGATCAGACCCTGCCCATGCCCAGCCAAAGGCATCTCCCCATGGGCATCACTCCCCAGGGCAAGATTTGGAGAGGCTCACGCATGTCAACCCACACCTTACCAAATCCTGTCTCTCACACCTAGCAGCACTGCCTCCTTCTCACCCCAGCACTCAGGCAAAGGCATTTTGAATAAAAATTAAGGAATTAGGTTTTAAACATGTCCAGGGAAGTTGGGGAAGGGGCAGCAATCCACCCACTGCATCCCATGCAGGGCGGTCAGGCGACTTGGAATCCCCCCAGCAGAAGCATTCCCCATCACCCCCCATTCATTCTGGGGGAGAAAAACACTTAATGTCAGGGCATCACAGAGGGGTGCCACCCCACGTGATAGGATTTACTTGCCCTCGATGGCACAGCATACCTCTCTCCACAGGAAAACACCCCTCTGCCTTCCCACACTGGAAAGTGGCTAGTGAGAAGCAACACCCAGGTGCAGAATGGGTGTCAGGGAGAGGGTGCACCCCATCCCTTGATGCACCACGCCCCCCACAAGCCCCACGCCTACCGCTGGGGCGAGTCAGGGTCGAAGCAGGTCCTGGCCACATCAGTGGCCCGCGGGTCACAGCAGTCGCCATCGTCGAAGTCATCCAACATGTTGTTGCACTCCATGTGGCAGACGCCATCACGGCGCTTCCAGGAGAAGCAGCGGCCAGGCCGACGGCAGTCCCCGCCATCATAGCCGGTCAGGGGATGTTCACACTCGGGATCGCAGCGCTCGTTGCCCACCTTGCTGGGTTCACAGCCCAGGAGGACAGCACGGCGGCGCAGTGAGGAGTTGCGTACCTCCAGCAAGCTGAGCTGCCAGGAGATGTTGTAGGGTCGGAAAGCTTCGCTCAGTGCCCGGTGTTGCCGCCAAACCTGGTCCCAACTGACTGTCGGCCGCCCTCCACCATCCTCTACCAGGTTCACCACCTGGTACCGCACCACCTTCCCGCTCCGCAGCGGCCAGTGCCGGTTGTAGTAGGAGACCAGCTCCACGTTATCACAGGCAGTCTGCCCGCAGGCAGGGGGGCCCAGTGGCCGCAGGATGGGGGACAGTGGGGATGGCAGCACCCACTGCCGGGGGAAGGCGCCCTCTCGAAAAGGCATCCAGCGCTCCTCTGGGGTGGTGAAGCCGGCGGACAGAGCCAGCCCTGCCGCACCCCCAGCCACCCCCTCTAAGAAGGCACGCTGGAGATGGCGTTGGGACAGGGCGCTCCGCCACAGGGCCAGCCTGGCCAAGTGTCCCCGGAAAGCGTGTGCGGTCCCCCAGGCATCCCCCCCCAGCAGCAGTGTGCGGCAGGAGGCCATGAAGGTGCTGTGCAGGGGCCCCCCCTGCCCACTGGCACGGCCCACCCGTGCCCCGTCCACATAGAGGGCCATCCACCGCCCATCGTAGCTGGCAGCCAGGTGGGTCCACACTTCGGGGTGGTAGCGGCGGTAGCCGGTCACCTCAGTGGCAGCAGCTGCCCTGTCCGTGCGGAGGGAGAAGAAGAAGCGGGCGTCCTTCTTGCCACCGAGCTGCAGGGCGCGGATGCCCAACGCCCAGCCCTTATCACTAGCCGTGTGCGAGCAGTTGTCGAAGACACCTGCAGCAGGGATGGGGACAGGGATGGAGAGAGAGGAGAGCTGGTGAGGACCGGAGAACATTGCCACTCCTCTCCAGAGCACAGGCTGGGTCCTCAGCAGTGGGACAGCTCTTGGCAGAGCTGCGGGGAGGCTCCTGCTGCCACTGCCATGGGTAAATGAAGGTGGCCAGAAGCTGGGCAATGGGTGCTGCACCAGGGGGGGACAACCCAGCCCCTGTCCAAAATCTTTGGATGAGCAGGTGGAGTAGCCAGGAGGGATGGCAGAGGGATGGAGAGGCAGGATGGAGAGAGCGTGGACAGGAGATGAAGCCGAAGAGCAAGGAGTCTCTGAGCTGCTCTCCGTAGCATCTCTCCTGTGGGATGGGATTAGAGGCTAAGCTTTTTATCTGCGGGCCAAAGCTTTTAAGAATTAGAGCATAGCAACCCACAGCAAAACAGCCTCCTCCAGGGACTGCTTCCCCAACAGCTTCCAGGCAGATTTACAGCTCTCCTTTATGCTCCAGTTTTCCTCCTAGTCATGCATCCAACACGGGCAGGCGAGGGTCGGAGAGGTAGACAGAGGGATGCGCTGCCTCCAGCTGGGCGAATGCACACCTCAGCCTCTGAAGCTCTCCCGAGCATAAATCCATCCCCAGGAATAGCTTCAGGCTCAGCCTCTCCCTCTGTGCCCAAGCGTGTTGCAGACCTGTGTTTTAGGCTGGGCAAGACCTAGAGCTTTGCTGACTTTCCCCAAAACTTGGGCTGCTGAGTGCCCACGGTCAAGAATCAGAGGTTTGCAGGCACTGAATGCCCTTGGGAATCAACAGCCACAAGGCACTTAAATACTGGCAAGAGCAAATGGACCCAGCCCCTGGTTGAAAAAGGTGCTTCTGGGCTCCTACATCACCACAGGGACATCAGCTGGGGCAAGCGAACTTGAAGGCATGCTTTGAGCCCTACCACTAGCATTTTCTGGGAGCACCCTCCTCTACTGCTCCCCACTCCAACAAATTGTTTCCAGATGCAACAGTGCCCCGATGCTGGCAAAACCTGCTCCTGTGCCCAGAGGCCCTTTTCATGTTCCTACTGCGGTATTTTTTATGCTCCAGCCCACTTTTCCCTGTGTCTCCACCCTGCTGCCCAGATTCTCCTGCCCCTCACCGTGCTGCTCCCATTGCATACACCATCTGCCCATAGCTGTGGCGTCAGGGCATCATGGGCCAAAATAAGGCACTCCTGCCCTGTCCCACTGCCTTGCCTGTCCCTGGGGATGCTCAGCATGACACTCTGGGGAAACTGTACCTGCCACCAGGATTGCAAAGAGGCCACTGGAGAGAGGCAGAGGTGTAGAGGGGCAGGAGCTCCAGGAGAGGCAGGACCTCCTGGCTTTCATCCAGGGGATGTGACTGAAGTCAGGTTACCATGACCTCATGTCTGCACCACCAGCCCTCGCAAACGTAGTTGGCAAAGGTCACATCAGGGCCCGCTGCACCGCAGGAAGCAGCACCCCTCCCTCCCTCCCATCCATCCTTTTCACTGAGGGAGAGATGGGTGGTGGCCTCTTGGCCATCCCATGGTCGTAACCACCCTGGGTGTGGATTCCTGCCACCGCTTACTACAAAGGCAGACATGCACAAAGCCTCCGTGGGTGGATGGGCTTTGGCCAACTCTTGTTTTCTGGTGGATTGTGAAAGGGAAGCTGAAAGACCAGGGGAAGCTGAGACAGGGAGAAGACAAAAAGCAGAAGGCAGGCAAAGGAGCCTTGCAGGCGTGAGAAGGCAAAGATGGAGCGTACTTTTTGGCTAAAGTGCTGGCTGAAAGGTGCTTAGACCTGCATGCTCGAAAGCCATCTTCTAGTATTTAGTCCTCACTGGGGTTGAGGAAACAGGGCTTGGTACCTCCTCTCTTAGGAAAACTCGTGCATTTCACCTTGAAATGATTTAGAGTGTCCCAAATTTGATTAAACACTAAAGAAAACCCAGGGCAAATGGTGTCAGAGGTGGAACAGCCTTCTGGGGTGAGTGTGAGCTAGCATCCTCGCAAACCTGTGCTGGAGCCAAGCCAAGCCTGGAAGTGCCTGATGAGTTCAAAACTGGCCAAAAGAACGTCAAGCGAGCCTAAAACCAGGTCTGGAGACTTCATCAAAGGGGTGCAAGTAAGGCCAAGGTCAGCTCTACAATAGAGGCTGGAAAGCCACTGCAGCAGCAGCTGGTGGTTCCTAGACATGGCCAGGGATGTCATCTCTGGTGCAGTGGTAGCCACGGAGCACGCAGGCAGAGCAGCACATGCCACAGCCAGGAGCCACTGCAGAATGGTGAAGCAGAGCCGTCCAGCATCAGGTCCTGACACCTCCCAAGGGCCTTCACAAGAAATCACCAGGGGACTAGTTTCAAGACCCTGGAATTTGCCAAAGAACTTGGTATTTTGTCCTGGGGCAAGCCACCAGGAAGGGGAAGAGCTGTTTGCAGAGGAGGTGCAAGGCAATCTCAGCACCTGTTAAGTGCAAATCTGCCTCTGATCCATCAGGTGGGAAAGAGAAGCTCTAATCTGGTTTGTGATGTTCATCAGTGCTTAGGGTGATAACTTTGGGATTTAAAACAAGAGTTGTGGCAACAGTACAAAAAAATTAAGAAAAAGGTATCTGCCAGGAAAGGTGTCTGACGGAGAAAAAGCCTCCAAAGAGATGAAGTGCACAACTTTGTAAGGACCACACTCAGAGCAGCATCTTCTCCCGCTGGGGCCATGAGCTTTGCAACACAAGGAATAGTTCAGCCACGCTTTGAGACTCAGGTACCAGAGGGAAATTAGCTGCTAAAGCTCTGGAGGGTCTGATACAGGCTGGGATCCCCTAGCTCTGCTATGACAGCAGCTGGCCTGAGAGGGTGGTCACCCCCCAGGGCGTGCAGTAGTAAGCAGCTCAGGGACCCAAGGAGGACACCTGGGCTCAGACACAGCAGAGGTCTGGGACTGCATCTGGTGAGGGATCTTCTGACCCAATAAAACCATCTCTGATCTGAGTAAAACCAAACCTCAGCCTGGCACAAGGGGACACCCCCTTGGGATTTACCAGAAGTAGAGCAGGCGTGGATGCAGGGGAGACAAAAAAGGCGGAAAAAGAAATGACATCACATGAAAGGACTCTCATTTGCTGCCCAAAATAAGAAGGACATGGAAGAGGAACCACTTTCCTTCCCCAGTGGTGGCTGTGGTGGGGCACTGGGGTTATACCGCAGCAGAAATCCCACACACACACCCCCGTGCAAGAGGGGCTAAGAAGGATGAACAGCCCCATCCAGGGTGGCCCTAAGGCAAAATGTGACATCTACAGGAACAAAGCCCTGACTCCTGAGCCTTCAATCCAGGCAGCAGTCACACCAGCCAACAGGACAGCTTGCTTTGCCCTGACAGAGCTGCTCAGTCTGGCCTTATTTCCCAGGTAATGACACTGGAAGACGCTCAGCTCTGCCCTGCTTTCCTCCCGCCTTCCCTTGCACATGGACACCTAGAGCATCTCCAGCTCCTCCGCAGCTTTGGACCACCTCAGGGCTCAATCCCCTCTTTACTGACAGAGCAGGAGCGGCAGATCGGAGGCAGACTCAGCACCTGCTGAAGGGCTGGCAGCTGCCTGCGTCACCTGCTTGCAGGAAACGCCAGCAGCACTGGCCTGTCCCCCTTCGCCACCCACATCTGGGCCCCGTGGGCCCAGCTGCAGGGAGAAGGTGGGAAGCGGACAGTGACTCACACAGCCGGAGGTGCCTGGAGCTGACTCAAACGCTGGAGCACGGAGGCTGGGGGATATTACCTGAGTGGGTGCCAGCGCTCACGGGCGGCGCTTTCAGCACTAACAACTGCCCCACCCTCCGCAAGGAAATTAAAAAAGAAAGAAGGAAATAAAATTTAAAAAACCCCGCTGGCTAGCTGGGAAAAGTAAAACCCAACACCTGCAGGCCAGGCCTCCAGATGCAAACAGCTGTGCAGCCAATGCGATGGCTGGGAAGTGTGCTCCACACATCCCTAGTCGATGCCTGCCGGCAGGGAGACACAAAGAACCCTGGTGGGAAGGTGGGCAGCGAGATGAACGCTAAGTAGTTTCCCTGTACGTGGCTGATTTCCCCCTCTGCTACCCAGTCTCTAGCCTGTCCCTCCTCCCTCTCCCGCAGCAAAGATGCAGCTATCGCCCTGATGAGCCAGGGAGATAAATTAATGGAAGGGGCCAGGTGGTCAGCAAAGCAGATGGGGGTTCAGTGAAGAGATTGCAAGTGGAGGGAAAGTTAGGATAGAGGGAGGGTTTCCCCCAGGAGCCAGTGTGGCCGGGGCAGCACAGAAACACAGCAGCCCCCACGCTGTCCCAAGAGGGACCCCAGACATCCCATGGGACCAGTACATATT
>VYXH01000328.1:229251-270456 GCA_013397275.1 Burhinus bistriatus
GGCCGTCCGCCTCGCCCCCCGGCTCCTCTCCGCCTCCCCCGGCTCCCCGCGGTCTCCGGCCCCGCGGCTGCCCGGAGCCAGGCGGGGCCGCAGTGCCGAGCACCCCGTGCGCGCCGGGACCCTGCGGGTACAGCCCGTAGGGGTGATGCGGGGGGGCGGCACGGTGTCTCGGCGCCTCCATCCCGCAACCGGAGACCGGCGGGGGGTCGGGGGACCGGGGGTTCNCCCCCAACTTTTCCCCGGCACCGCTCTCCTCCCCTCTGCTCCTGCGGGAGGAGGAGGAAGAGGAGGAGGAGGAGAAGGAGGGCGACAGCACCGCGGCGCGGACCCCCCTTCTGCCTGCAGCCGGGGTTCCCGGGGCACGGTGGCCCCTGCGCGGCTCTCTGCGCTGCCCGGCTCTGCCTGCGGGAGCGGGGGATGCGTTAGACGCCCTTATCTAGAAAGCCCCGAGGCACTCCGCTCCCCCCCCCACCCAAGGAGGGGTGTGGAGGGGGGGGCTGCCTTATTTAAAGATGATTATGTCCAATCTAATAAACCCCGAGCGGAGCATCGCCCTCCCTTCCCTCCGCCCTCCCGGGCGCTGCCCAGGATGCTGGCGGGGAGGGGATGCGGAGGGGACCCAAAGCCCGGAGGGAAGCACCGGGTCTTTGGGGCAGCACCGGCAGCACCTGCCCTGTCCCGGGCTGCTCTTGGCTTGATTCATCAGCCTTTCCCGCAGCCCCGCTCACTGCCTCTCTCATTCCTCCGCTTGGCAGTCCCGCACTTTCCTCTTTTTTGTCATTGTTTTTTTTTTTTTTTTTTCTTTCTGAGTTGAAACGTGCCCGTGTTTTTTCTTGTTGTAACTCAGGGTGTGATATCTGCCTGCCCTCCTCACATCCATCCTCCATCTCCATCACCTAGGGGGGAAGGAAAGGAAGGTGAAAGGAGGGGACACCCCCTCTCAGCCCTCCCTCGGTGAGGGAAGAGGTGGTCTCCGGCTCAACGTGTGCAGAGACCCAGAGTCCCCCCGCAGCCAGAGATTTTGCTGCTTTTTATCTCTTTTTTTTTTGCCTTCCCCAAACAATGATCCCATCTGTTTGACACATGCAGAAAGGTGGGCTGGAGGCACCTTATCTGGGTGAGAGTAAAACCATGTCCAAAAACCAAAAAAAAAAAACCTATTGATGCATCAAGGGAGAGGACAGTGGTGGGAGATGCATCTCACCCACCACCCTGCCAGAGGGTACGGCAATGGTGCTGCCAGGGGAGAGCTGCTCAAAGCATACGGGTGAGAAAACAAGCCCCTGAAGTTTCCTCTTGGTTCCTGAGACACCGTAGCACCAGCATGCGGCGCAGGAGATTAGGAAAACTTCAGCAAGGAGATTTTTTTCCCTTTTCTTTATTATTATTTTATTATTTATATTTTTTTCACTCCCAGACACTATCTGTGGCGGTCAGTCTGAAGCAGGGTTGCCAGCGAAAGCAGGGAGGCCCCTTCCAGGGTACAGGCTTTCAAACCAGTGAGGCAAGAGGGAAGGGATTTAAGAACAAACAGTGGGAGCTGGCTGCATGGAGTTGTGGTTGTGGTTGGGTTTTTTTGTCTTCTCAAGGTGGGAGGGTGATGAGAGAAGGTATGGGAGGCTGGTACTTTAGTGGGGGGAGATAGAAAAAAAATAGTGCTGGAAAAACTTGAGGGTAAGGAGGGGTGAGCACAGTCTTTTGCTGACCCCCTGGGAAGGAGGAAGGTAGGTGTAAGCACACAGAGAGGTAAGGGCATGGCGACTCTGGGCTGGAGGTGCCTGGAGAGGAAGGGAGGACACGCAGGGGATGAACAAGGCCAGGCAGAGTGGGGATGGCTCATGCAAAGGAGCTTCAGCAGCTCCCGAGGACCTTTGGGATGTGAACAACATCCAAGCACAACATGAGAACCCATCACTCATGGGGAGGAGGCAAGAAGAGGTTTGCAGCCCTCCTGCCCGCACTGAACGCACTGGTGCCCCTGTGCCGGCAGTGGGGATATTGAGATAACCCAGCTTGGCGCTTGGCACTAGTGAGATGGCCCAGCAAGAGTGTTGTCCTGGGGCCAAGGCCAGCAAGCGTTTCTTATTATGCGTATTCATTCAGGAATGAACCAAGCTCCTGATAGCCCTGTCTACCAGGGCTGATAAGAGACAATCCCGCGGGATGGCTTATTTTGAATGGTGGTGACCTTATTAAGCGGTTATTAATCATCTTGCCACACAACACCCTGCCCTACCCAGTTATCAGACTGGGTGCTCCAAAGAAGTAAGACCATGAGACCTTCAGCAGTGTGTGCTGCCATCCAAGAGGTTCAGCAGTGCTGCCTCCTTGGGGACAGCCTGGCTGGGATGAATCCAGCATCAGAGCAATAAAACCCTCCAAAAATGCACCCAAGTGAGGCCTCTATATATAGGCTCTGGCCTGGGCTAAGCCGCTCACTTGGCAAAATTACACCCGCAAACAAATAGCTCTGCTGTCTGCTGGGCTGGTGTGCAGCAGGAGCTGCAAAGGAGGAGTGAAAGCCCACCAGGGAACCCCCTTTTTGGAGGGGAGATGGGTGAGAGCAGAGGAAGGCTCCCCACCATGCCAAGCCCCTGGTTCCCCCTGCCCTGCCTGCCCGAGCCCGAGCCTGGCCAGATTTAAGGAACCACACGAGCAGGCAGCTGAGTGCCTTAATCATTACCCCATGCTGGCTCCAGCAACGCTCTCCATCCACATGCAGGCAGGTTCCCCTTACAGCCGCTGTCAAGGTGGGGCCTGGAGGAGGCTGGTGAGGATGAGAAGGGCAGGACCATGGGGGCACCTCACTGGGCTAGTCAGTGTCTGGGGAGCAGAAATGCTGGGATGCTGTTCCCATCCCCAGCACCACTGCGGATTACAGCGTAAATCCTTCTGGTTCGGGTAGCTTTCCTTTGTTTTCCCAAAAAAGGGGCAACTAGCTTGACCAATGTGATGATTTTGCCACACGTAAAGTGAAGATTGGCTCTGGGGATAAGGCAAGGGACTTGAAGATGTCAGAGTGGTGGCAATGCGCCCTCGGCATGTTTTCTGTCTCTCAGGGAAGCAAGGAGGGCATCTGTTAGAGGTCCCAGCTCAGAGCCGGGCTGCCTTGGCTAGGGAATGCAACAGCCCTGCATCTTCCAGGGATCCCTGCATGCAGCATCTGGATGGAGATGCTCATCCCAGGCAGGGTCCAGCTGCAGTTCAAATCTACTGATGCTCAGGAGTAAGAGAAAGGATGCTGGATGGGAGGCAGAAGGAGGACAAAGTGGTGGCAGAGCATAAGTTTGGCTAGATATTCCTTGTCCCTTCCCCATTCAGTGTCCTTCCTGACATGTCCCCACTCTTTGGACCCTCTGGGCTACAGGTCTCTGCAGTTAGGGTTATTTGGGGAGGGGGAGAGGGGCGTGGAAGGACTGAATCAGGTGGCTGCCAGCACTGGGCAGGAGCAGGGGGCCCATGTCGAGCCTCTGGCCAGGAGCTTCTGGGAGGAGGCAGAGGGAAGAGGGGAGCCCCACATGCTCATCAAAGCAAGGCACCAAGCCAGGGCTGCAGAGTGACCCCAACACAGGAGCGGGGTTCCCAGTGAAGGCTTAGTCTGCAGCACGGGAAGGTGAAGAGCAGCATTTTAGCTGGAGCAGAGGCTGAGCTGTGCTTTTCCCCACGCCTGTCAAAAGCCATCAACAAAAGCCTTCCTCTCCTTCCACTCCTCCTCGGGAAGCCATCAGCAATCTCAACATGGGAATAAAGGCTCTGGGAGAATCCAGCTTTTTGTTTGTGGCCAGGCAGCCAAATCCTGCGAGCCCAAGGCAGCAAGCCTCAGCAATCAAAGCTGTGAGCGACAACGACCCAGCTCAGTGCACAGCCCCAGCCCTCCCTCTTCTCCCTCCCAAGTTCGCCTGCTTTTCCCAAGCAGATTAGGAGCCTGTTCAAATGCACAGGACCCCCGGAGGTCAGAGACGCTGGCCTCCTGCACCAGAGGTTTGCTTGGGAACTCGCTGAGTTTCCTGCTTCTGGTAGGTCTGGAGATAAGCCCTGGTGTGCGGCTGCCACCGGTGCCAGCGCCAGCAGGAGTCCACAGCTGCAAACTGAAAATCCAGCAGCAAAACTTTTGGAGCACTGTCTCTTGTGTCTTTGTGCCTTGCAGTTGGGCACATCTCATAAGGGACAAGTGACATCTGGGGAGTACTCCCACAGGCTCTCTCGCCTGGATCCTCCAAGGTCTGACAGAAAGGCTGGGCTTCCCCCCACCCCCCCCGACACCTAGTAGGGTTTCCCCACAGTGTTCCCATGAGTTTGGTGACAACAGTTTCTCCAAGCCCCTCTTGAATTTGACTATACCCGCCTCAAGAATTCAATGAGCCATGTACACAACGTCGACTGCTTTTGCAATGGAGCCAAGGAATGAACTTTAAATAACAGCAAAGAACAACCAGCCAAGGATATGTCTGCTCCATCATCCTCGCACCTCACATCTGTCTCCCCACCTCTCCTCTGAGCCACACAGCCTGCAGACAGCGGGTGGCACCCCCACAGGAGAAGGGATGGTAGGAGCTCATGGAGGAAGCCAGCTAGCCAGGCACACATCGGGGCACCAACTAAGGCACTTTGAAGCTGGTTTTGTGTATCATCATCAGGTGCAGCTATCTCGGAGCAGCCTTGGATGTCATACTGGGGCCCTGAGATGCAGCAGAGCTGTGCTTTGAAAGGCTCTTGCAAGCCTCCACTAAAACCCATTTACTTCCTGTTGGGGGGTGAGGACGATGCAGATGCTCAGCAGCATGCTCACATCTCTACATAGGGAAGACGTTTCCTAGACAATAGCTTCCAGGGGTCTTTCTGCACCCCAGAGTTTTGCACTTCACCAAGAACTTGCAGGTGCTAAATTAAGACCATCCAGAGAACAGAGCATGACCTTTGCCAGACGGGGTGTCTCAGATATTGAAAATTATTCCAACTGCTCACAAAAGGCAGAGGCTTATCTGCCTTTACATTATGTAGCTCTTCCAGCAGCCACAGAGGAAAACCATACAAGAAAAAGCAGGGGGAGAAAGGGAATCAGCCTTTCCCTTCCATTCTGCCACTGTTGTTGAGGAGTTTCAGCCCCATTAAGTCAGGATTGTTCATGTGCATCTCTGTATCCCAGCTGGGTGGGCAGCTTCTGCCAAAGGGAAGAGAGGCACAATGCCACATGGCTCCCATGCCAGCAGCAGAGGCAGGATCCCAGAGGAGGACGTGAGCTCCACAGGCACCTGCAGGAGGAGCATATTGGTACAAACACAGCAGGGACTGGCTCAGTCCAAAATCCCACCTCCAGGAGAGCACCACACTTGCGGCAACTCTGCTGATAAATCCAAGTGGAATAATTACATGACCTTGCTGCGTTTTCACTGTCCCCATGCACAATAGTATCTCTTCCCTGCCTGAGCATGACTTTCCTTGCAGGAGTGTCAGAGCAATTACTTGTACAAACAAACCTCGCCATCTCCAGATAGCCTTCGCTCTACCTCTTGCATTTATATATGCTTTCCACATGTTGCCCAGGCAGAAAAGCCCTTTGCTAGAGCCAGTCGATAAGACAAGAGTGAACATTTAATCTGGCACATGTATCTGAAGGACAAGGGGAGGGGGGAAAGGCTCATGCCACCCCAAAGCGGCATCTTTGCAGATGAAAGCTCAGCAGCTCCTCAAATTCCTCTTGTAACATCTCTCCACCTGACCCGAGCCAGGGAACAGCTGCTGTAAGAAGAAATGGAGCAGGAGCAAATAAGCATGTTGGCTAAGGTGGAGGCAAAGGGGATTATTTGTTAACTTTGTTACCTCTGTCCTCAAGGTAAAGCAGGATTTCTGGCACTGGTCAGCACCGTGAATTAGAGCTGCCTTCTGATTGCTGGTCCAAAACACACTGTCCTGTGTCATCCTCTATCCTGCTTCTGGGCCAGCAGGGAGAACCTGCTTCGTAATTTGGCAGAGAGCAATAAAAAGAAGCAGGAAAGAGTCAGACTCAGCTCTTAAAAGCTGGCTAGCAGGGTTTTAAGTATTTGGGGTTTGGACAAGTTCATCACAACAAGGAAACACCTCTGGCCTCCCCACTCATTTTTAGAAGAGACAAATAAAAATAGACTTGCCAGGAGAGCCACACGCAGGGGAGCGAGGGGGAGGAAGCTACATGCCAGCTGCCAATGCAGCTCGCAGGCTCCAGCTTGTGTTTGTGCCGTGGACCTGCACCACCCATTTTGTTCGTGTCCCACTTCAGGGCAGGTTCGAGCCCTGGTGGAAAGGTGAAAGAAAGGATGAGTACACACATATACATGCTCTTCTCAAGCAAGAGGAAAAAGTGGTTATCCCAGGCTGGGGAAATTACACCTCCTAATTTTCACTGGACCAGGAAGGAGACAAAGAGATGAACTCTGGTACCACCTGTTATCTAGTAAGTTTCCAGTTGCTTCCTAGTGTGGTTGCTGGACATTGCCTGCGTGACTTTGTAAGCAGTTTGGTTTTGCACCCACTTTGTTGGAGGTGACAGCAATCCTGGGTGTGCAACCCCAGGCATACGAACATTCATGCCAGTAGCATCCTGGTACCTGTAAGTCTACACAGGTAGTGGGAGCTGGAGGCACCAAGAGCGTTGGTTCACCCAGCCTTTGCACCCAGAGTGCATACCTCCATTTGCTGGAGGACTGGCACGGAGATGTATTCTGCCACATTGTGCTTTCTGTGCCAGTTAACTGAAGATCACATAAGCCCTTGAATATTTGGCTTCATGCTCCTAAGCCCTTAGCCTTCACTGTCTCTTTAGCAATGGTGCCATAGTCATGGCCCACTTCTCTGCCCCACCTTAAAGCATAAAGACATCTTCTGAGGATGTTTGGCACCTTTGTTCCTGAGATGTTTGCAGCATTTTCCACCTGATCCCAATGCTGGTGCCACCTCAAAACCATCTCAATCCAGAGTGCTCACGCTCACCACAGCTGTTGGTCAGAGGATAGCAACGCATGGGCATGAAAGCCTTGGTCAGTGCAAGGTCCTTGCTGGCAAGGACCACCCCTTCCAAAGCAGTGCCTCCCTCAGTGCTAAAACCCTTTGTATCTTTGCAGCCTGCTCTTGTAGTCTTTATCTTGGCTCAGCCAGACCTAATTAGGTCTTCTAAGTTTCATCCCTAGGTCAGGTTTTCCCCTCAACTGTTTCTGTGGCTTCTGTCGGAGCTGTAGATGCCTGAGTGATTCCTGGTGTGCTGGGAGTTACCCAGAGCCATCTCTGAGCTCACTTCTGCACTACTGTCAGAGCTGGCCGGCGGCGTTTCTAGCTTCTGCCAGCCTCGTTGTGCTGGCAAGAAGCACAGGAGAACAGTGGGAGTCCCAGTCCAGGGTGAGTCAGCAAAATCAGTAAGATCACTCTGGATGGGTACAGACCCGCCAGGCAAGGTCATTCCAGTTAAGCATGGAGATGAGAAGGTGTTTGCTGGAGTGTCCTTCCCACAGAAGCCTCCATCTCCTGAACCTGCTCCTCGAGAGTCCCCTGCAGCTTAGTGTGCCAACCCAGCAGAGACCACTGCATTATCTCCTTCGTGCAGCCCACACCACTGTGCCCAACGCCGCAGCTCCACCAGCATCACCCAGAGTGGTCCTTTCCCTCCTTGCCTTCACTCGAGCCCTGGGGAGTCTGGAAACATGCCATGTCCCACACTGTTCCCCACAAAGCTGGAGGAGCTCCAAGGCCGCAGCAGTCCCTTGAGGATCACCCATTGCCCAGATGCCTCACCAGAGGGGTCTGTGGCTGGGTGTTACCCCTAGCCGGAGCATGGGTCTCCAGCATCACTGCAGGGGACTGCAGAGAAACATGCTGCTCCACAGACTAAAGGCAGCTGGGATGAAGGAGGATAAAGCTAAAGCTTCATCTTGCTGGGATATCGGCATGCTGGCACTCATGTGACCCTCTTAGTTCAAGCTGGTTAGCAGTGCAGAAAATCTCAGGCCAAACACATCCAGAAAAATCCCTTAGTATAGATAGAGTTGTCCCCATAAGGGGCATTGCCGTCCTACGCCAGTTTGAGGGATTAAAACAAAAAGACCCTTTTGCTGGTACAGAAGCTCCCCTGTGTTGGCTGCCTTGCTCCTGGAGAAGGTGATTAAACCATGCTGGGGAAAACGTGCTTTTCCACCTGCTGCTGCCCATGGGCTGAGACAGGGTCCTGGCTAGATGGGGTTTTTGGCTAACACTCTGCTGTTGCAGCACTGATTTCTCCTGCCAGGCTGCCAAAGCACCACCAGCAGCCTGGAAGCTGAGACGTGTCCCCACCCCACCATGAGGCCACTGTGAGCCCCGTGGGAGCTGGTGAAAAGCAGTAGCGAGGGAAATCCTCGGGTGCCTATGTCCAAGGTGGGCAGTCGTCCAGGCACATCATGCGCACCCAAACGTGCCAGTGCGGTGGGGACCCCAGCACCCACCTGATACCCAGTGAAAGGACTGTGGTTCTTGGTCTCCCCCCAGTGACCAGACCACATATAACAAAGTGGCAGGTCTGCCTCCTGCATGGGAGGTTTCCAGCCCCACGAACAGAGTTCCTGGCTCCCAGAATGGGTGTATTGTTACCAGGTAATTATACTGATAATTATTTCCCCAAATCCTCCCCAGGAGCGAAGCCCTCTTGCTGGTGTGGCATCTTGCTTTTGCATTTTTGGAAGCAAGACCCTATTTCTCTCCATACAGCAGCACTTGAAACATATATATTCATTCATTAAGGAGCACCGACACCGCTGCGGCAAATGACCTGTCAACAGATTTACAGCAGGAAGTAAGTCACTGCCTCCGAGCCTGCGCTCTTAATGTAATTAAAGTCCTCTGTTTGGAATTCCTTGCTAATTAATATTCATGCTCTGTTCCCCATCTGCCATTCCCGCGTTGCTAGTTCCTTCTGAGATTGATCAGAGGGTTATTAAGGCAATGAGCAGACAGAGAAGGAGGGGGGCGGCTGGTGGGAAGGGGTTGGATCAGTTTTTGGTAATGGAGCAGAATTGCACCCAGGACCCCGGCTGCTCTGGGAGGGGATGGCCAAAACATTGTCCTGGCTTGCTCCATCGCTGGGGGGAAATTTAAGGGCTGGTGGGAGCAATGGATCAAGAGATAGACACCACTGGAGGGGTTCCCAGAGTCTTTCAGGGCTTGCTTCAGCCCTTGGAGGAAGGCGAGAACCATCTCTGGCAGCTGGTGGCGTGAGTGAACCTTAATTGAGATAGAGCCTAATTGCCAGCTCTTGTGGTTTGGCATAGGGGAGTAGCCATGGCAGCCCAGCACCATGAGCCAGGCCCACCAGTGCTGTTATTTGGGATTGGAGGCTCAGAATGAGTTTCTGATGAAGCCATACTCACCTGGGCATATGTAGGGAGGCCATGGATGTATGGGGTGTTCATGGGCACCAAGAACTTGCCCCAGCCCAGTATGGGGCATGAGAGGACATCAGTGGGGACACCCTGGCCAGCTTTGGGCGGGCACAGCCCTTGCAGTGACAACACACCAGGTGCTCCTGTTAAAGAGGGTCATGGGCTGCCCGTTGCCCTGTGTGTGCACTGAGAGCTTGCCTCATCCCTGCACAGGCTGGAGGTCTTGTTCTCCTCTCTGATCCACAGCTGCTGTGGCATTTCCACACACTCTCAGCATGGATCCTGGCAGGATCAGACACCCACAGGAACAGCCACAACTCCTGTGCCAAAAATGCTTTCAGCTGAAACCAGGCACACACTGTCCACCACTTTGAGTGAGAAAGATGTCCCCATGTCACAGGCTGAGAGACTGATGGGTGCCATCCTGCTGAGCACACAGGCTGACGTGAGTAAAGGCAATGCTCTGCAGCATGAGGAGGCCAGGCTGGAGACATGTCCCTCGTGCTGACCCTGTATCACTCCATTGTCCCATCTCCAGATGCTGGAGATGCCAGAGCTGAGCATCCTTTGAAATTAAGGGCACTGCATGCACTGCAAAACCTGTTGAAGACCCTTCCCGCTCCCAGGATGGAACCCAAGATAACTAGTGGTCTGTGGTTGATTCAGACAGGTAGGCAGCTAGAAGGCAGGTCTTGCAGCCAGCCTCCCTTGGCAGGAGGTCACTGCCCCTCTCCCTTGCCTGGACACCTCTTCTTCCCTGGAAAGGTGGCATGGGGATGTGGCATCTCAGGACAGATGTTCCCAACGGACCAGAGGAACTGGGGTTCTCAGCCAAGCCCCGAGTGCTGAGCAACGCTGGCTCTGTCACAGGAGCACTGTGAGTGGGGTTTCCTCAATTAACAAAGCCCATTTCAAACAGCTTTTAGACCCTTAAACACAATTGTAGGGCACCCTGCTTGGATTCACCCCTTTTTGAAAGTTGAGTCCTGCTGGCATCTCCTGTTTATATATGAACAATCAAAGTGATTTATTCATCTGCCTAAAGCACGATTGCTCTTTGACCGTCCATCCATTATCCTTATCTATCTGTCCTAGTTAGGAGCCGAGCAATCCATCTTACCCAACCTAATGTATGCCAAATGACTCCGCAAGCCGCCGCACTCTGAGTGGGCTCTGCCGGGGCAGCCGACATGGGCCTGGTTTTCAGCAGCACTAACGCAATTGCATTGACGTCAACCAGAGCCGCCCGCCGTCACCCTCCTAGAAAATTAAAGCCTAGGATGGGCAGACCGGATACAGGTGCTGAAAGAATCTACAGTTGTAATCAGGACTGGATCTGCCATCAGCATGCAAAAAGCCCATCTAACCTGGACTTCTAATTTCTCCCGATTAAATTGCAAATGGGTGAGGCAGTGTGGTCCTGGGGCAGCATCTTCTCGTTCATGATGGAAAGACCACGCTGGTCCTGTGCCGCATGAGCATACAACAGGGACAGCTGTGCCCAGGGTCTCCAGCTGTCCCTGCCTGGGATGTTGCAGAGGGGCAGCATCTTCTGCAATCAGACCTCAGGGGGTGTCGCAGGCAATAGCAGGCTTCAGACCTCCCATCTCCTGGGGGAGAGAGGTTCCTCACCTTGTAGAAAAGGAGTAGGTGAAGCACCATGTGAATGCCCTCTCCCTGAAAGTGTTCAAGGCCAGGTTGGATGGGGCTTTGAGTAACCTGATTTAGTGGAAGGTATCCCTGCCCATGGCAGGGGGGGTGGTACTAGGTGATCTTTAAGGTCCCTTCCAACCCAAACCATTCTACGATTGATGATCTGTGAAGATGAGAAATTAGCTCAGAAAGTGCATTGCCACGTCTCTTCTCATCTTTCACCAGGGACACGCAGTTGTGACAGGCTGAAGGTGCCTGCAAGCCCCTTGTCTCCAGCAGGTCTCCCAGCAAGGAGAAATGGGGTCCCTATTCTCTGTCCCACTGTCTGTCCCCATCCTGGGCTCTATGGGGACTGTTCAATCCCACAGCCATGGATGTGAAAGTGCTGAGGCTCAGTCATGCAGGAGACATGGAGCATCTCCACCCTACAGGAGACACAGCTCAGGGAACGTGACACTGGAGCTGCCTGCCATGTGCACCACCATGGTGCTGCCTGCACATCTTGGTCTGCAGGTCAAGCGACTGTTGCTGAGACTTTAGCTAAGAAAAACAAGTCTATAAGCTTAAATAAGCTGCAAAGGGCATTGTGCTCCTCTAAGGAAAGCGGCATGGTTTTGCAGGTCAAAAAGGTGGAAAGTATGGTCCCATTGAAAGGGACTTCCTTTGCCAAATTTCACCTCCCCACATGAAGCACAGGCTGTGGTATCTTTCCAAAGGAGGTTTGAGAAGGGTGTTAGGCCACAGGCAAACCAAATGGCTTTGCCCTGGCTTTTCTCTTGGAAAAAGCTGACCCAGTTTGGCTGAAATTTTCTGGAGATGTTCAAGTTGAGGGAAATCACTGGCAGATAATTTCTGCCTAAATGTTCGCAATTTGGCATTGTTCTAAGCAATGGGAAACACAGCCTTATAATGGGAAGTATTGGATAATCAGCATTATCTATCCTGTCTACAATAAAATAATTAATTCTCACTAATTTGCCCCCTTTGCCTTTGAAGATGATTTCCAGACTGAAGGAAAAAAAAATAGAAGAACGCAATGGAATTAGCCAGCGCCCTCCGGACTCGAATCACTCCAGATCTGTGCAATGGTATCTGGCAGAGCAAGGAGAGGTGTTAAGTGCCATGGTTAGGAGATGTCTGAGCTCGACGAAGAAACAAGAAAAAGGTTTGTGCCGCTGCCATCTCTGAGCAGGACCTTTGATGGCTGGGTCATCTCAGAGGAAGCTCCTGGGTCGTGGAGGAAAATCAAGGGGTGGCAGGAATAGAGCACTGGCATTTGCAAAAAAAACAGTCCTGGAGAGGGAAAAGCAGGTATTTTCACAGTATTTGAGATACCATTTTCATCTGTGCAGAATGGGCAAGCAATGTTCTTGCACGAGGATTCTCCAGCATTGGTGAATGGGGTTTACAGCCTGTCTGAAAGCAGAAGTCATCACATTTTTGTGAAAGAGACTGTTTTTGAAAGATTTCCACACCGAGCAATTCATGAGGTTTGGATTATCCAGAGAAGCTCCAGGTAAGCATCTAAAATTTGGGGAACCAAGCAGACCCCAGACCGTCAAGGCCAGTGCCCACAACTGGGTACCAGGATGCCCGGTTCGTTTCCCCCGTTCTGCAGCCAACTTGATAGGTCAAAGTGAGGCAAGATGACCTCCTTGACCATGCACCTTCTCTGCTGTTGCCCTGGTTGGACACAGACACAGGTACTGAGCATCAATGATGTCAACACTGCTGCAGCGCTCAAATAGTCTGACCCAGCGAGCCACCAACATGTTTTGAGCCATGACCGGTTGTCTTCTGGAAATTCCCAGACAGATTTTGCCAAAAGATCACTCAGGTTCAACAAATTTAGTTTGCTGCAGCATGGGATGACTATGTCATCAAGCCAGGGTGCCTTCACAGCCGGTGTGAGTGTGGGGACACTCACAGTGTGCTTGGAGAGAAGTCCACAAGCCAAAGAGGTGCTTTTGTGCAGTGAAACTATTTTCACCAAGCTTAAGTCAAGCAATGAAATATTCATAGGACACTAAAGCAGTGGGCTCATTGGCTGCCTTCTTATGGGAATTCAATAATACTGGAGACAGCCTTAATTCAATATTCAAAAAGCCTCTTTCTCTTTCCCTCTCTCTCTATCTCCCTGCTGTCTCTTTGGGTTCAGAGATCTTTTCAGAAACCTCACTTTTAAGCGATGGATGCATTAGTGGAGAGAGAACGGTGGAGAGCAGAAACAGGGGGAGAAGGAGTAGAAGTGCAAGGATGGGGACCACATGCAGGACAGCTGGGGATTTCTGGTCCCCAATCTGCCTGGTGATGCTTGGTGGGATGATCTGAACCAGCTCTTCCTAAAGGCATGTCTGCAGGGCTTTTTGGGGGCCAGACCCACACTTGTGCTTAGACATGGCTGATTAGAAGTCAGCTCTGGTCCAAGAGCTGTGTAACCATGGTCATATGGTCCTGTGCTCCCACCAATAGCTCCACTGAGAAAGAGGCTGCCTGGCTCAGCCATTGTGTGATGCTAGCAGGACTGAGGCCATTTTTGGCTCAGCATCTATCCTATGTAAAAAAAACAGTGGAGATGGAGCCTTTGTCCACCAGTGTGGACTGGAAATTGGGAGAGTTGGGCCTAGATGTTCATGAGGGGTAAAGCCCTGTGGCTCCAATGACATGGGTGCTGTTCACATGGACATTCATCCTCATCTGGGGTGAGAACTCAGATGCTGGCAGGGCTCTAATGAGCCATTTTCGTGTTCCTGGCTTCCCCTGCTGTTGCTACAACTCTTGATCCCTGTCCTGGAAGAGCATCCTCCTCCCTGTTTCAGAGAGAGCAAGGGCCAATCTGTGAACCTCTTCCCAGAAGTCATGTTTTGGGTGGAATTGCACTGAGCTAAGCCCCAGAAGCCAATACTGACACACAGCCACCCCATGGCAGGGGACAGGCACTGCTTTGTGCTGCAGCCAGGTGGGAGGGAGATGTAGCTCTGATGGTAGGACCTTTCTGCCCATTGTGGGGAGGGACAATACTCAAGGATGTAACTAAAGCTCCTCCAGCTGTTGAAGTGAGGGAACTACTTGCTACCCCTCCAAATACAAAGACAGGGGGACACCAAAGGATACAAGCAGCAGGAGGTGCCTTTCCACACCATCCATGGACACCGCAGGGGCAGGATGCCATGGCTGCTGAAGTTTCACATGGTTCAGACAAATTCAGGGAAGAAAGTCCCCCACAGCGACACACTTGTCATCTGTAGCTTTGGATGGCAGTGCTCTATATGCGTTGCAGAAAAAGAGAGATTTAGAAGAACAACAGCTTTCCAAGCACTTAGCAGGGCTGGACCTTTTTTTCCCCTCATAAGATCCTTTCCCAGAGAGTATTTAAAATCAAATGTTTTACTCCACAATGCACTGGTTATTTGGTTTCTTCTGGCATCTCCCCATCACAAATGCCCTCAAGCAGATCAGTTTCAACCTTCAGAAAACCTCTCTATTAGTATTTGAACTTGTCAAGCTCTTTTTATAGCCACTTTTAAAGCTAAGTGGAAGCCGCTTGATGGCTATCTGCTCTGCTGGGGCATGTGGGTAGATGCCAGCTAGCAGGGGCAGAGCACAGTCCACTTGTGGGAGGCTCCAAAGCACCAATTATGGTACAAACAATGCACAAAAATTGGGAGAGATGCACAAAAATTGGGAGAGATGCACAAAAATTGGGTCCATGTTCTCATGCTGGTGTGAGGATGGGGAGCTCTGCTCTGAGATGCTCCCTCATCTCCAACGCCAGATGGGAGCCCTTTGGGGAAAAACAAGATGCTCCATCCCATTGCAGGGAGGGTGGCTGGGTGCTCGGTGGGTGCCAGCACCCTGGCTTGAGGGCTGTGCTGGTGCGTCCTGCAGAAGGATAGGGTGAACAGGATGCCTGCAAGCCCTTTCACACCTTTTGCAAGACCCTGGCTTTAGCAAGGCTCTAGCCAAACTCTAGCAGGGACCTGACATGTTGCCTCCCTTTCCTGCACTTTCCATGGCAAAAAAGAGATTTCTTTATTTCTTCTTTATTCTAGCATCTCCAGGCATGATGCTGATCACGTAAATGCAGTGAAGATACTCTTTCTCCCTGTTGATCCTTTGTAGATTCCAGTTCCAGCTGTACTTGGAAATTTTTATTATTATTTTTTTAAAGATTTTCTGGCAAATCACCA
Source organism: Burhinus bistriatus (assembly GCA_013397275.1). Classification (NCBI taxonomy): domain Eukaryota; kingdom Metazoa; phylum Chordata; class Aves; order Charadriiformes; family Burhinidae; genus Burhinus; species Burhinus bistriatus. The sequence continues at coordinate 244,475 of VYXH01000328.1, forward strand.
GTCCCACAGATGACTGTTTTGGAGCAGATTTCCCTGTGCATTTGGAGCCTGTGCAGTTCTCCTGATGGGGTCTCAGGAAGCTCTCCTTGTCCCTCACCTCTCTGCTGGTGCTTCATGTGCATCTCAGCCATGTCACCCCATAACACCCACTTCCTACCCCATCTGCTAACAGATTGAGGCCTCCCTCTCCACTTCGTGTCTTCAAGCCAGGTGGAACAGCTGGACCACGTCTCCCAAGGGGCACAGGGACCTCCTGCTTCTGGGGCACTGCCTGGAGTCACCTGGTCCATGGAAATGAGTGGAGGTAGAGTGCAGCCAAAGGAAGCTCCCAAAAGGCACTGATGATTCACTGTCAAACAGGAATTTGATGGTGTCAGACTCAACCTTTTCCCTGTTCGATGTAGTATCTCAGATACAGCATAGCAAACAACCACCCTACCACAGATACAGCTATAGTGCCATAGTATTGGTGTGCATTCAGGCTAAAGAGGTAAGGCAGGTATTTTATCCCATGGCAACATGTCACTGGAGCTATTTAGCTATCAGAAAACTAGTTGTCTTGTGATGAACAGAGATGAAGCTTTGTTTTCTCCAGATTTTGAGTCGTATACTTTGACTCCCAGTTTTAGAGCTCCAAGCTAGGCTGTTTCTGTGTTTGTGGTGTTGACTGTTTCATGACAACTCTTGGTGAACAGCAGAATCATGGAATCACAGAATTTTTAGAGTTGGAAGGGACCTCTAGAGATCATCTAGTCCAACTCCCCTGCTGACGCAGGAATGCCTAGAGCACATTACTCAGGACTGCATCCAGGCAGGTCTTGAAAATCTCCAGAGAAGGGGACTCCACAACCTCCCTGGGCAGCCTGTTCCAGTGCTCGGTCACCCTCACCATAAAGAAGTTTTTCCTTATGTTTGACTGGAACTTCCTATGTTCCAACTTGTGCCCATTGCCCCTCATCCTGTCACTGGGAACCACTGAAAAGAGTCTGCCTCCATCCTCCTTCAGCCCACCCTTTAGATACTTATAAGCAAGAATAAGGTCTCCCCTCAGCCTGCTCTTCTCCACGCTAAAGAGTCCCAGCTCTCTCAGCCTTTCCTCATAAGGGAGGTGCTCCAATTCCCCAGTCATCTTTGTTGCCCTACGCTGGACTCTCTCCAGTAGTTCCCTGTCCTGCTTGAGCTGGGCAGCCCAGAACTGGACGCAGTATTCCAGTTGTGGCCTCACCAGTGCCGAGTAGAGGGCGAGAATGACCCCCCTCGACCTACTGGCCACACTCTTCCCTATGCAGCCCAGGATTCCATTGGCCTTCCTGGCAACAAGGGCACATCGCTGGCTCATGAATAATTTACTATCTACCAGGACGCCCAGATCCTTCTCCTCAGAGCTGCTTTCCAGCAGGTCCACCCCTAACCTATATTGGTGCCTAGCATTCTTCCTCCCCAGGTACAGGACCTTACACTTGCTCTTATTGAACCTCATTAGGTTCTTCTCTGCCCAGCACTCCAGCCAATTTAGTTGATGGATCTCGCAGACCACATTAGGAGCTGAAATCAGAGATATGCACTGATGTTTCAGGTAGGTAAGCATGTTATAAAGTAGGTCTAAACAAGATTACACAGGAGGTGTGTTGCGGAGCAGGGACGGGATACAGGGGCTACAGTAATTCCCATCACACCTTGCCTTGATCCCTTTCATCTCAAGGACAGCTTGAAAAACCTGAAGGTCCCCCTTTGCCCAAAGCACCTATTGCACCATGGCTCTTGAGCCCCTCGTGGGTAGAGCACCAGCTCTGCCCCCGTGCAGCAACATGTGCCAGGGTGTCCCTGTGATCCCAGCTACTCCCAGCTTCTCCGTTGATGAACCCCCCACAGGTGGAGACACCTGCAGACCAATAAAGCTCCCATGAAGGCCTCTGCAAGGAATAACGTCACTGATGGATGTTGCCTGTCTGTGTGAATCGTCTGCCAGTAGGTCACGAATTACTCAGATGTGTCTGTTATCCCAAATTACTCCCTGATTCACACAGCGGCTTACGCAGGAGCTCCTTGATTAGATTCCTCAATATTAAACACCCTGGCTCATTGGCCTGACCTTCTCTTCCACGTAAACCTCCAGGTCATAAATCATCCTTGTCCAAAATCTTGACCTCACATTTAATTTTATCTCCATTGACGTTAACAGAGGTTAGTTAGGCTTGAGCACACACTGGAAGTCAAGCTTTCCTGTATCAGGGCCTCCATGTGTTTCCCTGCGCTGACTGATGACCTGAATTCAAGGATGCCTTTTCCCTGGCTTCAACAGGCTTCAGCTTGGCACACGTATAATTCCTGGAATTGGTTCTCTACCACCGACGATGATGAATCAATCATTTGCTTTCTGAACATGTTCCACAGAATTCCCTCAGCCTTCAACGCGCTGGCAGGCTTTTCCACCAGAAAATTAGTTGGCTCAACAGTTCTTGGGATAGCGAGCACCCTAAGTACAGTTCCTGTCTCAAAACAAAGGGATTTAAACGTTTGAAGTGAACTTTCGCGGGATGACCTCTTTCAGCAGTTCCCCAGCCTTGGTGAGAATCAGACTCAAGAAAAAATGGTTTTGTGGGCAGAAGGTGGTTGAGGAGAAGGAAGTGTGCATGAGGGTCAATGTATGGATGTCGGTCGGCCTGGAGCAGTCTAGACAGGGTTTTTACAGGTTCAGTAGACCCCTGGATACCTGAACTCACCTGGGTGGTTCCATGGAAAATCCCTGTAACACACAGGTTGAATTCATCTCACTTCACATTAGATATCTGTAAGGTTGGTTGTTTGCTTGGTCATCTAAAGCAGGCAAATCATGCAGGCTCCCTCTCTGGTGAGTGAAGACATGAGCAAGAGTTCAGTCCAGAGGTTGATTTATCCCAGGTATCTGAGGTAACTGGCTTAGATGGGATGAATCATTCTCAGACAGTTGCTCGTTCAGTCCTTTGGCCATCAAGGGACCTTGAACAACAGCTCTTGCTGCAACAACCAGCTTTTGGGTGGCTGAATCTAGCTAAAGTGAATCCTGCTCCCCAGTGCCCGCCTGTACCTTTGCAAGTCTCCCCTGCTTTCCAAACATCCCTGTCTCCAAGATTCACTTCCATACATTATCCTCCACAGCTGCTGCCGGACAAAGCACCTTCAACAAAGTGGCAGGAGAGCAACCAGCAGGGCATCCCAGTTCATGGGGTAAACATCATTTCGCATTTCCCCCATGGCTGCTTCAGTAGCAAGGTTGGATCCTCCTGCCAGCAAAGGGGACTCCCCAAAACAACATCTCCTACTGCTTCACCTTTTTTCTGGCAGAAACGGGTTTCCTCAGCTCTTCCTAATTTTTCTGCTTCAGTTTAAACCAATCACTCCTTCCCCTTTACTCAAGGGGTGGTTTATTCCTTCTCTGGCAGTTTTGGGTGTATTCGGAACCTGTTTCTGTACCCTCCCCTCAGCTGTCTTTGCTCTTGGCGGAAGTGCCCCAGCCCCCCGGTCTCCCCATGCTGGCTAGTTTTTCCATACTGACACAGTAAGTTTTCAGTGTTTCTGAGGCAGCTGAAAATTTAAGTTTCTTCCAACTCCACAAACTGATTGTCAGCATCCAAAGCAGGAGCCCAAACTCAGATGAATTTGTTGAGAGCAGCCCTGCAGAGAAGGACTTGGGGATACCTGTGGGTGACAAATTAGCCATGAGCTGGTAATGTGCACTTGTAGCCCAGAAAGCCAATCATGTCCTGGGTGCATCACCAGCAGGTCCACTCTACTCCATTCTCATGAGACCCCATCCAGAGTACTGCATCCAGCTCTGGGGTCCCAAAACAATCCAAGAGCTGTAACACCTCTCCTCTGAAGAAAGGCTGAGAGAGTTGGGGTTGTTCAGCCTAGAAAAGAGGCGGCTCAGGGGAGACCTTATTGAGGCCTTTCAATACCTAAAGGGGGTTTATAAGAAAAATGGAGACTTTTTATCAGAGCCTATAGTGACAGGGCAAGGGGTAACAGCTTTAAACTAAAGGAGGGTAGATATAAGGAAGAAATTTCTTACAAAGAGGGTGGTGAGACACCGGAACAGGTTGCTCAGAGAAGTTGTGAATGCCCCATCCCTGGAAGTGTTCAAGATCAGGTTGAATGGGGCTTTGAGCAACCTGATCTAGTGAAAGATGTCCCTGCTTATGGCAGGTGATCTTTAGAGGTCCCTCCAGCCCAAACCATTTTATGACCCTCAGACCATGATTTACACTTTAGACAGATGCCTCTGCTTTCCTAAACATGCCCAGTTCCAAAGCCTGGTAGGGAAGCTCTTTAGGGCAGGGGATCCCCAGCACCTCTGGCAATCATATCGCACCAGCTTGAGTGCCAAAATGGGGCTGGGGGAAGCTGAAGTCTGAACATTAGGCCAGGTGTGAGTGTTTATGTATTGGCATAGTGTAGAGTATGTTTGCAAAGAGGAATGAATCATTTTTGCCTATCAGTTTAATTGTTGAATGCTGCCTCTCTCTGCAAACTATTCATGAATAGATGACAACTTTCTCTAATTTAGTCATTAGTCCTAATTATTCACCCCATCTCTCCTATTAATAACGTGCAGTCAGCAGATTGACAGTAAACAGCTCCATGCAATTATTTTGCTCAGTTAAGTTTGAAACATGAGCTGTGCCAGGTATTTCTGACGGGGCACAGATTGCATGGTGCATCTCTGTCTACCCACCGTGTGGCTATGAAATCCTAGAACTGCATTTCTGGTGTGAATGCCCCTGTTTGCAAAATGAACACGTGCCAAAAAGCTGCTGGTTCCCAGATTCAAAGGCATTTGTTCGAATATCTGTGAAGAGTGAATACAAAGAAGGACAAAAGCGAATATATGTTAAACAGCTCAATAAATCACCAGTCTCAACTTTGCAAGAGACAGCTTTCTTTAGGTCCACTGTGTATCCATATATTAAGTGACAGTGAAAGAATTTGCCACCTGAAACTAAGAGTAATTTATTGCAAGGGTACATGAGGAGTACCCAACATTTAATTAGCATGATGTTAATTAGCTTCATCACATTGCTTTCTTCCATCCAAACCGTGATCTAAGCAGAGTCAGGCACCTTAGCAGTGTGTGCAACCCTCTGCCTTTCTTTCCCTGTGTTACCTGGGCAAGGATCCTGAACAACATCAAACCATCAGCAAGTTACTTTAGGCTTAACAGTTTTAAGGCCATTGGAGGCTGTAGCCCTAGACTTCACCTTTAGCAGGGAATAGAAATAGGAATCTCCTTTATGCACAGAGACCTAAATTTAAAGCCCCATATCAGGCAAAATTGACAGCTCACAAGCATGCCCTCCTCCCCCAGAAGAGGCAGCTGCAGCATTAACTCCAGACAAAAATCCCTGCTAGTGAAAACATATCGACTTCTGGTGGGGAGAGCTCCTGTCTTGGTTTTAAATTCACTTGAGATGCAGAGTTTATTCAATTATCGGCCATCTAGAGAATGAAACATGGCTTCACTCCAAATACCAACTGGGTAGGGGAGAAAATGACAACCAGGTTAACCCTTCATTTACCCTTCAGCTAAACAGAGGGTGGGCAGCAGGATGGCACCGAGCAGTCGTACATATATGCATCATGCATCTCCAAGGTTAAAGCTATTGGCTCAGTCCCCTGCATGCAGAAAGGGCTTTTACACTGGCTATGCCTAGGAGGGCAGGTGGAAAAAAAATCAGTTTGATGTGGTACCCAATGGGAGGATGCTCTGTTCACAAGCCCCCTTTTGTAAGGGGACCCCATGTAGTACAAAGGGCTCTCTGTCCTCAGGGGAGACCCACGGCAGTAAAAACAAAGAGAGACACCGGGAAAGCGTCTGGTTCATTATTCCCCTCTGAAAAGCTCTCCAGCGTCAGGCTTTTTAAAGGAAGACTCTGGCCAACGAGGGGGGTGTGGATTAAGACTGAGATTCATTGGAAGAGGCAAAGGGGGGAGCTGGCAAGATGTAAATCCTCACCAAATGCCCTGGGAAGCACAGAGGGTCTTGGGCTGGCAGCAGGGACCACACACCAGCACATGGGGCTCCTGGGAGAGGTCAGAGCTGCAGTTGTATAAAGCAGTTTTCTTTGCTCCTCTAGGATGCATCTGAAGCACTTGAGGGGCACCACTACCATAGAGGTTACCTCAATGCCACTGGTTTTGCTGGGGCTGTGCAGCCACTCTCACTGGTGCCTCTGGAGAGTAGCAAGATGCAGTCAGTACAACTTTTTCACATGCTACTCAGTCTATTCTCAGCCATAAATACAATTTCTGCTAGAGGAGGAGAGGGTGGGGAAGATTATATTGTATTTGGGATGCTAAAGCATAAGCCTGCTGCTTTCTGGGAATCTCTTCTGTATTAAACTGATCTGACTTGGAGCTCACAGCATCATCCTTGCCACTCACTGCAGGCTGGGGCATTCCTGCAGAGTAAGATTTGCTCTCTGGGGAGCAGAGCCCTTCCTGGCAGCGGGCAGAGATGGGAAGCTGGATCTGTCCCCTGCGAGAGGGACAGTAAATGGCCTCCCTTTCCTTTGTCATTACCTGGCAGCAGCAGCCCTGTCAGAGACGGGTCTGGGAAGCAGTAGGCTGCAGTAACCGCGTATGGAGCGTCTTCGCCTGAGCTGAGCTTGCCCTCTGATGGTAAGCGCTGGTAGTGAGAAGCAGCAGGGCTCTACCGAACCCATCCTTTCCCCTGGGGTCTGGGGGGTTTTCCCATCCCCAAACGATCCCCCTGATCCTACTAAAGCATTTCAGAGTGCTGCTGCCATGAAGGCATTCTCAGCTCCTGGGCTGAAGGTTTCCCAGTGAGGGGAGCTTCTCCAGGCAGCCCCTTGGCCATGACATCCCAAGTTATGACCTACTTCAAGCAGGGCTAGAGGGACAGGGACTGGCAGAGGGCAAGCAAGGCAGCGCAGGGACGTTGCAGCAGCTCAAAGAAGGCAACAAGGCCATAGAACACTTTTTTAAGCCCTAGCTTAAAAAAGGAGCCAGGGAACATGAAGGAAAACAAGCAACTTCTGCCAGCCATCTACCAGCTTACCCAAATCCAGAAGCTGACTCTTCAGGGGGGTCCTTGCAGCACTGACCCCTGTGACCTGCCATCCATCCAGCTTAGTGGCACCCAGCTTAGGGCACAGCCACATCTGCAGTTGCTAATGTCCGGGAGCAGAGGGCTGCTTCATGCAAGGGGACAAGCCAGGAGCCAAGGGTGACCCCAGCACACCAGGGCACTCACCAGCAAGGGTGCAGCCTGAAGGCAGCAGGCAGGGCTAGATGCTGGTAACAGGGTCCATCAGCACTCCCAGACATAGCAAAGGAGTCAGGTCCTAGGTCCATCCAGGCACAGCAGAATATGAGGCAGGACTGGAGACCAGCTACCTACACCACCGACACCAGGTCCAGCCAGAAAATAAGATCAAGGATGCACACCATTGCATTACACCCCAAGAAAGGGGAGAAGCCCAGGACTGACCTTAAATACAGCTCTTGGGCCAATGGCCAGAGAGTATGTGGGTGGAGGTCCCAGGCGGGGTTGCTCATGGCAATCAAGGCTTTTTGGTGTCCCCAGGGTCCTGGCAGCTGGCATGATGCTGCATGCAGGGGCAGAGTTTAACTTGCCCCCACACCTTTTTCCTGCCTCCCCCCTGTTTCTCTGCTGAAGGTCAGGCCCCAGGGCTCACCTCCACAGTAACAGAGCTGTTGGCTCCTTGCTTTTCACAGGAATCTGCTTCCAAAGCAGGCACTAAGCAAGGACTTTGCTCCCCTCCATGTTCATATGTGGGTAGACGTAGAGGATTTGACACCTGTCAATCTTTCTCCCCTGTTTCACACTGAAGGAGAAGAAAAGCAGCCATAGGAGTACAGAGACTGCAGAGCCAGGAGAAGGTGATCCACACACACATGCCTGTGGATTCCAGGGTTGGACCTGGGGAAGAAGAAATGTATAGGGGGAAGTAAAAATGAAAGGGAGACCTGGCTGGGTTAGGGTGTTGGGAGTGTAGGTCAGTGGGTGAGGGCCAGGGGTGGTGAGGACTTCAGGTGCTGTGTTTTGTGCATAGTCCCTGGCATTGAGCCTGGGCACCACACTGTGTTTCCCTGGCCATGTGTGCAGGGAGGGATGACAGCTGGCACAACTTTACGTCTTTTTTAATCACAGCAAATCTGTATTGTATCTGACCTGTGAGCCACAAGACAGCATCACTGTGGGTCATCCTGGGCTGCAGGTGATAGAGGTGATGCTGGAGAGCAGAGCCCCCTCCAGCTGGGCAAAGCAGTGAGCAGAAGGCAGGAGTGGTGTGTACCCGTCAGCTCAAACACAGGCAAATGTGTATGGATCTTTGAGTTCGTTCAGACAGCAACTTTTATTTGCTGACTCCAAAGGCCTTAAGATAATTTTTCTCACCAGATAACCAGCAGAGACATCATTTTCCTTCCTATTTGAAGGAGATGCACCAGACATTTCCTTGTGCCAAGCACCGCTTTGATTTGGGCAATGAAGAATAGCACATGGGCTAGATGGAAAACCTCTCCTGTGTGGGCAGAGTTCATGTCTGGCAGAAGCAACAGGGCAGCATGAAATTTCTGGGGCTAGAAACCATCAGTAGTTCAGTGCATCACACCTTGAAATGCCCTCATTGGTAGCTGCCTGCTGTAGAAGGGTAAATTTTTCAAAACCCATTGGACTGCCCCAGGAGGATCAACCCCAATGAATGAAAGTGGACTGGAAAATATTTAAGCTGGTCAATCCTAATACGGTCATTCAACAGGCTTGAAAATACTGAGATTTGAAATAGATTTCTCTAGATGTGTTTCACTTCCTGATTTTTTTAATTTTTACAGCTCACTTTTTCCAGTCTGCCCCTATAACTACACAGGCCAGGCACACACTTCCTTAAAAATGCCGCAGAGCAACATAGCTCAGGCAAACACCAGGTCTAGACAGTCGGGGCTGCAAGAAAACATCAACTCTTGCAAGCCATGCAGTAAATCCTAACAGGTGGACAATCAAGACAGATGACTTTTGCTGTCCATAACATAATGGGGAGAGTTCACAAGAGATAGCAGCACATGCTAATGCTCAAAATAAACAATCGCAAGCCACTAAATAGACCTTCTCCAAACTATAAGGGCACATAAACTACATCAGTGTCAATCATATTTTGTGGGAAAGAAATCACCCTGGACAGAGATGCCAAATTCATCTTTATTAAAATCATAGAATCATAGAATAGTCTAGGTTGGAAGGGACCTTTAAGTTCATCAAGTCCAATCATTAACCTAACACTGCCAAAACCACCACTCAACCATGTCCCTAAGCACCATGTCTACTTCCAGGGATGGCAATTCCACCACTGCCCTGGGCAGCCTGTTCCAATGTTTGATAACCCTTTCGGTGAAGAAATTTTTCCTAATAGCCAATCTAAACCTCCCCTGGCACAACTTGAGGCCATTTCCTCTTCTATCGCTCGTTATTTNTAGATTAGTACAGTTACACAAGGAATGAATCTGATCATGGATGTATTTGGCATGGTGTATTAGCCCAGAGTGGGTGCGATAGCAGGGGCTGAATTTGGCCAGATTTGGGGGGTGTCAATGGGAGCAGGTACACTGGGTAAGGAATGGCTGAGCCTTGCCAGTCCACTGTGTGAGAATCAGTGAGCTTTGGCAGTGCTGCAGCATCCTGAGATGGACCTGGGGTTGCACAAACCAAGGGTGGGCTAAGCCTGTGTGAGAGAGAAACCACCTCTAGCCCTGCTTACACTGAGCGGAAGGTTTAGTTAATATTTGCCTAGAAAGCCCACTCTTTGAATACAAGGTCAAAGACTCTCAGAGCAAAAGGATGTGCCAAAAGGGAACCTTCACTCTACTCACCGGCACAAGCATTACAGTGTCATGTTTAATAACAAGATGGTATCTTTTTTCCCCCCATATGGGAATTTCATAATTCTGAGCAGTGAATTAGGTATTTGTGCTTGTGTAGGTCAGAAATGAAGTCAGGCTCCTCTGTAGCTTTGCTTCAGCATACACACATTGAAACGGCAGTTGCACATGCATTTCTCTTTGGGTCTCTGTAGCTCCTGGCAACTTTGGAGACAGTATTTCAGTATTACAGAAGAATCATCAGAAGATTTGAACCTCATTTTAGTTCAGTCAAGACAAATGCCTCTTCAGAAGACCTGAATGATGTAGTTTGTAGTGTAAAGATGACACTTCTCCCAGATACACTTTTTTTTTTTTTTTTGCTTTAAAGGGTCAGAGCTTTTTAAACACAGCAGTAAATGTTAATATTTTATTTTGCTGATTCTTCATTTCTGAAAATGGTTAAACCATTTTTGCTCAAAATCTCTAACCAGCTTGGAGTTAGCCTGAGGCTGATGCATAAAATTCCACCTGTGAGTGGCAAAGATGTTGTTATAAAGCATTGAAAAAAATTATTTTTTCTAATAACTCTGCATAATCTTAACTATAATAGATGTCACTAAGAATCCTCCCTCCTAGCAGTACTTGCTTCTGCATTGTTGAACTAGAAAAGAAATTAAAAAAACAATCAACCAACCTGGTCCCCCACAGTTCCTGCTGTACTCATATCCCAAGCAGCCTAAATTAACCTAAATTGTATATTTTAATAACCAAATATTCTTTCATAGCCAAGTTTCAGGTGATGACCAGACACATGCCTGAGTAGCTGTGAGAGCAAGTAGTTCCTATCCCTCTGTGAAAACACAGTCATTAAGTGCATCATGCCCCTTCTACGGGGGCTTTCTCCTGTGCAGGCACCAACTGGGTACTGCTGCCTTGCAGAGGAGATGTCTGCTGTGGACAGGGAGCGCTGACCTCTCTTCCCCCATCTGACCATGCCCTCCAGATCCCCTCGTCTCTGTGTCTGACTAGAGGAATTGAATTTCAGAGAGATGTATTCAGGTTTCTCCCAGTAAACTGAGGAAGGAGTGTACCTGATGGGTAGGAAGTGGGTCTCCTGGATAGTTTTGCTGCAGGTTAGCTTTAGGAGAAGGTGCTGACAGCCTAATTTTCAGATTTGTGGAGCATTAAGAGTTCCCATTGACTCTGTAACCATGTGATGAATCTGTCTACGCTTCATTTTTCCCAGCTATAAAATGGGAGAAATGGCATTTCTGTCACTGGCTAGCTGGCAGGTTAGTGCAATGATTATTAATAAAGCTCTCTAATGACCTCTGGAGCAGCAATTCCCAAGCCAAGGTGGCAGGTCCTAGCAGGGATTGCTGCGCTCCTGAATGGACTAATGGACCCAGTGGAAATCAGGTGGCAGCAACAGGCTCAGAAACAGAAGCAGAAGTAATTTTCCTAATGAGTCACCAGCAGTCAGGAACAGAGCCCAAGAGGTGACTGTCACTTCCCCCAAACATCTGGCCCACGCATCGCTCTGCATGGAAGTATCAGTGTCCCTGCATGGTGATCCATGCAGAGTGTCTTTAATGATTTCTGCAGCTGTGCTACCACTGAGCATCACAGCTGCAACTGCCTGTTGCACAGGTAAATGGAGCTGCAGTTATAAAAGTCACAAACTTGGGGCTTATGATAAGTAGGATTTATGTACCCAGAAGAGCAGAACCTATGTTGCTATTAAGGTTCATTCATCCATAGACAGTACTTGTCTGCTCCTTCCTTTAATGTCAGGGTGAGTGTGTCATCCCTCCTTGCACAGGATCAGAACTGGTACTTCACTGTTCAGGACATGGTGAAAGAGTGGCTTCGGAGCCTGGAAATACAGAAAAGTAAGAGCAGATTCCTACAGCCAATCTTCCAAAATGTATGTCTGTCAGAAACATCAGTTTCATTGTATAAAGTAATCTCTAAGGGCTATAGCTGGAGACAGCTTATCCCAGAGTAACTGATTTGTTTTCAGCCCAAGTTTCAGGCCAGTCAGGAACGGGTCATGTTTACTGGATAGGTAGGAGGTGCTTGCCTTGCTGTGCTCCACACACCTTCAAAGGCAGAGAAGCATAGTATCTCCTTTAAGAGGAGATACAAGGGTAATACCCAGATTAAATGAGGAAATACAAGCAATCCTTTGGGGGCAGATTTGAATCTGAACAGGACCCTAGGAAGAGCATGCCACACAAGGGTGCAGGTGTCCACATGCCAGGACTCTCCCGTGTCCTGAACCCAGCAGTTGTGCTTCAATATGGGATCCCAGCCCTGAGGCAGTGCAAGCATCTGGCACACTGCTGGCTGGAGGAGACAGAGAAAAACCTTTTACAGCTGATCTATCGTGTTTCACTCTTGTACCTCTGCCACGGAGTCTAATAACAGCGTTGTCAATACTTGGACAGTAGCAAATTAATTCCTAGAGGTCATTTCATGCTCACAGGGACTGGAAGATAACTGACGCACCACCGCTCCAGCTGCAGTGAACTTTAAAACCAGGAGACTTTATCCATGTCCTTTATCCCAGTACAATGCACAGGTTTCTCCAGGAAGAAGCACCTAATCTTACCTTAGGCTGCATACATCAATCTTGGAACTGGTAATGCAAGGTAAGCCCCGGAAAGAAATGCCTCCAGAAGCCAGAGGCTGTTCAGTATTCATCAGTGCAGTGAAGAGAAGGTCTTTGTTTCGAGGGCCTCCAAGAGCTTGTAATGATATCCTAAAGCTCATCTATTAGGGACTAGGTCTTTCGGTGCTGAAGGTGCTTGTTGCCACACTCACTGCCAGGCCTGTGGGTGGAGGTGTTGTTGTGAAGGCCAGTTACATATAGGCACAAGTGGGCATATATTTGATCTTTAACAGCTTTTACCTGTGTCATTTTTTCCTCCCTGGAGCACAGCCAGTAATGGCATCCAAGGATAGCAAGACTTTTCAAGGACCAGCCAGTATTTCAGTTCGCATAAAGCATGCAGACATGTTATTGCCAATACTACTGCTTACTACTACTTTGTTCTTCCCTTGGAAACCTAAAAGTCCATTGCAGACGCTCATCCATAAAGCTTTTCATCCCTCTGGAAGACAAGGAAATGAGGATCTCCTTTCTCTTAGCAACAGGAAATGTGACGCATACAAACACCAAGAAACATGTTCAAAGAAAGGTATTTAGGGTCTTCTCTTTTGCTCCCACTGAAAACAAGGGGAATTGATGTGTTTCAATGTCTTTATGGACTTAGTCCTGAGACCTGCCAGTCAGAAAGCTATTTATAGAAAGCAGGGAACACAATGGCTAAAAAACCAAAAAAACCCAAAACACCAAAAAACTGCAAAAACTATAAAAAGGAAAGTTTTTAATAACAGCAACAAAGAGTTAAATCATGGAAGTGACTATAATGGCAGAGCTTTTTAAGGTAAGACTACTGACCTGTATCTCAAAGAGAAGCTGCCTTTGAATTTCCTGGCTTGTACCCATCCACATTTCCACACTAACATTCCTCAGACAGACAGTTTGGGTTTTGTTGACTAACTTGGTTTTTTTTTTTTCAAGATTAGGGGTAAATACACAGAAGCAAATACCCAACGATACTCATGCACAGTCGAGAGAGGAGGTCAGGAGGAGCACTCCACAGCTCTCCACGTGCAGCGGCATCTCCAGAGTAAATCAAGAGCTGTGTTTCACTGAAGTTCCCTTTGGGACATTTGTGATCCGGTGTCCCTGCCGCCCTGCTGCATGCCAGAGAGGACTCCTGGCCAACACTGCCGACCTGAAGCCACCTTTTTTTCTCTCAGACCAGTTGTACCAGCTCTTATACTGGTTTTACAGCCCACTGAAGGCTCACCCTGCTGTCTGTACTGGGAGGAGTGCTGCAGACCTGATCTCTTTGGGCGTTTTCTCATACCTGCGTTTAGGATTACCATCCTCAGGGAATGCCCTCCAGTTTCACCAGCTGCCTCTTTAACCCTAGACAGGCAAAGCTGACTGCAGACAATACAGTTACTCAAGACAGGAATACGTTTCTATAGGTTGTTGAAAGAGAAACAAAAGGGACAGGTGTGTCTCTGCAGTACTTCTGGCCAAGCTGCAAAGTTGGCAAGCGCTGTGTTTCATGAACCCTTTAGTTTGGCTTGCAAAAGTCTGGGGGAAACATTTCCCTTAACTCCCAAAACATCTTTGGGGTGTCATTTATTAACACTTTACTGATTAACTGATGCAGAAAGCCCTTGCTTCTGTAAATCCATGGGCTACTGTAAGGAAACGGGAACAACCTATGGGCCTGGTTAGCGTGATTCCCACCTGCCCAGGCACCTCAAGCCCGGCAAAAACTGTTAACTCGTTACTGGACACCTTTCTGTGGGGCTGCAAAACGTTCTATACTCAGGGTAAAGCTCAGCAGCCGTACAGCTGCTCTTCGGGGTGCACATCCAAGGTGATAACCGCAGATGCGAGCACCCTGTCACACACAGATCAGCCCTGCCCCTTCGTGGGACCCTCTCTGCGGCGCTGAGTGGCCACGGACGGTCTCTGAGGGAGAGCCTGGCAGCCTTCCTCCCCAGCGCTGCCGCGCTCTCCGATGGAGATGTGCTATCGGGGGGGAACGCCTCCTTGCTTACACGGGGTTGCCTCGCGCGGCCTTCACCGGGCCGGGCAGGCTCCTGGCCCACAGCCCCCGCGCCGCCCGGCCCCGAACCTGCTGCCGAGACGCCCGGCGCGAGCGCTCGCCTGGGCTCCGCGGCACCTCGGGGGTGCCCGGCCTCACGAGCCCCGCAGGAGCCCCACGGGATCCGAGCAGCGCGGGGCCCGCGGCAGTGAGTTGAGGCCGGCCCAGGGACCCTCCCCCGCCCCGCCCCAAGGAGAGCCCGGCCNCGGGAGGCGGCGGTAGCGGCGCGGGCGGCGGCAGCAGGAAGAGGCCGCTGCTCACGCCGCTCTGCAACGGGCTCATCAACTCCTACGAGGACAAGAGCAACGACTTCGTCTGGTGAGCGCGATATATCGCGATAGCGGCACCCGCTACCCCGCTGAGCGAAGTCGGGGTGCCGCCATACCGGCAGGAAGCCCGGGGGGGGTAAAATACCGTCGGGAGGACGGAGCAGCCGGTAGCGGCACCTCAGGTGCTTTCTGAGGGAAAAGAGGCGTTTGTATGTCGAATGGCCCTCAAGAGGTTATGGATTTGGGTTTCTTTTCCCCCCTTTGTGGCTGTTTGCTTTTTGGCCCTGTGTAGTAGCGTTGCTTTCACGCTCTGTTTTTAAGCAAAATCAGGTTATTCCCAGCAGGTTCCTCCTTGGCAACGCTCCAGAGCAGCCCAACTTATCGGAAAGGACATGAAACGCGAGGTGTTTCCTCATAACATGTTGACATCGCAAGAAAATTTCCTGTTTTCCTGGGCAGTGTAGCCTCGGCAGGGGCTGGAGAGGCTCTGGCCTCCAGTGGGTGAAATGGCCCCTCCGGAGCCCTCGCACTGCCCCGCTCTGACCTCTGGAACAGGAGCCAGTGGAGGATTTTGTGCTCCTGTGGACGGGGATCCAAGGAGTCTCATAGTGGTTGATAGATCCAGCAAAGCTGGCATGGGTTTGCCTCCCTTGCTGGGAAGGGTTGGCTCGTTTGAACCAGCAATATGATTTCTGTCGGTCTGGCACCTAAAACCAGATGAGTGGGAAATTTCGGTGATGATGGGGTAAAGATTTTTCTTGAAACTGTTCAGATGCTGTCCTTCTAATGTTCGGCCCAAGCTGCAACTCATAGCTGGAAATACACTTTCGGCAGAAGTGGTAGACCAAGGCCTGCTACTATGTGTGGTTTGAGAACTGTGCATAATTTGCAGTTTTAAAGACAGCCCATTCCTAGTGGATTTCAAACCTCCTAACATAAGGAGTAGGTTTAATTTTTATTGCTGGTTGGATATACTAAAATGTGAGAACAGAAAGTAGGGGTAAGTGTTCACATCTGAGAGAAACACTGAAGAGATACTGGAAAGAAGCTTAAGTTGCAGGAAAGTCATGTATCAGAAAGAAACAGGGGGGTGGGGAAGGAAGAGAAATGGGCCACAGCTTCAAAGATGACTTTGCCTGACAGCTGTGACTTACAGGTGAGGGTTGGGTGTTTGGCATCTCCACAGGACAGGCATTGTCTCAGAAACCTGTAGACTTGATTTTACAGCTTTGTAAACTGTCTAGCAAAGTAGATAGGAAATATCCTTGCTATTGAAGTGAGAACCTGAAGCTGCTGAAAAGTTAGTGGCAGAAAAAACAGTAACTACTTCTTGCTAGTAATAAGCAGTATTTTTTTATTATTACTGATTACTATAAGTAGTTGTTTGCTCAGTAGCAGAATTGGGATGAGAGCACAGCTGTAAGCAGCTCATGTCCTACTCTAGGCCATGTTAGATGGATTTAAGGGCACTTGGTGTGGGAGATAGCTGTGTTGCTGTTGGTCGTGGGGGATAACTTGATTGCAAATGCCTGTGCCCCTCTGTTTCCTCTATGGTTATACTCTGGCAGTAGTGGTCTGCAACTACTGCTCCCTGTCCCTTTCTAGTCAGCTGTCACTTCCCATTTTGTTGTCTCTTATAGAAATAAGGGTGTTTGAAGGGAAATGACACCCATAACAAGTTTGTAGGTCAGCTGAAGATGGTTCAAAAAGCTGAGTTTCTTGGTTCTTTTTTTTTCCTGCAGGTAAGTACTGTGCATGCTTCAAGGGGAATGTGTAATTAGCTGTTTTCTCCTCATCGAGGAGTGCTGCTGGGTGCATAAACTGAGAGTGGTATTTACAAAAGCCACGTTGGGCATATTGAACTGCAGGTCAGAAGCTTTAAGAGCAGACAGTGATTATAGTTAACTTACCTGGGTTCTTAACTGCTCTGTATTTCTATGGGCTGTAGGGCTTGTTTTTGCTTACATTAATAGTAGCTTAAAATTATAGTATTCCTCTCTTTTTTTTTTGAGTTAGCAATACAGTCTACTGGGAAACTCTGGAATTTTGAGCGATGCCTGAGAAGATGGGGGGGTGGGGTGCAGGTTTAAATAATTTATTTAAACAAGTTTTGGATATCTTGGTCTGAGAAGCAGAAGTATTCCATACGCTTTTTTTTGTCGCATAAGGACACTTTCAAGATGCTGCCAGCTGCAGGGAACACTTGATGATTTTTCTGAACATAGGCTGTGAGTTGCTAGCAGTTAGCTACAGCTGTAAACTCAGTGGTAGCTTCTGCCTGTACCAGGCTGAAGGTGGCAAAGAGTAAAGAAGTTTGTGTGAGTTTCAGACATCAAGGTGAAAGTAGCAATCCTGTAAACAGTGTTAATGTGTGCAGTCTCCCTGCCTGTCTTCTGAAAGTGCTATCTCAGCAATGTGAGGCCTAGTCTTTAAAGTAAATGTTGGCATATATTGCTAGTCTGGGTTGTGAAATGTATTCTCAGGAGTTTGCAAGTGTGTACCGTTTATGGTATGTATCAGCTTTTGCCTGGAAGTGTGTAATAGGCCTGACTTACTGGACAACTTTATTACAAAAGGGGAAACTTTTTGTTTCTGTTAGTGCAGGATGTAGAATTTAAAGGTAGAGTTTGTGCTGCTTCTGCAGCCAGGCCTCTTCCCAATTGCCTGGAGGGTACCTGAGAGGGAATCCTCTAATCAGAGGATTCTCTGCTGTCCAGCAGTGTAATTGCTTACGGTTTTCCCAGACCTTACATTAACCCTCCCAATTACTGGTTGACTAAACCTCTTTAAAACCAGGTACTATCTGCTTTGTTCCCTGGACTGGGGGGATCTTGCTGTAGGCTGTCTCTTCAAGTGGCTGCTTCATACCAGTGCTTGTTTTTGATTTCTGGCATACATAAGAACATATGGAGGAGGGGATGTTGCATACTGACTTGGAGAGGTACACCCAACAAACTCAGGTGTGGGAAGGACTGTTGCCTCATTTAAAGGTGGACTTGCAGGTGCATGGGTTTTTAAAAACAGTCATTTCCTCAGGTGGTTAGCTGTTAATGCCAGGCATAGGCTGAGCGTAGTTGTTCATGTTTGTGATCTGGCAAACCCCTTTAGTTAGGAATACTGCAAATTGACCCTGGACGTCACAAACTATCAACAGTGAGCTGTTTACATACCATGTACATTGATGTTTTTATAATCTGTTGTTATATTGGAGCTTCATATTGAGTAGATAGTAATGGCAGTGATCTTTAACCTGGCCACCTTCCATGTGAAGGACAGAGCCTACAGCAAGTCCTGCTCTCTGCTTAGACCAAAGAGGAGCAGAATAGGAGGGAGAAACTGTAATGGGTGTTTGCTCTGGAGCAGAAGGAAATTTGAAACATGTTTAAAGTCTATAGTGATCACTTCGTCCAGGTGTTTTGGTAGCAGTGGTGTCACAGTATCACTCTTGAGAGATGCCTTGAAAACAGCTGGCAAAACTTAGAGGCATAAACTTGGTTAAAATGGTTTAAAAAATACTTGAGGTCTACTCCATAGAGAAAGAATGGTAAGCCTTTGCAGTGCTGGATAAAAACGTTTTTAGTAAATAAAGCATTGGTATCTGGTAAAGAACAGTGACACTTTTGACTTGCTGGAGTAATTTGCATTTTTTTACCTAGCTATGCTGCTTAAGACAAATGCAGAATAAGAGCTATCTCATGTAGGGAACCCTTGATTTCACCATACCTGTGCTTCTCAATTTTGGTGTGTGCTACAAGCTATAGTATGTCTCAATTCACCATCATTCCACTACTTTCTTAACCTTCTCTCTATGTTAGATTAACTTAAAACAACTGGTGCGTAGCCAACTTTCATGTGTTACAGCCAGCTTGGCTTCAGTAAGTATTAAAAAAATATCAATCTTGTTTCCACTTGTAAATCAGTGAACATTTTGGGGGAAGCAGTTCTTAATGGAAGCTTCAGGCTCTGTTAATGATGACCCTGGCACTGAATGGCTATGTTTGCTGTCTCTGATTGCTTTTCCCAACTATTTTAGCTCTGTCACTTCTCCAATCAAACTGGTATGAAGAAGAATAAGTTTAGGAATAGTAGTCTTGGGTGACTGTTGTGTTAGAAGGTAATCTTCCTCTTTTTAACTCTGATTTGTGATGTCCTGTTGCAGACAGGGAAGCATTACAACTTTGTTGATTGCTGCACTTTTTGGATGCAGGCTATTAGGAGCGTGCTGGAAAAATCACAGCTGGCCCTGTGGGGAATAGCAGTTTTCAGGATGATACAGAGAGTGGGACTATGTTATACAGGATAAGTAGAAGAAGGCGAAGAAGTTAAGCTGTTCATCACCAATGGGGAGAAAGGAGCCTCAGACACTCATATAACCATAAGTCTTTGACTTTTTCTGTTTTTTTAAAGGCCAGCTAGTAGAATGCACAGATGCCTAATTCTCATTTTATTAATCCACCCTTACTGGCTCATAATTTATTCTGACTAAACAGTGCCTTGAAACTAAATAACTTCTATCTTGGAACCAGTGACTTGAGTAGCACCAATTTCAGGAGTTCAAGACAAATGATGTGCAGAGGAGAGTCCCTCAGGGTGGAAGAGGGACAGGTGTGTATTAATTATTTTGAAGGCTTCTTTTGAGGAACAGAATTGGTGTCTCAGTTGGTTCAGAGAGTAGCATTCTGGTTTGATTTGTTTGTTTTTAAGTTGTGTTCATACAGATTATTTGGTGGAATATTTAAAACAACCTGGTTTGTATGTGAAGTTGGACAAATCTTTCAAGGCATCTGTGTTTTCCAGTTTGGTCATTTGGAGTGGGACTGCATTGGCAGGGGCCACAGCTTCCCCTGTATGGGTTTAAAAATAACTACTTATTTCAGAGATATTTTCTCCTTCCTGTTTTTAAATGCGTGATGGGGTAACAAATGTTAGTATCCTCTAAAATATGTGACAGAAAGGGGACATGACTTCTGTGGAGTGCTAACAAGGGGAGAAATTGAGGTGTTCCCCTCCCCTCCTTAGCCAAGCATTGCTTATCTTGGTCTAAGATACGTGTTTTTGGAAAGTTGTTAACAGTTTATTAACAGCTTATTCCATGGGAACTGCGTTGTTGGTAGAAGGTGGGAGGAGGCTGTTTCTGAAGAAAACAAATGCTGGTGAAAAACTCTCTGAACTTGGTGTGGACTTACGGGAGTGAGAGAAGAACATTTGGATCTCTGTAAGGGCTTGAAAGCAAGGCGTATCTTGTGACACAGCTGATACATGTGTTACGTGCAGAACTGTGATGATGCTACCTACAGCATCTCATTGGATAGCTGGCCAAGACCTAAAGATGAGTATGTATGTGGCAGCATTATCTTGCCAGCTATCAGGGACGGCAGCTTTAGGAGTTGCTGGAAGTAAGATGCATCTCTTCTCTGCTTTCATTTGTGTTTCGTTTTCCTTTCAAATATGTCCCAGCCACTTGATATCGAGACAGATTTCTTCTACTACCCATCTCACTGAACTCCTATGTGTCTTGTCTTGCTCAGGTTCCTGTGGAGTACTACTTGCTTGAACATCCTTCTTTTCGCCTCCCTGCTTGATCCGTGGTGATCCCTCCCAGAGAGCTGGCTGCACTTGGGTCACCAACTAGTCTTGGAAAAAATGAAAGCCCTTGTTTCCATTTGCATTCCTCTGTCTTCCTTATGAACAGTCCCATATTCTACCTTTCCTGTCTTCTCCTTTGAGTTTGTAACAGTGCTTGACTGTTGGTACACTTTTTCAGTTGCACCGTAAATTCATCATGCTCTTCAGCAGCCAGCCTGCTCCCTGGTAGTGCTCTGCAGGCATACCCCCTCACTGGCATCTTCATTCTCCTCCTGCTTATTAATTCCTGTTCTCATGACATCATTACTATTTCTGTTCTGCTCTGCCTCTTTGCATCACTTCTTAAAATCATACTTTATCCTTCCTTTTTTCAGCCAATAGCTATCTAATTTTGGTGTCATTTATAAATACTGTATGTCTGTTCATATAAAAAAAGTTGGTGTTTTTTTTACATGCTCTTTGAGCCCTAGTATAGATGGTTAGGAGGTTCTTCTGCAGCCTTACTTGTTGAAGGTGTTCTGGCTTTGGGTGGCTTGCAGCTGTTGAAAGCTTCAAGAGTGAACACTTAGCTGGTTTCTAATTGTGGCAAACTGCAGTATTATTCTGAGTTCAAAGAACCATTGATTGCCCTTTTGATCTTTATACTGCCCGATTGCTATTGCACTTGTGTGTCCTCTTTCATTTTACAAATAGAAAATACTACCTAAGCGTGATTAGGTGGCTGCTTTGAATTAGTAATGCTTTCCTTCCTTTTTTAATGTATAAAGATATAATTGTGATATTTTTTTTTTGTTTTCAGCCCTATCTGTTTTGATATGATTGAAGAAGCCTACATGACGAAATGTGGACACAGCTTCTGGTAAGTTTTTTTTTGTATTGCACAAAATGTCCATCTCTTACAGTGTATGAGGACTGATGTTGCTGTTAATCCCTCTCCTTCAGAGTTTTTGTTACTTTTCTGTCTTCTGTCGCTGCACTGGAAAAAGAGGTTGAAATAAAATTTTAAAAGATGGATACCAGTTAAATTAAAAGTCTTCTTAGTGTCAAAACAAAAAATACTGTGCCACCATATTTCCTCTGTAAAGAAATAAAATGGTCATAAACTGCTAGTAGCATCCAGTACCCAGAGTCAGAGCAGTTTGTCAGCTTGTCTCTATTGGAAATGGAAGATGTCTGTTACCACCTGAAGCAGTGGGTGCCACCTCTGTAGAGGTCATAGGAGTGACTGTTGGTATTGGGAGGTCCTCCTTGCCTTTATGCAAGACCATATACATTTGAAGTGGCTTGCACATTGTCTATTGCAATTTTCTTAAACTTTTTAAGAGAGGATATGCTTCAGATTTGCTTCTGTTATATTGAATTAGCCCAAGGTCCACTTATTTATCAGTGTGTTATCTCTGACTGTCATGAGGAGCAAATGTTACACGCAGAAGTAAAAGAACCCTCCAGGGGCAGGTGTGGAACTATCTACTGCTCCTGCTGTCAACTAGGGATTGGAATGGATGTTGAACCACAATGTTCTAATGTCCCATGTATGTTAAACTCTTATGGTGTCTGTTAACTAGAAATATGTTGCCTATCTTTTACAAGAAGTAATATTTTAGTAGCATAAAGCACTTCCTCAAACAGCAGATTCAGTTAACTTTCAGAAGTGTTTTGACGTGCAACAGGCAAGATTACAGCTGATTTTGTGCCCTTTATAGTAACACTTCATCACTATGATCTGTAACTTTTTTAAAAATCCAAGATGAGAAGCATTGGAATATCTTTATTTAGAAAGAACAGAACAATGTTGTCATGTGATGTCTTTACCAGCAGTCAACATGAAGCTAGGTTCTTGGTGAGATGCTTAAACTTGATGCTGAAGTGCATCTTGTAGTTACTCTGTCCCTCAAATAGCTAACAGCTCAACAGAGAGCACCTCTGAAGTCAATTCTGGTAAGAACAACAGCCAGGGGGTGGGGGGAAATGTGGGAAGTTGGTGAAGGTATTTCTTTGTTGCTCAATTATCCAAAATGTGCAACAGCTTTTAATGTTGCTTGATAAGTATTTGGCTAACCTAAAAGAATTGCTTCTGAATAACACAGTCTGTTTGCTAGCTCTAGCTGTGTAAGAGGGGCATAAATTTGAGGTGGAAGTGTGGCTGAAGTATCTGTGTTGACACAATCCTCAGGGAAATGAGTGAAGTACTTAAATACCTTTTGTAATCCTTGCCAAGAAACTTTGCTGTTTTTCTGCTGTAGCATGCTCTGAGTTAATATTGGAATACTTTGACTCCACTGGAGGATCTTGTCAATGCAGCTGTTAGCTGGCAACACAAAGTACATGTTATCTACGGTTGATATTATTTACCTTGTGCTTTTGTTTTGTTCCTTCATATTTGCTCACTTGTTTTGTTTCTTTTTTTATGTTTCTAAACAGCTATAAATGTATTCACCAGAGCTTGGAGGACAATAACAGATGTCCCAAATGCAACTATGTTGTGGACAACATAGATCATCTTTATCCCAACTTCTTAGGTGAGCTCTAGGCTCGCTTGCATGAGAAAGATCTTGGTTGTTAAGGAAGGCAGGCAATTGTAAATTCATCCTACAAATAATGGGCTTCTGGATATTGAAAATAAAATCTAAACACCAGTCCTTCGGTCAACTGTGGTTTTTATTTAAAAAAAAAAGTGGTTAGTAGCATAAATTGTTGATACTCCACTGCCTCCAGCAGTTCTGTATGCTGAGTTACAGTAGTGAGACTGACTTGCTGGTGTTTGCATATGAAGAAAAGCAAAACAAAGGTGTTTTTCTGGTAGCTAGAGATTTGAATATCTTTATTTACTTTTGTTTTCTTGCACTGTTATCTGTCTAATAATCAAGAACATGCCCTGTTTACAAAGTATGGACACTGAAGGCAGGGGGCTGAATTACATATTGTACTATTTTGGCTACTGCAGTGAGGTCTGTGAGATGTATATGTGTAAATCACATTCAGAAAAAATACTCACATACATATATGCAATCCTAATTGACTGCTTCTTAAAGGAGGGAAATAATCCTAACTGGAAATAGCATTTAAAATGTTGTTATGGGGAGAAAAGATCAAAGGAAATGCATTGCAGTGTGAAATATCAAAATCTAATAAAATCTTGATTTCGTGCTGTGATACCCATTAATAGTAAATAGATCAAAAGCCACAGTAGCTAAGGAATGCTTCAGAAACGGGCATCCTGATTTAGACCCAAGCAAGTTATACTGAAGGCGATGCTAAGGCAGGTCTTGGAGGATGTGTTAGGCCATAGAGCATTGCTGCCATACACCTACGTTCAGGGGTTTGAGATCTGTACTGAGGGAGAAGGACAGACATGAGAAGGGGGAAGAGCTTGTATATGCATGTGAAAGTTTGAGGTTATCTTTCTGTCCTTACACCACTCACTAAACTGGTGTGAAATAAAACTGTAGCAAAAATTTATCTTTTAAAAATGCACACAGTGATTAAAAGAAAGTTCTATTTGGTTGTGCTTGTTTTTGGCCTGTAGTAAATCAATTAATGTTTTCTCTCCCTCATACTCTTCTGTGATGTACTTCTGCCTTGGAGTTGAAAAACTTTGTCAAAGAACCATGGGTGCTCAGAAAAAGGAACTGAATCAATTTGTGGAATGTGTAGGCATTTTATTTGTTGATGATTTTATTAAAAAAAAGCTTTATATAATTTACAAAAAAAATCAAGGAGTAAATTGGTGAGAAAAAAATGGAGACATCTTTTAATTACTGATAAACTTACTGTGGAATTAATAACTGAAGTAAAAATATTGAGATAGAATTTTTCAGATGCTTTTGTGAACTTTAAATTTTTCTCTTCTCTGATGTCCTGTTTATTTGCTTTTTAGTCAATGAACTTATTCTTAAACAGAAGCAAAGATCTGAGGAGAAAAGACTCAAACTGGACCATTCAGTGAGTAGCACCGTATGTTCCAACTTTCTTACTTTATATTTATTAATGGTTCTGTATTGCAATTGCATCTTTATGTGGCTTAATTATACTGTTGAGCTGATGCTTTAACTTGATCTATGAGGGAAACTCGTTCTTCCTGCCAGCAACATATGTGTAGAGGCAAGCTGTGTTAGCATAGCTGAGTGTCATATGATGTATTGAATATAACCTGGGAAACTATCCATGGAAGCACACTTGTTTAAAGGTAATAATTTTCATTCAGTGTTTGAAATTACAGCAACAATGAGAGTAATGGATGATTAGAAGTGCCACAGGCTGGTCTTATCACGTGTGAGCAGCTGTGCTCTACAGGGAAATTGGAGGAAGGCTGATACCAACCACAAGAGGGAGAAGGATGCATTTGGACTACTGGTGTTCTGGCTCTGATCCCAGATAAAACTGCTTGGATGTCTTCTAGACTTGCTTCATATCACAGAATTGGAGCATGATCTGTGTTGTCAGTTCATGAAAACCCCTGTACAGCAGCAGTGGATGCTCTTGTACATTAAGATCAAACAGAACATACGACGTTGACCAGGAAACTTGCATATTTGTCTTGCTATGTCTGGCTTCCTTGGCTTCTGTAATTCATAACTAAGACTGCAAAGTAATATTAAAAATCATGGAGCCCATGTTTTTGTCACTGTCATGGTTTAACCCTAGCTGACAACTAGGACCAGACAACTGCTTGCTCGCTTCTCCCACTGGCCCTGCAGTGGGATGGGGAGAAAAATCAGAAAAAATAAAGAAAACTTGCGGGTTGAGATAAAGATGGTTTAAGTAAAGCAAAAGCCGTGCATGCAAGCAAAGGAATTCACTCACTGCTTCCCATTGGCAGGCAGTTGTTCAGCCATCTCCAGGAAAACAGTGCTCCTTCATGCATGATGGTTACTTGGGAAGACAAAATGCCATAACTCTGAACGTGTGCCCCCCCGCCCCTTCCTCCTTCTTCCCCCAGCTTGACATACCAAGCATGATGTCATGTGGCATAGAGTATCCCTTTGGTCAGTTGGGGTCAGCTGTCCTGGCTGTGTCTCCTCCCAGCTTTTTGTGCAGTCCAACCTACTTGCTGGCAGGGCAGTATGAGGAGCAGAAAAGGCCTTGACTGCTTGGCAACAACAAGAAACATCAGTGTGCCATCACCACCACTTCCATCCCAAATCTAAAACACAGCACCACACCATCTGCCAGCAAGAAAATCAACTCCATCCCAGTTGAAACCATGAGAGTCAGTTAAACCCTCTCTACTGAAGTGTTAGTTTAGGGGCTGCGTTGCAGAAACCAATGCTTTCAGCATTGTATGCTTTAGAAAAGAGCATGCTTTAAGGGTTCATTGGTTTATTCACAGTAAGTTTTTATATTCAATATAAAATGTGCATAAACCATATCTGGTTTAAAATGCACACAATTAAACTGAAGGCATATACAGTAACTTCTTGGAAATTGGTTCAACTTTCTCATAGTGCACCTTTAAAAGTGATCCCCATAGACGCATCCATCTACCCTGACTTCATGCCCAAAACAGTGTCGTGTCTACGTTTTGGCAGCAAATAAAAAAAAAAAAAAA
>VYXH01000328.1:270499-333956 GCA_013397275.1 Burhinus bistriatus
AACAACTGACATCTCTAAAAAGAGAAACCTTACTGTTGTACTAGCTCCTTAATGTGCTTGTTATCCTCTTGTATTACTTCTGGTATTAAGAGAAATCATTCAAAACATGCTGCAGCAAATGGCACTGTTCCTTGATCATGGATTTGTCTCATTAAGAAATCATGTTAAGGCATCTTTGAAGCTTTCTGAGTAGTTTAGCAGTAGTACATTTAACTAGTACATTAGTATGTTAAAAATTGTCTTGTTGACTTGCTTAAAAATGATATTTTTGTTGTTCCAGATTGAAATTGAGTTTTTGCCTCTCTAGTTTCCACAGGTTCTGTTGAGGGTTGTGCAAAAAGTTGTGTTCTATATGGATCTTAGGTTTTTTATTTTTCTTAATCTAGCCGATACAAATAGGCTACAACCTCTTAGAAAATGTCTGGTTTAGACTGGGTGGCATTTCTAGTTCTTGCAAATTTAAATATCTTGATCTAGTGTCATAGCTTTTATAGAGCAGGATTTTTTAATCTAGCTTTGTTTCTTAGAAGGCCTAAAGACTTTCAGGTGTTCCTTTTGATTCCTGAGGCTTTTTAATGTAAGGCTATATTAGCATTAACCTATTATTCAGGTTTTCCTGTGCTAAAAGATACTTTTTTTTTTTTTTAACCTTTTACTCACAAAGAGAAGAGCAAACAGCCTGTAGGGAAGAATGGGCTGCATGATAGTATGCTGGCTCTCTGAGGAGTCCCTTCTTAGCTCTAACAGGTTGAATGAGAAGATCACCCCGATAAGCTCCATCTTCTTTCCTGCTCTCACATTTCCCATGAAAATACTCTTAAGAAGAGTAGTGTGGGAGGTGAGAATAGAAAAAATAAGCTGATACTACCTTCTTCAATTTGAATTTAGCATGAGGGCTTTACCTATTACTTGGTTAAAAAAAAATTAAAAGGTATTGCCACTTAACAGTATTTCAGATAGATGTAATCCAGCTAAGGCTGGATAAACATGTTGTTTTCATTCTCCCCATAGAAACATGTTCTCAGAAACTAGGGCACAAATCAGATAAAATTGTGGCTGTGAAATAATCTCTTCCTAGCAGCAGCAGCTATGCTCTCATAAAGCGCAAATATCTTCCAAATAAGATAAGCAGTTACACAGTAGAACAGAAGAGCTATATCCTGTACATGTGGGAGAATTGGGAATTCTGACTCCTGAAAATTGTTTCGAAATTTTTACAACGGGATGAAATATTGCAATGTTATTTTAATATCTGTTGCTGGATATAGCCCTGGATGACTTGAACTCAGTGTCTCTCTAAAATCTCTTGTTTTCTTTCTAGAATGGCCATAGGTGGCAGATAATTCAAGATTTATTGGGAACTGATCAAGACAATCTTGACTTGGCCAATGTCAACCTGATGCTGGAGCTACTGGTTCAAAAGAAGAAGCAGCTGGAAGCAGTAAGTCTCTCTTGTCTTACTTAAATGAACACTGTTGTCTAGTTAGCTATTTTTTCTTTTCATGCTTTTATCTTCTTGAAGTAAGATTCTATTGCCAAATGAATTGCTCAGAACTTTGTCTTGTAATTTGGTGTTGAAAAGTTGGCCATCTCGCTGACCTTTGTAGCAAACTAACATTTCAACTGTGACCCCCATAACATGCTTACAGCGTTGCTGCTGGCAGGCTTGTATAAACAAGCAGGGAAAATGGAAAAGGATAAGAGAAAGTGGCTAGTAGAACAGAGAAAGGCATATGAAGATGTTTGCTAATTGACTGTTGCACAAGTAAATATCAGAGCTTACTTGGTAATAAGCATTAAGAAGTTCAAAGTATAGGTTAAGGAATAAACTCAATGAGCATGTGAAAAAGATCACACTTTTAGTTTCTGCTGGAACTGATTGAACCTGGATAACTGCCATCCCTGAAGACTTTTTTCATATTTAATGCGTGAAAGAAAAGTTCAGATGTTTTGTTTATGAGGCTGGTTTGAAGATTTATACAATATGAAGCAAGCTGTTCCTATGATTTAACTGAAATATAGTTGGTTTGGGATAGTTCTCCTGTATTTGGCCATTCCATGCTGTTGGTCTCAAGTGACCAGTTTCCGGTTATGAGAGCCAGACCTTCTAAATCAAACTAGATTACAAAATTTGGCCTAGTAAACTTCGGGTAAGAGACTTGGTTTCAGTGGTGCTTTAAAACAGGTGAGGAAAAGTTGTATTGGGAATGGTTTATCTTACTCTTGCAGAATCAATATTTGCACAGCTTGTGGTTCTAATGGAAGGAAAGTAACCCAAAATATCTTTACTGACTAGCAGAACTGTTATGTTACCTTATTGTGTGGGGACTTGTACATAACTTTTTTTATTGTGGTGGGAGTATGGCTTCTAACTTCAGAGTAAAACCTCTCCCCCCCCCCCCCCCCCCCGCCTTTTTGTGTCATTTGTNTGTATAGGTGCTTCTGAGCAGGAATATCTTTTAGGGATACTAGGCCTTAAAAAACAAAAGCACACCTGACACTTAAAGGACAATTTAAAAACACTTCTCCTTTCTAGTTTTACTTGCTTCACTTTCATTATTGTCACAGAGGTGGGAAGGAAGAACATAATCTCAAAAAAGTAGTAGTCTTGCATCCTGATCTCTTTACTTCTCCTGTCCCATCTGCCTTTAATGGATTCTGTGTGCTCCTATGTCTTGATCCTTTTTGAGTGTATGTTCACAGTCCTTTAATAATAAATATTTTGGTAGGTTGTGAAAATAAGCCCTAATTCTATCCCAGCATTCTGAGACTATATTAATGCTGGAATATAGGTTTTATTTTCTTACCTCTTGTGCTTCTCTTATATTGCCCTGTCAAGTTTTTGGCCAATTTGGGTGAAAATACTAGGCTGATGGTTGAGGTAAATGACCTGTTATGGAAAGACTGGAAGGGATGTTTAGTTTCATCAGTGACTTTATTGTTGTCTTCCACCCTGGAGAAATCTTCAGCAGTAATCTCTTCACATAAACACAAATGTTAATTTTGGGGGGAAGTGTTTTTTATATAAATATTTCATGCTTTAGTATGTTAATCACGAAGTGGATGCTAATTATCTTCCAAGGTCGTAAATGAGTCTGTGAGGAACCTGTATTCCAAAAACAATTTTAGATGCAGTAGTCAAAAAAACTGAAAAGCATTTCAGTTTATTAGTAAGTCTTCAGTAATGCACAAGCCAGAGCTGTTACGATTTCTGCCTTCACGTAAAAACTTGTGAGCCAGACAAAACCTTAAAACCTGTGAGGCAAAGTAAAATGGCCATTCTTAAAACTGCCTTAGTAAGCTATTTTCTCTTCCTCACCTCTTTCTGTGTTAATTGTGGATTTCTGTGTATAAAATTGTCTGTTTCTCTTAATGTATATGTGTTACACTTCCTTATTTACTATGTTACAGGAGTCCCATGCTGCCCAATTGCAGATCCTTATGGAATTTCTCAAAGTTGCCAGGAGAAACAAACGAGAGGTAACTTGCTTTGTGTTTCAGTGGGTGAGGTGTTGTTTGCTGTGTTCTACC
Source organism: Burhinus bistriatus (assembly GCA_013397275.1). Lineage (NCBI taxonomy): Eukaryota > Metazoa > Chordata > Aves > Charadriiformes > Burhinidae > Burhinus > Burhinus bistriatus. Next base: position 274,031 of record VYXH01000328.1, read on the forward strand.
AATTAATTTCTGTTTAAGTCACGTGTTATCCTGGTGTTATCTCTGCAAAGAAAAAGGCAAGGCATTTTGGGGGAGATCTCAGGCAGAGGACACATGGGTTTTAAGGAAAATCAATCTCTTCACATGTGACAGCTTCAATTTTTAATTGCTTGCCTTTTTGTCTCACACTGGGTGAAGCACATGGGAAGAAAGGGAACTTGAGGATAGAAATTCCCCACTGTAAATTTACATCAAATTCTTTGAAACAAGATTTTTTTTTTATGTGATGGGAACACTGAAAGATGGGGAAGGAGTGAAATTGTTGTCCCTCTCAATTTTTTTCTTTTAGTGTATTAAATACCATGACTAATGCTGTGTCACAAAAGAATTTATATTCTGTGCTCTTTCCTTATTTCTCTCAAAATGAGTGTCTCAAGGAATAAGAGAGAGTTCCATAATCACATACATGGTCTTTCATGGTTTGGGACTTATCATTTATGCAATGCATAAACCCTAATACCAAAAATATCCCAGAAGCCTAGAAAAATGATCGTGAAAACAGCAGGACAAGCTTTCTTAGAGGTCATGGTTTCTGATAAAAGATGTGAAGAACATAAGAGCCAAAAGTGTGACTGTAAGGTCAAACTTGAGCCATGTAAAGGCAATGAGTCTGGACAAGTGGCCTTGTCCAGAACAGATTGAGGGTCTGCTTGTGAAGTCATCCCAAAGCAAGTTGTTCAGAGTCCATCCACCAACCAGATATCCATGGCTTTCTGAGCAGAACCAATAGGAGTAATGGAAAGGAACTAACCAAAGGGGAAAACTGAGTCCAAGATAAAATTGCCTTTGTAAAGTATGGGACCTGCAATGCTAGGCATAGTATCCCATGAGATGTGGTGAAAATACTGTTGATTGGGATGCCTAAATGTCAAATGAAAATGTCCACTAGAGAATATCGTGGCTATCACTAGAGGTATCAGTGAAGACAAATGGCATTCTTCCACTTCTGATTCTGTTTAGTATGAAGGATACTATCTGTTTGATCCTTCAGGGTTCAAAAAAAAATGGAGAAATGTATTACTGTTATTTTTTTGCTTAAAGAGCAAAAGCACAAGCATTGCTCAAAACCATTGAGGTATCTTTTAGCTTTTTGAATGCTGGTAGAAGTTATTTTATGGTGGCTGAATCTACAAACACTTCTCAAACCTTCAGAATATCTACTTTCATTTTTGTATATTCTTAATACGTAGTATTATGCAGAGAATTTTAGAGCTTGACCCATCTTGACTGCAGAACTAATGCAGGCTCTGGCCATTGTCCATCGGCAAGCATTAAACATCTTGCACTGAATCCCAATGGAGCTTGAGGGACCATTAAGATACTGGGGAAGCTTCCTGGTAATGCTGCCTTTTTGTAGGAGGTGAATTGATAAGTAGGTGCTTCAGGAGGTTCATACACAGCTTAACTAGAGTGCTCTTCCTTGAGTAATCCTGTTGTGATTCAAGTGCAAGGGTGTTTGGGGCAGTACCATAAAGTCAGTGATGACTTTGCTTTCTCCTCCCCCAGCTGAAACCGAGTTAGAACAACTCTCACAGAAGGAGGAGCTGTTGATACCTACTTTAGTTTGCATGTGCTGAGTGGGAAGGATGAAGGGAAGGGAAATTGCATAGCTTCTGGTTCTTAACATACTGTGGCACAGTGTTCCACCCCTGACTGATTTTCAGCACCTGGGAGATGTTTCCCATCTCATCTGCATCTGCCCTTGGCTTTAGTAATAATGTACAAGGATAGCATCTCTTTTAAGGCTAAAGAAACTTAATTTTGGCTGCAAATTCTCTGAATACTGCCTTGGGAACATCCTGAAGCCTATTTGGACACATAGCTTATTTCAGATCCTCTCTGTCCCTGCTTATGTGTTCCCTCTGTTGCCAAGACTTCCTCTGATGTTATTTCTTACCCCCCTTTGTATTCCAACGTGAAGTGCAGACTGTCACATCTCAAAAGACTTTTGTGCAAGCCTGTAAGTTCTGTCCTTGCCATAGTGGTTAGCATCTGGCCTTGCCATTTATTTTGAGGGAAATGAGGGCTTGTCGGACTAGCTAGCAATCTTTTCACTGGATAAGGATAAGAAAGATGAGAACCAGTGGGTAGAAGCATGGAAAATACAGACCAGTCAGTAGGTTAGTTTTAGAAAGATACCAAAATCTGTCTTCAGCAATCAAGCTATATGCATAGAGTAAATTAGGCCAGTTTGATACTTCCCTTCTAGTAAGTTGCAAGGTCCTCCCTGTAGCTGGCCAAGTTTGTGACAAGTACTCCTTTCTGGAGGGAGTTTTCTCTGTGGATAATAGAGGAGCTACTGTTTGTGAAAGGGCATGGGTTGTGCTGGTGGTGTGGATGTACCCAGGCTGCAGAAGACCCGAGGTGCTAGTTTGGAAGCTGAGAAGAGGAGTTTAGGGGGCCACCTTAGTGCAGAAAAGCAGAGGAAGGTTATCAGAGCTTCAAAGTTTACTGTAGTTTCTTTTGATGCTCTAGTAGGTGACTCTGAGAAGTGAGGATGGAACTCAAAGAACATGTGTGGACCCTGGAACACTCTGTGATGTATCTGCACATAGCTGTGAGTCATAGGAGCAGGCTTTAGTATGTGGAGGAACACTACCTTTTTTCCCTTCCTAATTCAAACGTGGTTCTAGTAAAGATGACGGTAGAGTAATTGCAGTTTCACTCAGTAAGCCATAGCTGTAACACTAAGTTCTTAATTATAAAGCTTCTTTTCTGTATGAACAAGACTGCTTGTTTCAAATTTTTGGCTTAAATGTTTAGAGGAATTTAATATTGCCTGGTAGCTTTGTGTCCTAATATGCCTCTTTGAGTATTATTTATTGCACGATTTTATTAACAGGTTTTATTACATACTGCAGGCTCTTACATAGAGAGCAGATACTTCGTTAGTTAATACAGGTATTGCCTTAGAGTTAGTGCACCTGTATAATATTTCATAAAAACATGTTCAGAGCATATAGTTAACCACCTGTAACCCTCCTTGCTTACTTCACTCAAGTTTTGTGTTTTTTTCTCCTGCCTTCATGAAATAGTGACTTCTGAGCTTATTGGAGGGGGTTTATATCTAGAATAAAACTCTATCTTTATAGACTTGTACCTAAGAATTCAGAATATTGCTGTAGTCAAATATTTTGACAAATGCCTCTTTCTTGCACTTTCACCATTTCTTTAGAAGATAAATGTGAGGTTCAGCACCTGCAGAAGTTTCTATTGGAAATCCTGTTTTGATGCATTCATAACTTTTCAAAACATTGATCTTTCAAGCTGAAATTTACTGTATGTATTTGCAGAAGGGTATTTGCAAGTCCTCTTTCTTTTAACTTTATATATTGTGTTTTCTTTTTGACCTATGGCCATGTGGCAAAAAACCAAATCCTTGACAATAGTAATAGAAAAAAATTTTCCTACTTTGAAAAAGATTGAAAACAAGTGGCTAAAGCTTGAAAATTCTTTTTCAACAAAATCACAGAAAGTTTTGGAGGGGAGAAGTGTATTGATCATCCACAATAGTTGGTTGTCTCTAAGGCAAACTTACTGTGGCTGTGTGCCTTTCCATATGTGTGCACAGTTAATTGAATGCACACTTTTTTTTTGTATCCAGCAGTCTCTTCTGTTGAAATCAGAGATCCAAGGAGCCTGAAAGGTCAAGTTTAATAATAAAAATACTTGACTTTTTTTTATTACTGTTTTCAAGAGAAACCAGGTGCAACAACTTGTGACTTTTTTAAAATTCATATTTCATGCCAGAGTTTTAATGCTGTTAGTTTAGCCGTTTTGCATACTTTTGCAAATTTAACTTTCTTTACTTCTAAATGATCACACATTCTTTCATCTTGAACACTTCGTGAGAGAGCTGATATCAGTTAATACAAAAAATTCTCCCCAGTTTTATATTCATTACTTTAGAAAGAGGCCTTATTAATTGTCTTGTCAGGATTTGAATGTTGCCAAATGAAGTTAGACACCACCATACATATATATATATAATTTATCCTAAAACATAATTAACTCAACTACCTGATGGAGAGTGCTATTTCTGTGAAGTAGCACCATTGCTTACTGAAGGAGGATACTGAGCTTAACAATTAGTACCACAAATCAAGTTCTACAACATACAGGTGATAGTCCCTAAAATGCATTCATGCTTCTCTTGGCAGCTGTCACGTCATTCTTATGTTTCATGGGCTTTTTCTTTCTAATAATGTCATATTAAGTCTTTCATATCTAACAAACAGGGCCTCGTTCATGTCTGCTAATGCAAGGGGGCTGTTTTCAGCTCGTAGATACCTTGGGACAGAGAAGTAATCCTGAAATGTCTCAAGTTTGTTGCACTGAGTGCCTGCTCAGCATTTTGCAATCATCGTCAATCTTTTCAACCTCAAATATATGTATCTATCCAGCTGTCTTCACTTGCTTCATACTGTGAGCATGTTAAATACTAAAAATAAGAGAAGTTATTAGTTATTGTGGGATAATTGCAGGGAATTATAAGCATGAATTCTCCAGGGATGTCATTACCTTCTGTTAATCACTTCACCTGTCAAGTCTTATTGTTCTGCGCATACACACATGGATGAACTAATGAGTAAGCAAGAGGAGGTGACAGAACTAGAAATCAGTCATGCTCTTATGTTGTCATATAGTCTTGATTACATTCCAGGACTCCTGAGGTGAATTTATAGCTATAGTAATTTCTTTTCTATCTGCTGCGCTTAAATAACTGGTATTTTAAATCTATTTGCATTTCTAAGCTACTCAATGAGAGACGTGAGCTCTGACTGCAATGATGATAAGCTAGGGACACTGCTAGCGTATGAGCAGCAAGCTAGAGATTATCATGTAAACATCAGTGTATAATAGCTGACTCTCCTTAGTGCAGTGGAGAGGTCTTTCCAAAGAAAAAGAGGGGACAACCCAGTACTAGGAGCTAAGCAGCATGTACAGTAATGTATTAAACTCTAAGACAATTAATCTAAATGTTTAGACAGCTTTGTTCCCTGCCCCAGATATGTTTCTCTTGTGACACTTTTCTATCAGACCATATCAGTAAGCCTTCAAAGCATTACTCCTGCAACCCAAAGTGGAGGATTTAAATGAGAGGGAGGAAAATTCAAGATACGAAACATGTTTTTGATCACCCAGGCATCTCCTTTCTCCTACCCTTAGGAATTCTGTGTGTTAAACAACTCAACCAGGATGTTGTTCACAAACTTTTCTGTGAGCTCTTCCCCAGTTAAGAGGAAGCATTTATCGTTTGGGGGTGGTATTGATCAGAGAGAGAAAATATTTCCTGCAGATAAATCTCTTATAGATAGACTGCCCATGTGTCTAAAAGGCTTGGATGCCATGTTTCACCAATGAAAGTAACTTGTGGAGGCTCAGGTGTTCTTGTCTTCATACTGAAAGAATCCTTGCACCTTTTTCCACTTGTGCAAAGACTTCGTAACAGTGAAGTGGTACATCAAAATAAGTGAGATTTGCAATTAATTTAAAAGGCTGAAATCTTTCTAAACTCTGAAGATTACTTCCTTGCCATAGTTGCCCTGTGTGTTATAACATGCTGTGTATCTGATGCAATAATGGAGGGAGAACCCAGAGACAGACAAGGCTTCCAACTGGTTTCCAGAAAGAGAAGTTAATCTTATTTGTTGTAGAGTTGTCATTGAGGTATTGAGTTCCATGGGAAGAAATTCACTTCACTGGGTACTTTTAGGAGAGTTTCAGCTGTTGATATTTAAGTTTACACTCAAGTTTGTTAGAGCAGTAGTTGATGGAAGAACAAGAAGTAGGAAGAGATCATGTTGGATGGATGAAGTTGTGGGACAGAATGAAGGGATTATCTACAGAGACTACCTGATTTATCCTCCTCAGCTGGACAGATGATACTTTTAACCCTGTCCTGGTTGGTGCAATGGCTATGTGTGTCTGGAAAAAAAGATGCTCCCTCTGGTAATAGTCTCATCTGTTTGTCTTGATCTACAGTGTATATTGTGACGAATGCATGAGGGTATTGGATTGGAGCCTTGAAGGTGTGTGATTGAATATAACTTGACTTGTGAGCTTTCAAAAGTGTGAATCCAGATGCTCTGTTTAAGCTGCTCAGTGGAGTAGTGCTGGTGATTTCACAGTATTTCTGTAGAAAATAACTTGTGCTGTTCTTTGCTTGTGCTTTTTCTAGAATTGGAAAGGCAGTTGATCAAGGGTATATGAGTCCTTCCCTCATGCATTTTTCTAGGCCATCTCTGTGGCATTGGGAGGCTCTGAGCTTTTAGTTCTTTGCAAACATTTAGAACTGGCACTAGGAGACCCAGTCAGGACCACTTGTTGTCTGTGCTGTACAAACACAAAGGATGAAGTCAGTGCCTCCTGAGGGGCCCTCTGTCCAGGAAAAACAGGAAGCCCAAGGATGAAACCTCAGCGCTATGCCCAGCTACACTTGTTAGTAGATAACCAACTGAAAAACTGAACATGGCCTGGTGTTTAATGTTGTGTAAATTCAAATTAGTATTTCCACCCAAGGGTCTTATGTGGAAATTCAGTAGCATGGCAGGGTGTCTTTGTCTTTGACCAACTCTAACCAGGGGATTTCCCTTCATCGACACAGTCCAGGGCTGAGAGTTGCCTTTGAAGAACTCTTTGTATGTGTGTCTAAGATTGCTTCAGACTCAAATTAGAGTTTTTTGGGGGACTGCCTTGTGGGTGTGAAAGGGGGTTGGATCTGAAAGATTACCTAAAACGAACGATACAAGAGCCTGCGTTTCCTACTGTGGTAACTTCTTGACTTGAATGTCTGAAATCCGTTTCCCAGAGATTACAAAAGACATAGGCTATTTTGAGGTCATCATTTTTCTTTTGTATGTATGTGTTTGTGTGTAATGTGGGACCAGAACGTTGTACACCAACTTATTGTAGTTCATTCAGTGCAGTTGAAATTGAGGTTTAACTGCTGAGTTGAAGCCTTCTCCTTGTCCACACTGGCCTTTTCAGTTCTGGGAAAGCATCTGTGTATGAGAAGAGAGTTTATAGTATGTGCTTCTATTTTAGTATACATTTCAGTGTTCATTCTAAGTGTTTTTGCTGATTTAATCTGAAGTTTGATAGGCGTGATTCTGCCCATCATCAGGACAGGACTTGGCTTGCTTTCTGTGCCCGACATAGTAAAATCAAATTAAGGGCCCATACATCTAGATATACTGCAAGGACTATAATTCATTTAGCTTTCCTTAAACGTCTTTCAATGGCTGGCAATTATAAATCAGTAGTCTCATTTTCAAAGTTTAATTGTAATGAATGTGGACTGATTTAAGGTCTTGAAAGATTAAAGCTAAACCGTGAAACACTTGAGCTAACCTACCAAAACCAAAAAAGTCTCAATGAGTGCATTAGTAACTCATTTGATACTGACAGTATGAGAAGTCTTTTCCTAAAATGGGGAGACCTTATTGCTCTGTACAACTACCTGGTCTCTTCTCCCAAGTAACTAGCAGTAGGACAAGAGGAAATGGCTTCAAGTTGCGCCAGGGGAGGTTTAGGCTGGACATCGGGAAGAATTTTTTCACTGAAAGAGTTACCAAACCTTGGAACAGGCTGCCCAGGGAGGTGGTTGAGTGACCAACCCTAGATGTTTTTAAAAGTCATGTAGATGTGGTGCTTAGAGACATGGTTTAGTGGCGGACCTGGTAGAGAGTAGGGTCAATGGTTGGACTAGATGATCTTAAAGGTCTTTTCCAACCTAAATGATTCTATGATTCTGTAAAACACACATGCCTAGTTTTTAGACTTGCTACTATCAGGTAAGTTTATGGTACATTCAAATTGCTTGCCGTAATGTAACCAGAAGGAAGAATTAGTAAATGAAGTACCAGATCTTGTACTTTTGACTTTGTGCAGTAGTTAATAAAAGCTGGCCAATAAACAGAAGTCTCTGCTCTTGCTCCTATAGAAGGTCTCCTGTTTGTGATGGCAACAACCGTCAATTATTTTTCCATTTTCCAGTTTGGCTGTAAGCCAGTACATTGTAGAATAGCCGATTTCCTTGCTGTAATTTTGGACCTTCTAAATGTTTTTGTAACTTCTTTTTAAATGGGATTTATGAAAGTGGGGGACGTGCTATTTGTCTGCTAGAGCTGAGTACAGGCAGGACCCGTGCTGTGCAAGTGTCACTTAACTTTACCGCTAATCTTGGAGCTATAGCACCACCTGCTATTCTTGCTGTAGGTTCCGCAAGTGAAAATGGAATTATCTGTTACGGTGTAGTGGTTTGTAAATTATCTGTGGCAGTCTAGTTTTAAACCATTAAATTTGTGCTCTCTGTGACTCAAATTAAATATAAACTGAAACCTTCAGAGTAGAGAGATTAGGATATAAACACAATTTCATCACATTCCAAGGAAGCAGCCATGTTAGAAATAGGTGTGGACACAGCAGTCCTTTCCTCTCCTGCCTTCAGGGACAGAAGCTTTTTTAATGTTGAAAAGCTAAATTGAAATGGTGGATTATCTAACACAGAGCACACAGATACTTGGAATGCTGATCAATAGTAGGGGTTTAAGTGGTGGGTGTGTTTTTAAGTAAAACATTCTGTCACTTAAAGGACCAAGCTTAAGCACTTGAGGGAGTAAGTCTTTGGGAACAGCTTGCCAAATATTCTTGGGAATATGTCATACTAAGAGTAATATGTCTTGTGACACTAGTAACTTCAGATTTGGGCAATTTGATATTCTCTTGTAAATTCAAAATGATGAAAATTTGTCTGGCCTTTAGAGAATGTATTGTGCTTAATAAGCTTTCAGTGGACTTGCCAACTTGGTAACAGCTTCTGGTCACACACTACAGCGCTAGTTGTCTGTAGGTTTTTACTGTGAGTTGAGGAGAGTCAGGTGGACTTTCAGTTCTCAATGTGTTCATTAAATTTGTGCATCTTGGTGAACCAGACTTGCCCTGGACCTGAGTTTTGTCTGTTTAGGTCCAGACTTGGAGCTCTCACCTGGACAAGTGCATGTGTTTGAGTCTTGCAAGGCTGGGTATAGTCTGTGTGGGTGTTTGGGTGGGACGCATCTGCTGAATGAGGGTGGGAATTAGAGCTGGTAAGCAGATGATGCTCTTGCTTAGGGTTAAACAATCACCAAGTCTGGCTTCACAGTTGCTAGAGATGAGTGAAGCTATGTTACTGACTGACTGAAAAGTAAGTTCAAAAACCTGAAAAACATTGTGTGACACAAGGCAAAAGGGGATGTTGGCTGGTGAGAGGGGAGTCCCCTTCTAATCCTTTCAGAGATAGCCCTCAGATTGACTGGAGTTCATGGTGTAATCCAAGGTAAGTATCACACCTTTGAAAGAAATGCCGTGTGGTGCTTGCTTTGTGCCTAGAGCAAATGTTTCTGGTCATAAGAAGTGTTTGCCAATCTGAAAACTTTGTCAATAACTTTCAATTGGCAGGTTAACTGCTAGCAAGAGAAATACTCAACACCTTTTAGCAAAGCATTTTGTGCTTTGTTGAAGGGTGAAATGATTGCTGTCTTATTCATGGGGTTTTTTGCTAATTAAGTTCAGTGTTTGAACACTAGTTATACCTTGCATGGAAGATTCTAGAGGACCATAAAAGTATTAGTTTGAATAATGTGGGTCTCTTTGTGATTGATATCAAAGTACCTCATGCTCATTTTTTTTACTGTTTCACGATAACAACTTTGTCTCGAATGTGGTTTGTGTGCACGCTTATGTTAATCTATGCATATGAACTTCCTTCCTAGTGACTTTTGAATTGTGTAGCATGCCAGTTAAGAAAGTTCAGGTTCCTTTCTGAAAAGACTGTAATTTATCTTATTGGTGATGCAGTGCAGATTGATTTAGACTTCTCCCATTCTCTTATCCACAGCAATTGGAGCAGATCCAGAAGGAGCTAAGTGTTCTGGAAGAAGATATTAAACGAGTAGAGGTGAGGTGCCCAGACACTGTTCTGACTCTGGCAATTTTTCATTTTCATCAAGCTGTCTGCCTTGCTGTGGGGCAGCTGTGTTAAATTTATGGCATTTGAGTCAGTAATAGGAAAATGAACAGATGATGGTCTTCCTTTAATTTTTTCATTTAGGTGATGTCTGCAAGCTGCAGGTTGATAAGAGGGGACTTAGTTGAAACCTAGCTCTTATAATCATATCTTTCAATTTGTGTTGGTAGTAAGTATTTTAGAATGATTGCTAGAAATCAGCAGCTGGTGTATTGATCATAACTTAGAATTTTTGTGTGTTGCAGTATTCTGGCTATTTTCACAGGCTATTTAAATCTTAGCAGCATGCCATTCTTAAAATGGAGAGGTATTGGGGGGTGCACAAGAGAGCTGTAACACAGAGACTGAGTAGGAACAGTGCCAGCTCCTGCTGCATGTTAAAACAGAAGCAATCTGCTGCCTCCTGATATAATTCTCTTAATTCCTTAATGATGGGGATCTCTTGAGATTTTTGTTCTGAATTATTCTCCAAGTATTTGTAAACCCATCACCTCAATCCTTCTGTCCTTATTGAGTCCTTAAGTTCCTCCTTGGTCCTTTTCTCTAATCATTCTAGTGTTTTGATCTTGGAGTAGGAAGCTGATGTTTCACAAATGCATTAGACTGCCACCTCTCAAAATAGCATTCACTTAAATCTTCTTGGGAATCAGTTTGCAGGTCTGCTTCTGTCTTCTTCCTTGTCTTGAGCAGTCAGCATGAGCTCCCAACCGCTGCCCAAAAGCCTTTTTAGATTTCTTCACTTCCAATTTATACACATGCTGATGAATTATCAAAATATAAATAGAACTGACAACTGCAGGAACTTCCCTTCAGCTGATAGCTATGCAAATTGTAACTTGGTAGGTAACAGCATTTTTCAGACCTATTTCCCTAAATGTTTCTCAGCTCTTGGGAAATAAATACACCTTAGCATATTTCCTTGAGACTGGTAAAATAAGTCTTCAGATGTAGGAGAAGCTATTCCCAAAGCTGCAGGATCCCTCGGAGAGTATCTAGCTACCTGCTTTTCTGCTCTTTAATCAGCCACTTCAGTGGACTGCAGCTGGGGTACGTATCTGTTGTGTGGTAGTGACCTTGGTTCTGACCTCTAAAGCCTGGGATCTCTCTCATCACCAATATTCTACTTTCTACCTAACAACTAATGGGCACCTAGTGAGAATTTGAAAAGCACCAGTAATGTTGTCCTGGAACACTTTGCCCCCCCTAACTAATGAGCTGCAGCATCCTGCATAGCTGCCATTTCTCGAACAGATGAAAGGTACAGTCTCATACTGGGTACGCAGCAGTGATTTAGTTTGGCAGTGACAAAGCCAAGTTTATGTGCAAAGTTTCTCTTGTGCGCTTCCCCCACAGAAGACTGATAGATCCTCTTTTAAATCTGGAGCATGATACCACCTTTGCTCTGTCGTCTTGTGGCCGTTCTTGCCATGACCAGCATTACTTTCAGCTGCAAAGGCTATTAGATAAAAGCTTGCATGTATCTCACAAATGCAGTTACAGCTTGCTTGTTCTGCCACTTTTAAGGGAGGTGCTGTGTTAGAGACAATTGGATGGTAACCAAATCCATTGATTTTTGGAGTATGAGCTCTAGAACTGCCTCTTTTGGGGCAAAAAGCACTGCAGTTGTAGGATTTCTGAAACCCAGTTGAAATCAGAGTGGACAAAAATAATCTAAGAAAATCAGTGTTTCTTCAGGTACAGTAAAGACTTGTAGGTGAGAGTTGAATAAGTGTAGATACAGTTGGTTATCTGCTTGGAAAACCAAAAAATTACTATGTGAACACCATATATTAGTGCCTACTATTCATGTTTTGTCAACTTTGCTGTAATATGGCTTTGTGTTTCAGGAAATGAGTGGCTTGTACTCCCCAGTCAGTGAGGACAGTACTGTGCCGCAGTTTGAGGCTCCCTCACCTTCACACAGGTATGGAGCTTGCAACTCAGAACTTGGATTTCAAGCTGTACATATTGCACTGTACTTGCTAGTCCTCTCCATGCCGAAAATATAAGCAAAACTGGTTTTTGAGTGCCATACAATATTTTCTTGTTCTGTTTTTGATTGGTATAAAGTTAATGTGAACAAAGCAGTGAAGAAAAAGCTATCTGAGTCTGCAGTTGGATGAAAAGTCTACTCTAAAGCAGATGCTGTGGAAAGCTGATGGTTTTAAATGTAGTGTGGATTAGTTAACTTGAGTCATAAGCCTTTGCTATGGCATGAAATATTACTGTTAAATACATGCTACCTGAACGTTATGCAGTTCTGCTTGGCATATGAAAGGTCTTGACTTTGTGTGACATTGGTGTCCTCTGGCTTCTCGGCTAAATGTGAATGGCTAAGGGTATGGGCTCACAGGGTCAAAATTTAAAATATAGAGCCTGTTGATTCTGTTTATCTGCTGTCTGTTTTGATTTAATGAAATGCCTTTCTAGCAACCTATTTTCAATGTGTTATTTTGTCTGGAATATTGTATAGTCTGATTTCTTGATAAAATTGCAGATGCTCCTTGTGTCCAAGTTGCATGTGCCATGGTTTGAAGTGCTCTGCTTCTTCATAGCTGTGTTTTTTGGTTGTAAGAAAGCTCTGATTTCACAGGGCCAAGTTATGTTATTAAATGATCATCTCTCCTACCTCTTAATAGTAGAGTTCTCTAAACTGTTGGCTTCTGTTATAAAATTGTACTGTTACCTTTTCTGCAATTAGCAGCTCTAAACCTAATAGCCCAGAAGTAAGTAGGAAAAAAATTATTCTATCTCCTCCCCTACAGAGATTTAGGTACAGTGCTCTGGTAAGGAGCCTGGCAATATTGGCTGGGATTTCTTACCAAGATGCTATTTCTGGACACTGAGGCCAGAATCTCTCATATTTCTGTGAAGCTCTGGCTGGCCCTGAGGGAAAGGACAGCAGTATGGCCAAGGTGGATGGGAATAGCGTTTGTTATTCTGCTCTTCACTGCTTGTTTAATTTTTTTGCGTGCAGGTGCGTTTTTTGATGTGGATTATTGCTGTTTTGCCAAGAAGCGGTTTTGTGAAGCTGATGAGATTCTTGTCAGGTTCTACTAGTTTTCTGGTTGTTGGCTATTAAATAGATCGCTTGTTGCTTGCTTCATGGTACTGCTGCTTGGGGAAAACTTCAGCACTGGTTGGGCTGAATTTGTTACATGTTGAATGCCTCAGGCCTAGAAACACTTCTTTTTTTAAGAGAAGATTGTACTTACAAGTAGAAATGTATCTCTATTACTTGAGCCAAGCTAGCAAACAAGCTCCCAAAGAACTTTTTTTATCTGTTGAAAGCTGGAATAACATTTTAAGCCTAACAGTTTTGGTGAAAGAGTTGGGGGGGCAAAAAATTTGCTGTGAGGGACCAACACTGGTTTCAGTCTACTGAGAATTTCTTATTATTACTTCATGCCTGTTCATTTCATGTCCTAGTGTCAATCATTCTTCAGTTCTCTATCTCAGTAAGGTAGTGTCCAAAATATTCTAGTGACTTTGGATTGATGTGCTTCACCTGAGGCCTGATGGGAGATGGCGGTGTGTGAAACCATGGCAGGTGCAGAGACCATGGGCTCTCTTTCTTGCCCGATCTTCTTATGCTTACACATCAGCTTATGCTGGTTCCATCTCAGCTGTGTCTTGAACTTTTGGGTTTTTCCTCTGGTACAACATGCTAGGGGTGTGATACAATAGGATGTTTCGGGGTTTTCTAGCGTATCTGGGGTTGCCTTTTTCTCTTGGCTTGAGAAGACCCCTTTTCTATTTCTCAATGACATTCCTGTGTTAAGAAGTAGTCTTGAGTGGTTGAAGAGAAAATAGTACCTAAAGGAAGTGTCTGAACAGGCATCGGCTCTCAACAGCTCTTGTAACTTCTGTCCCTGTCCTATTTGACAGTTTTGTATCATTCAAGTAATTAAATTGGTTTGAATTACCAGAACTCAGATTCCAGAAAGGTCTACTATTTTAAATTAATTTTCTTTTCAACATTAAATGTTAAGTTTTGGAAAGTATCTCAAAAACTGTAACTTTGATTCCTTTTTGGAAAGAATGCTGCACAACAGCTGATAGGAGCTTTAAAATATGCTGATTTTTTTTCGGCTCTGTTAACTGAAATATTTAATCTCCAAAGTGCATTTTAGAGATGCTGTGAATCACGAAGAATGAAATACAAATATAGTTTGGGATGGTTTCACTTCCATGTTAAAATGTTATTAAACTTGCATAGACTTTTTAACCTATCAGTGAATTAAAATAGTATCTTTAAATTGGAATATAACTTGTTAACATGCTTAACACCCTGCTAATGAAATATAATGGTACAAAATTTTACTAATGTGTCTTATAAATAGTACAAGGTTATCACAGAACCATGCTGAGAGGAAGAAAAACTCTTTAGCCTTTGAATTTAAAGTTCAAGAAAATAGTTCTTTGGAATTTGGTTTTATCTGGTCTCTAGTGACTTGCCCTTATTCATCTACTTCTTCTAAATCACAGGCTTGCTTCATTAATTCTCTGTTTGTTTTCATTGTTCGTAGCTTTTTTTGCTACACTCTTAACATCTTCAAAATATGAAATTACTGTGCCTCCCGATTTTCCTTCATAAGTTCTTTAGCAAAAAAAAGAAGTATGGCTATCATGTTCAATATGTTCTCAGCTTCAACAAACACGTGTTTTCTCTTATGCTTGTACAGGGTATGATGAAATATTAAATTGGGTAATAGCACAGCAGTTGTTTACAGCATTGCAGATTGCTGGGCTTGTATACTAATAGAGAACAAGAGGGGAAGAGTAAGGGAAAAGAACAAATAGTTCTGTGTAGGGTTTTTCTGAACAGGCGTGTGTGCTATTTTTGCTACCAGTAAATGGTGCAAACAGGAGATACGAATAAGCAGCTTCTCCATGACTGCATATTCAGGCAGTAACAGCAATAACAAACTATCACTCTAATATGAGTTTCTGGGGAAAGACTGATTTAAAAACTAGTTTCCTGGTAACTCTGATTCAGTTATTGAAATCCTGATCTCTTTCCCCTCCATTTGTTCTAATTACCCCCTCCCACCCCCGTAAGGGTGTAACAAATGGGATTTGTAGCCTGCAGGTTGCTGCGTTTTTGTTGTTCCAGGTTTTTAAATATGTCGTGTTAGTGTAGCTGAATTTTCTAATTGAACCTATTGTTACAGCTTTTTAAAAAGAATTCAGAGGGAACTTTTGTAATTTTCTGATTATTTGGATCCTGTTTATAAAAGAGAAAACATTCAAGCGTATGCCAGTTAACTCAGCTACAGGCACTGCACAGAAATGACTTTGAATTTGTATTCTGGTTAGGGAGATGACGTCTGCACTCTTGAAGGTTTTACATCACCAGACAACCTGCAGCAAAACGAGACCAGACACTCTGAGTTTGTGTTTTGTTTTTAATTGCCACTATACCTGTCTCAGAATGGAGTACTTTTTCATTGCTTTCCAGCTGAGCATCTTACTCATGCAGTATCTGCTGTATGTGTTTCATTATTTCATGCGGCCACATTCTAATTTAAAGTTCATTGTCCCCGACCATGCCTGAAACAGCTCTGCTGTTTTCTTCCTTGCAATAGCTCGCAGCAAATAATGATTTTTATCCCTCAGATTTTCTTGGTTTGCAGCCTTTGTCTTGCCTGTAACAGAAGCCCAATCAATCTTATCTTACAAGTTAACCACTAATGAGACTTTAAAATCATCTCTGTCTTCTGTTTCTACTGCCCTCCACCTCCAGGGGAGCTTTAAAACATTCAGAGAAACACTGAAGCATTAGTAACACTGTTTCATCCTTCTAAACTTAGAGGTGCCCTGGCTGGCATTTCAGCCAAACAACTTTTTATGACCAAGAATGTTAAGTCTACTCATCAGTTCTGGCAGCAGTTACATAAACATCAATAGGTACAATCATCTTGTACAAAACCAGGACCTATAGCAGTGTTCTGACAGCGTTTTGAAGAAACCTTCAGCTTTCCCAAGAAATGCTTAAATCTAAGGTTACCTTGTAAGTAAGACTGCGAATAACAAACCCAGATAGTTTCTTTTCTGTCCAAGATAAATGACATAGGAGAACCGAGTTATAAAGATTTTTAGAAACAAATCATAGTGGTGTTTGTAATTCATTCTCCGTAATAAATGATGTTCTTGTTTACTAAAATTTACTTATCCTAAGAGTATTTTAAATTTGAGTGATAAGGGTGCTTTAATCTGGCTCTGGTGTCTTATTGTGAGAGCTAAATGTTTTGCTCATGTGTGCAAGAATCCCGAACCACCTGTCTTCTGCTTGTATCAGTAGATCCTTTTGCACTTTTGAAAGTTACATCTCTTGAGTTTGCATATGTAGGCTATGTTTTGAAAAGAGTAATTTAAGGTATGTTGTGTTATAGATAACTACATAGCTATATATGGTGTAGCATTTTCTAGTAGTAGTAATCCTGGCTGTCAGTATTTTTTTAGTTTATTTCTGTATTTCATTACTTCTGTCTGTTTTGTGTGTCTTCAGAGATGTCTGCAATACTAGTGTCTGTCTTAAGCTGATTTCTCTAGCTTTTCTCCTCACAGTGCTGTTTCAATTGCTATGGCATTAAACTTTTTTTGAAAGGAACTGAAAACCAATGGTAGCATGTTATTTTCAGAATGTCTTATTCTGCATATTTCATGCAAAAGATATGCTTTTGCATTCCAATTAGAAATTATTAGATTGCACTACACATAATTGTGTGTGACAGCATTCTGCTCTAGAAGATCCTTGTATTTAAAAAAAAAAAAATCCCTCCCAAACCCCCAAATAAAAAAATAACCTTGTGTTCCCTGTCTGTAAAATGAATTTCAAAGGCAAGTTATGTGCAGGATGTAAAGGGGTGAATAGCAAACAGGTTAAAAATTATAAAGGATGGTTGTACAGTGATTTAAGCAGACTATTTCTTTTGGTTTTGCAGTAGTATTATTGATTCCACGGAGTATAGCCAGCCTCCAGGCTTCAGTGGCAGTTCTCAGGTAAGCTAATACATGTGTCTGTGCACAAGGCGGGTGGGAGAGTGAACGTGGAGGTTGGGCAGAGATTAGGCACAACTCCATCTATCTCCAGGGTACCAGTCAACTTGAGTCTTGCAAATGTTTTTAAGTGGTTATATGGGCAAACTGGAGCCAAGACTACAGCTGTAGGAATGACTGTGCATGATTGTGAGTGTCCACACTGATGCCATCAAAGGAATCTGATTTAATATGTTTAGACATCTGACTTTATTCCCAAAGCTGACTCTTAAGCAGAAGAGGGGTTATTTTTTGCTCTTCATCTGTCCTCCCAAGTGGGCAGCATTTGGGAAGGAAGGTAAATCCCTGACCCTTTGCATTGACTTAAATAGCTTTGGATCAAGCTTGACTTTCAAAACAAGAAACATTCATTCTCCAGACATACAGCTATTTTGTAGTTTGTCCTTACAAATTGTATTATAAATTCACAAAGCAGGTAAAATGTTGTGTATACAGTGAAACCGTTTGGCAGGCAGCCTCCAAACTAACTGATCTACAGGGCCTCCTGAATACCAAACAGCACAGCTCTAGTCTTGCTGCTCAGCGTGATTCAGCTGGGCTGGGAAGATGACACTGGTACCCAGCTGACAGCTTCAAAAATGTTGAACAGTTTTGGTCTGGATAGGCGGACTGTTGGTTACGTGTCAGCTCATGCCTTTTGTGTCCTCTGGTGGTCATGGACCATCCATGGCACACAACCATGTCAAACTGGTAAATAAAGTAGAAGTGCTGTTGGATCTTAATTGATGGAGTAACTGATACAAAGGAAAAACACCGGAGTTTTGGGCCAATGCATGTGTGTGTGTGCATGCAGGTTTTTGGGTCTGTAGCCATGTCACTAATTAGTAATTGGAAATTTTCCTCTATTAGTCCTTAGAAAAATGCTTGTTGTTCCTGCTACTGTGGTCTGGGAGATTTTTGCTTGAACAAAGAATTGTAGCTCTACCTCACTTCAGGGGGCAAGTGAAATGTGATTGGAGATGTTATGTTCAGGACTCTGATATGATATAGTGTGCGTGTTCTCCACTGACACTACTTGTCTCTTTTCTTTCTATTCCAAAGACAAAATTAATAGCATAGCTGTACTTCTGGTAAGCGCATAAAACAAACAACTTTCTAGTTATCCTGTGTGACAGCCTTATTTGTGTGAGAATAATCTTTCTGTCCCCAACAGTGCAATATCTCTACTCTCTAGTGCAAATTTTCGAATTAAACTTTAATACATGTTTGGATGGGGAGTTGAAAGAGAACTCTTGAAGTTAAACTCTTCATTCAAAGGTAGTCTAATTTCAGCAAGACTTTACCATAAAAATAGTTTGAGGAATATAAATTCAGTTGTGCTTTTTTCTGATTGTTGGTCATGGCAAAAAATCATAGATTGGGCACTGCTGGCAGAAAGAAGCTATGCTAGGATGGACAGCATAGCTTGCTTTCTCAGTATAATTACTTTGTGCATTGCTCATGAACATGTTCTTAGGGAAGAATTTATACACAGTAAAGCTACAGGACAGTTTTCTTCCAGAAGCTGAGCTTCATAAGTAAATAGTGGACAAGTCACATAGGCCCTGGGGAATTCTGCAGATAGTATTTAGTGGCAGTACTTTTCTGCTAGAAATAAGGAGCTTGTGTGTAGCTGTGAAGCTTTTCCACAGTTGTTAGAGGACTCTTCAGAGCACCCAATGGATTTCAGACAGTAAAATCACTCTTGATAACAGAGCAGTCCTAACTAATGTCCTCAACTAGGACAACCATAGTAGTTTTAGCAGTTTAATAAAAATTGCTTGGCTGTTTCCTCCTCTTTCCCTTATGTCTTATTTTTTTTTATTCCTGTTTCCCAGCATTGCTTAACCAGGGAGCAGACTTCATAGAAACTCAATAAATGTTTTGGTAAAACATGAGCAGTTTGAAATGCTGGGCAGGATCTGATGAAGATGGGTTAATGCAGATTGATTCCCAGCACAGCTGGGTTACCATGTGCCAGCCTGAGACCTGCTCTGGGGGATCTTCCTCTGGAGACCCAGTAGGTGTATCACACAGCAGGCAAATACTTGCCATGATTGATTCCACCTTGGTGTAGACTGGGCTCATCTGTCAGATCAGACTTGGGCTTGGGTTATATCGCTCATCATGTCGCAGGTTATATTGTGCATCACTTCTTAACTTGAGACTGAAATGATTGCTTTTTGATGCTTGAAGTCGTCTTAAGCCCTAATCACTCCTGATGTGCTGAGAGAGGCTGGTGTGCACAATTAATGGGAAGATGCTATAAAAGCGTTCCATTAAGTATTTCTTAAAACTGTGAAGTTTTAGAAAATGGTAGTTGAAAGGTGTCGATGCGTGTTGACACTGGAGTTGCTTCTGAGATGAAACAAGCTGCATAGATCATAGGTGCTGTCAATATGTAAGTGTGAGTCATGATGTCAATGTATAGCCAGGGGCCTTGTGCGGGAAGTAGCATCTGGAGGTTTTATTGCTTGGGGCTTGCTTTTTCCCTAAAATGTTACGTTACTGTTCATACAGGTATAAAGAGAATTTGAGTGGGCTCTGAACTTACTTTGTTCTTGTTGGCTTGCTTGATGGTTGTTAATGAGGGCATTCCTGTTCTGTGCAGATTGAGGGGGAGTTGTACATGGAGTGGGTTTTGTTAGTGCCATTGAGTGGCATTACGGACCTTGTGCATGGTCAGGGACGTTGTTCATTAGGGAGCTTGGTGGTTCCCAAATATTTTAAAATTTCCCCATTGGCTTTGAGCATGTGATATGTGAGTCTTCTTAAATATAAACTAAAGCAAGGTGCTCTTCATGCTTCTTGTGTAGTAGAGGAATTGTTCCTTTTCCTTACTAGTGATTAAAACTAGAAGTACTGTATTGTCTCTTCAGGAGGACAGCTTACCTATGTAGTTTCAATCCTTTGCTTCTACCTCTCACTATTACTGCTTGGGTAGGTTGGGAAATGGCTTTAATGATGAGTTTCGTGGACTTCTTTTCAATTAACCTTTGAACTTCATGGTGTCTTCTGCTTCTATCCTATTTGCTTAGCTTCACAGAGTTAGTGAGTTGCTTCAAAAGAAAAAAATCCAGTAACTAACTCTTTAAAATAAACACCTCTTTCTCTTTTTAATGAGCTTTCTGCCAGGGATCTAGCAAGTATTTGTTGTACAGTCTGTTTGATTTGTGAAGCTGGAAGCCCGCTATCTTTGGCCTCTGCCATCTATCTGTATAAATGCAAGACGTGACTCCCTGAGGGTTGCTGCTGTCTGTCCTGCATGTGAGGCTGGAATTTGTAGATTTGCAAAGGTTCAGGAAACAAGAACTGTCTAAAAGCAGCTTTTCTTGTTTGTCAAATTAAAGGGTGCAACATAGGACCCTAAGAATTAACTGTTGACAGTGACAAGATCTTCATTTATTGTCATTTTACACTTCTAACCCTTCACGTATAATGTATAAATTGTTTATAAATTGGTAAAATCTGTTGAAATGAAACCCAGGCCTGGCTTTACCTTTCTGAAGTGTTCCCTCTTCTCCATTCAGACCAAAAAGCAGCCGTGGTATAACAGCACGCTAGCCTCACGACGCAAGCGGCTCACAGCTCATTTTGAGGACCTAGAGCAGTGCTATTTTTCCACCAGGATGACACGTGTTTCGGGTGAGTTCCTCTTGCATGGTGTTCAGCGTCTGACATCAGTTACCTCTTACAGTGCCTAGTCCTCAGAAGAGACTCACTTTTGAGAGAGTAGCTTTCACTTCTTCCCTGCATGGGAATGTTGCTATACATCTTTGTGTGTTACTCAAATCATCCTGCTTTACTTTTCTTGACCAATCTTTGAGGTTGCTAAATTTAGAAAATTTAATCCTGTCACTTTGGAGGGGCACATGTATTGCTTTGTAATCCTGTACTGTGAAGGGCATAACCCACAATAAACAATGTCACTGATGCTCATTCTGAAGATGCAAATGTTTGAAAGCAGTGGTTAGGTTGTCTTTCTACTAGATGTGGTATAAACACCGTAGTTAAAAACATTGCTACTGAAATGCTACAGAGGTATAAACATAAATTGATAAATTTTCCTGTATTTAGCATGCAGTAGGACACTTGGAGGTTATCCTTTATATTGTCTAGATTGAGTCTTGGTTAACAAATGGCTTGGAGTATAGAAACAGAGTGTGCAGCAGTGTTGTTGTCCCATGGGGCACACCTTAGATTTAAGGCTTGTTTTGTAGAATTAGAAGCTGTTTTCACAATTCTTAGATTGCCTCATTCATAATTGAGTAACAGTGTGACAGCAGCTAGAGTAATGGTTACCTAGTGGGTGGATGGTTCTTAATTACATGATGAGATTCTCTTAAGAAATGAATGGGTCGAATGTCTTGAGGATGAGGAGGGCTGTTCTGTACCCACTCTGGGAAAGAAACCAGCTTTGGGGAGAAAAGCTACAGGCCATGGGCTGTGGCAGGCGAAAGACTTGCAGTACCAAGCCGCGAGCTGCAGCTCATCTGAAGAGTGACGGACTGTAGCAGGGAGCAGCCAACCCTCAGGAGATGGGAGAAACCTCCTGGGGACAAGAAGGGAATGAGGCAGAGGTTGCTGCAGCAGAATATCTTTATTTGTAGCCTTGGAAGGCAAGGACCAACCTCCCAGGACACAGAGATCAGCAAGAGAGCTGGGGTAGAAACCCTCACTTTTTTCCTCCATTAATTTATTTTAAGTTTTATCCATGAGTCTTGAATAATAAATTGGCTTTAAGTTTAAAGGTTGCAACATGTTTTAGGGGAGCTCACTCTTAGATATGTCTACTTTTTCTGCCTACTTCAGAGCAGTGACTGACTCAGGTCTCATCATGCACAGCAAAATAATTTTAACAAGGAATGCAGCACATTGAGAGGGTGCTTCAGTAGCTGTAAGATCCAAGAAGCCGCTTCTATGTGACCAGTCAGTTTCCTGTGAAGTGCCAGCAAGTGCTTTGCAGACTACAATACTTCACAGATCACACTGAGATATTTTCATGCAGTGCTAACTTGGTGATCCATAACTGTGTTTATGTTAAAATAATACTTACTAACCAAGGATAACAAATGGGGCTCTTCCCAGCATTCCTTTCTAGAAGACATCTTTCTTCATAATTGGAATTATAAATATGAATGTGGTGAAACTATTTTTTGTATTCACATATGTCAGCTGCACCATGAGTGGAGGATTTGCAAGTGCAGGTTTTTTCCTAAATAAAGGATAACCTGTGATACTTGATTAATTTTTCTCCTCTTAAGTATTCGTGCTTTTTGACACATTTTAAATACGATTTAATGTGGATTTAAAGCTTTTTGTAAGAGGTGTCTATGACTGTTCTAGTAGGGAGTAGAGACATAATATAACTGTAATTATGAAATGGCCTTGCACTTTGATGGGGAAAATGTCTTGAGAAATAACATTCAGTTTCCCAGGCGCAGGTACAGAATAAATTATAAGAGGACTGTGTGTTTGATCTCTAAATGAGGGAAATGGAAGAGTAGCAGCTATTTGTTCCTATCAAAGTGTCGAAGGAGGAAAGGGTCTTCAAAAAATACGGACTGATGTTTACATGCTGCTTCTGGAGCTGTTTCCTGTAGTGGTCAGGTGCTGATGACTTTAATTTGGAGCAGTACTTTGTTCATTTTGCCCCTTTTAATCCATCTGACATGGGTAATGTATATTCTAGTACTCTTAAACATGCTAATTACTAGCCTTCACTGTTCACGATCAAACATTAAATAGCATATAAGGGACACTTCAAAATGCCTTACAAGTGTAGAGGAAGATAGTATCTGACGACAAGGAATTACCAGAGTGCAGAAAAGTGATTATTCTCTCTGTGTTTTCCCACAAGAAATCACAGCTTTGTTTTGCTTTTATAGATCAACCTTTTCATTTTTTCACCCCAGTGTTTCCAAAGCTTTCTAATAAGTGGAGCTTTGTCGTTTCCTTACGCTGCTGATAAGGAAACAGATAAGGACAGCTTAACTAGCGGGTGGAATTTCATCTCAGCCACATGAGCGAGTTGTGTGTATGGCTTCTCTGCTTCTGCAGTGGATACTGTGGTTTAACAGGAGGCAAGGTGTGCAGTAATGTGATTTGCAAACTGGGCTACCTGTAAACTGAGGTGCTGTGTGTTAGTGCTGTGAGGGCAGCCATAGCTGTAGTTCCCTTACATTGCACTGGTGCAAAAAGACAAAGTGAACACAGGAGTATTAGAGGAGCAAAGGGAGAATTGCTGCAAATTCTGGGAGTTGTTATAAAGCCTGAAGGCTCTACATAATGTTTGATTGCAGATGCGTGATCATGTTAGGAAGGCTGGCTTGCCCATGTGGCATCACCGTAAGTTAGGAATTTTTCCTTATTTAGGAAATACTAAATTTTAAAATGGTTTACGTAAAATTCTGTTCGTACTGAGAAAAATTAGAACTTCTGAGGAATTGGGGAATGGCTTTCAGCTATCTACACTGCAATTTAGTTTTAACTTTTGTAGTAAACTGTTCCATGTTCCACAGAATATTTAGCATCATTATTCAAGCTGGCTCAATTTCACATTGTCTGCTGAAGGTCGTAATTTTCACAAAACTTATGGTACAGGGAGTCTTCTGGTTTCATGCTTGTCTTCTCCAGCCCTGAAACAACTCTTCCTTAGCTCTGTTGCTTTCAGAGTAACCAGACAAATATTTTTTTATTAAAAGTATTTTGAATGTAATTGACACCAAATGTAGGCATATTGTGACTGAAGTAAGGGGAAAGGAATATACCTTCATGGAATGCTAGAGGTGAAAGAACCTGGTTTTTGACCAAGAATCCTCCCCAAATGACAAGCAGAGATGGTGTCACGTGAAGACATACATCTTGATTTTTGTTTGCTGTTGAGGTTGTTCATCTTCTTACTCTGTTTCTGTCCTCCCCAATGCTGCTGCCTCTCCCTAGATGACAGCAGAACCACAAGCCAGCTGGATGAATTTCAGGAGTGTCTATCCAAGTTCACGCGCTACAATTCTGTCCGACCCCTGGCAACACTGTCTTATGCTAGTGACCTCTACAATGGCTCCAGCATAGTATCCAGGTAAGACATACTGTGGCTCTGACAGCGCATCTCATGCTGATACAAGCTGCTGAGGCTGAGTTAATAACCCATATTAAACAAGTTATGGTCTGTACATATATAACACTTTGCAGTCGCTTCCCAAAACCAGATTGGCGAATGTGTGATTATCATTGATCTGCAAAGGCACTCAGGTACCATAGTAGTACCTTTTATTCCTGTTGGTATTGGTCAAGACCGAATGCAGAACCTTTGAGGTGCCAGTGAGTATCTAGAGCTGCTGTGATAAAACACGAAGCCTGTTGTTCTCTTCATGTTAGTATAGTTGTAAGTGATGCAGTTCTAGCATTTTAAGAAACATCTATCTTGCTTGATGCTGGTAGCTTTAAGAATCTGTGGTGGTTTTAAATGTTGCTGTTAGATCCAGTTGCAATGGCAAATATTAAATAACTCAGTTGTTTGTGATTGCTTGAGCTCTCCAGTGTTGGGAGCTCTGTTTACTGTGCTAAACACTAGTGGGGAGGTGGTAAAGCTGACTCGACAGTTCCATTTTTGCCAACAACAACTCTGTCTCCTGCTGTTACGGGGTGGTCATGTCCTGGGCATCACTGCTGAAGCACATCTGTGCCTCTCATGGACCAGTTTGGACATGTAAGCTGGTGAAATGCTGTTGACTGTCTTTCAGTAGAATTAGTTTCTTCCAGATTAGCTCCATGAACCAGCTCCCTTAGGGGCTAAAGAGAGCATGTGGGATAGGGAGAGGCTAGGACCTGCCAACAGCCCTAACCTTAAACTGGTTTCAGCAGCTGTGGAAGCATACCCTAGGGGATTTAATTAGTCTGTGGTAGCTTGTTTTGAGCTGGTAGTGGTGGAAAAAATGATGCAACATGTTAACTGGGAAATCTTTTTTACATGGCATTTATGCAGGACCCATTAGCTTCTCACATGCACGTTTCACAAACTTAAACGTGTTTGTTCACAGCAACCTTTTGAGGGAGAGAAGTAGTACCATCTGTATTTTATACATGGTGAGCAGGAGATCCAAAGTGGCCATACCCCTGAGATCTTTAAAGAAACATGACAATGACACGATGAATTGAACTTGGGTTTTCTGGTTCTTGATCTAATGCCTTACGAAGGGGCCATTCAGAGAGAGACAGAACATCTTGAATGTTTGTTGAAAGACCCCAAGAAATTTGCACTATGTGAAGAAATGGAGGTATGTGTAGCATAGAATGCATTTGGGTTTTTTTTAAAAAAAGCAGCATTGGTTCCTTAACTACTGCAATATGTAGCAGGAATGTATAATGTCCGACTTAGCCACAGAGGTCAGAACACAATAATCACTGATCTGACGTATGTTTAACCTGCACTGATTGGGTTCACACTAGCTGCAATGAAATGCAGATGGGAATCTCACTGCAATGTAGACAAACTTCCTCAGCCACCAAGTTCAGCACGGATTGGATTTTGCTCCTTTGCCCTTTCTTCTCCTTGACATTCTGCAAGAGCAGCATTTTTGCTGTATTTGGTTAGAAAATGCTGGAAGGGCAGTAAATCTCGCTCCCATTTTGAAGGGTGAAATATATGTTTGAAAAGTATGTGTGTTACTGTTGTTAAAATGAAGATCTTGTGGGGCCTCCCTCCAAGCCAGTGCTATAATCCGTAGTTAAATGCATTTAGCTGAAAAATAACTTGGCTTCCAAGTTAATGGTCTCCCCTTCTCATGCTTTTTATTTATCAAAACATTTAAGAAATTTTTCGGGATTTTAGTATGTGGGCTGAGTAAGACCGTTCAGATTTGAGTGTGTCCTTAAGTGCTTTGATAAAGCAGGGCTGTTGAATGAGCTGCCACTGTAACTCTTGTTAGGTTCTGGCCATCCAAACAGTTCCTTTAAAGTTTGAATTTGTTCATCAAGAGTTTACATGTAATATGTGTTGGCCAACACATTTCTGTGTTCACCATTTTTCTTCATCCAAATTAATAGACTCAAGCTCAGAGACAGTCTGTGAAGCTAAATGAGGTGTGTGTCTTGGTGATGGCAGCTTAAGATAATAGAGCAGCTTTTAGGTACCCACAGAGGGGCCAAATTAATTATTGGGGTGCTTTAAAAGCTTTTTAGCTGAGTGAAATGCTGTGGAAAGTCTTATTCTCTGGCTGACTGCACTGACTTCTGAAGGTGTTCCTGGGCATGTTGTAGGAAACGCTGATGAAATAATGACAAAAAGTAAGTCTTGCTGCTTAGCTGTTGCTGTTGAGACAAATGGATTTAAATACAAAGCAAATATAAGGTTAATAAGTAAGGAATCCTCATAAATTTTTGAAAAAATATTTTAAAGAGGTATTTTAATTATATTTAAGAATAAAAGTAGAATTGACCGGAAGTTAAACTTCCTTATACTTAATTTAGTTTGTTTTCTAAAAAAAAAATAAAGTGCTGTTACAGACAGAATGTGTTTGGTTTGCATTGCTTTAACCCTACATGAAGTTCATGCACTGGACTCCAAAGGCTTCACTGGCTTAAATAAAGAGGTTTTTAAGATGTATTAGCTTTATGTTTGCAAAGGAAGAAGGTGGAAATACGCTCCTTATTTGCAAAACCTTGATGTTTATTTAGAAGGGACACAAAACTGGGCTTATGGTAACAGGATGAAAAGTGTAATTAAAGACTACATAGGCTGAAAAAAACTAAAACTGAGCAGCAACAGTACACTCCTGAGTGCCTTGCCACAAGCATATTTGAGTGTCTGGACTTCTTGAGGACTAATAAAAGACCATAAACAACACTAAGCTGTATTGCTATAAAAATTCTGGTGCAATATTAGGAAAGCTACAGTTGCCTTTCGGGATGAAGGGACAAGCCAATGCTGTGCTGTCCAATTCCAGGTTTCCCTAGCCTGGCAGGGAGCTTGCCCCAGAGACCTGCTCTGAGCCTTGCTGGGCTGGCGGCTCTGCGGTGGCTGTGCAGCATCCGCACGGTGGCAGCCGTCGGTTGCGGTGGCCAGCAGCGTGGGGCTGCGGGCAGGGGGTGAGGGACTGATACAAGGCCGGTACTTAAGCTGTGCATCTTCCATCACGGGCTTACGGTCTTATTTGGAAAGGTATACACAGTGAGATCATAAGCCCAGTGAGGGAGAGCTTTCTTACCTTGCTTAAAACATGCTCACAAGCAAAATTTACAACCCTCAGTATTTTTTCGCTTATTTGCTTCAAGAAAAACAAATTAACAGAGAAGGATGTTCAGTAAAAACATGTTCAAGGCTTTGCAATTGCTAGTTACTCAGTTTTGCTTTAAAAATTGGGGGACTTTCAGCATGCTTGCCATGTGAATGTACATGTGCCCCAATATGCTAAATGTTTTCTTTATACACTCAGTTCTCTTAAGTACAGAGTATTTACATGGTTTTCACAAGCATATTAACTTTTGTTAGAATTGGGCCAAGGAATAAATTTTCCATTTATTATGCCTCCAGACAGAGCAGTCATCAGAGCTTAACTTTTCTTCTCTCTTGCTGTTGCAGTTAATAGTAAAGGCTTTCTTTTAAGGATGGGTCTGTAAACTGCAGCGTTAGCATTACAATGATTTATGTAGAAAATTGCTTTAGCACTGTCAGAGACCTTCAGAGAATAATGTGGCAGTCTTTCATATTTTAAAAAAAGAACAGAAAAATCCAAGAAACAGACTGTAGCAAGATGTCTGTCTGAAACCTGGTTATCAGAAAGCTGGTTCTCCCTGCCAGGTGGTTCCCAGGTCTGGTGGAAACATGAGTATGTCTCTCCTAGAGGCCCTGAGGTTTTGGGGGCAGATGGTGTGGTTTTTTGTCATCTGCTCAGACTTCAAATTCTTCTGAGCTCACCATTTCTCTGACATCTGAAGGGTTTTGGATAGCCAAGGCTAATTATATTTATCTAAAGGAGTAGTGATTTACAGAGACGGAAAGAAACAACTTGGTTTTTGGCTGCTGAAATCTTACTCAGCTCATCTGTTGAATCTTTAGACGGTGTTCAAAAACTGGATCTTACCTTTGGGGTCCATTATTCTTTTTTTTATTGCTTGCTTATTTTTCCATTGCCTCTAAGTAATTAACAAGATAATGAAAAGGTTTCTCTTAGCATTCAAACAGTACAGTTAAGATGGTTTCAAGATTGTACTTTTGTGTTGACCCTTCAAGTAACATGACCTGAAATCCTTTCTTCAAAGGTGAGCTTAAAAGAAAAGCCATCCATTAGGAGTATGCTTTCCATGTATTCATTGAACCATTCTAATGTTTTGTCCCCTTTTTACTTTGGACTACAATTACTTGTCCACATAAATTCTCAGATCCAGACTTCAACAAGATACCTTTTAGTTCTGTGTCCACCATAGCAAGCTCTTTTTTTTTTAAATGCCCTGGTTTGGCTAGGATTAGATGAGCCATTTTATTAAGTTTGTGATCAGCAATGCTTCTGTCTTGGTGGTAAAGATAAATGAAAGAAATGTTAGTGGGTTTATCCTTCACAGGATTATGTTTCAGAGTACAGTAGATGCTGCTCCTCGAAGATGAGAAATGAGGAGGGCTGAATTTTTCTTAGTCTGTTAAATCGATCATTTTTTAAATGGGCTGTTATTTACAAGTGGCAGCTCAAAACTGTGGATGGATCTGTCTTATTTGGACTGTTCCCACAACTGGAAGAAAGAGAGAAATGCTTGGATAAAGATACCTGAACTGCAAAGTAGCTGAGGAAACTTGAAGTGTAATACCCTGAACCTACTTGAAGTTTGTGTTTTCTCCTGTGGTTCTCTTACCTTACTTCATCTGAGGTTTTGGCCCATAGACCAGAGGTTGTCTGGGGCTGAAATGGGATTTGTTTAATTAGAACTGAGTCAAGTACAGAGCCTTTCCCTTACTTTCTCTTCTTTTTCTGTGAAGTGCAGAACTGATAGATTTCCTAGTACGTAATTGTGGTCTGGATCCCTTGAGCAGAAGCTAAATGTGACTTGTACCCAGCAGAAGGGTGATACAGATGTCAGTTCAGATCTGTGAATTCAGAGTTCAGAGACACTCTCAACTCTGTAACGTAGCTCTCCAAGTCCCCAGAACAGGCTGCTAGTACCAAAAGGGACTCTGAAACTGTAAAAGAGCATATCTGCTCATATCTCCAGTCCTGACCTGAAAAGTAAACCTAGTGACACTGCAGAGAGAGATGTCTGTTCTTCTATAAACATAAGCTTTCACTTTTAGGGGTAAAACTTAAATAACCTGAAATTGGGAAGCTGATAAATGGAAGTTGCGTGGCCACCAGTGGGACCTCATTTTTTTCCTAGTAATTTCAGACTATTTGGTAGTAGGAAGATATTTTTCCCATTAAGCTCTCTTAGTACTTCAAACCTGTCTCCATCTGCAGATAATTAGATGTTTTTTCAGTTTGATTTAAACTTTGTTAATGGTCTGTTAAAAGTATTGAACAGTCTTTTGATGAATTTGGGAATTGGCTTTTATACCAAATGTATTAAACAATGATTGTTCTTCATGGTTTTTTCTTTTTTTTTTTTTTTTTTCCTTGAAGAAACTTTGTGCAGTTTACGTAACTAGTTTCCATTTCTTGGCAAATGTCGTGTAGTGGTAACTGGCTGGAGCGTGGGATAGTCCAGCATTGGAGCAGCCTTCCCAAAGAGGTTGTGCAAGCTCATCCTCAGAGATATTCAAGAACTGGCTGGAGAAAGCCCTGAGCAACCTGGTCTAACCAAAAAGCTGCCCCTGCTCTGAGCAGGATATTGGACTAGAGACCTTCAAGTCTTGGGGACTGTACCCTTGTGATAAAGGTACATGATCAGCTTGTTAAAACTTGACACCCTGACTTCCTGCTGAGCAACTTCCTCTGGCCTTAAGTTTTAAGGAGAAGGAAAATGGATGCTGTAGTGTCAGGAATGTACTCTGAGAGATTAATATTAGAGTAGGAGGATGATACCATGTGGAAGTTGCATTGCACCATTGCATCCACCTGTTCTTGATTGATAGGACAAAAATCTTTTCTGTGAGGCTGCAGGTAGCTGCCCTTCTGTTCCTTCTGATGTTCATGTAATAATGGCTGTCATCAGACAGTAGTGCTGTGTCTTGGCCTCAGGAATTGGACTTGCAAGCTATGAAAGCTGTGGTTTCACCACATCTCAGATGTAGAACTTCCATGCTGACAGTGTTGGTAAAAGGCAAAGATGGATTTCCCTTAATTCCACCCAAATTTTTTAGGTTTCTTTCAACATTGAGTATTCTTACAGGGAATTTTTGTGTCTGCCTGAAGAAACAAGCCTATTGTTAATAGAACATGAATTTCTGTAGCTTATTACAGTGTTGTTTTAATTCTCTAGCTGTATTTGTGAGAAACGCCTGAATTTGCTAGGAGGTCACTATGTGAAAAGCATTAGCATGCTTTTGGATTTTTTGTTTGTTGCTTCCGTGCTAACTAGAAGAGTTAGTCTGTTAAATGGTAGGTAGTTGAAAAAAAAAATTCTGAGGTGGTGTGTTAAGGCATGCAAAGATGTATAGTGTGGGCATAAACAGTTCTGAGGAAAAAAAAAAACCAACTCCTTATGAGTAGCTCACCCTGGAGACAATGCTTGAGCCTAATGATTATTAATATTGTCTGTAATAATAAATGGAGAATCTTAAGACAGCTGCTTGGTATTTATATGCTGCATAGATGTTTTGTAGAATAAGTTATGAAGTGACACTTACTTATGTTCTTACCAGATTATATGCAAGTGTGTGTACACGTTTGTTCAAATAAAGGTGGAAGTCAGATCAAGTTTCTTTCTATATGAAACTGTTAAATGAAGGGTATTCATCAGTACCTTTATTTTTTCTACAGAATAGTTAAATAAGGATAGCATACAAAATACTGACCAAGAAAGATTCAAAATGCCATCAAAACAATCTCCTGAAACAGATTTGGCAGTTGGATGAAAAGTGTTTCAAATGGTTTTTAACCTCGTTCCATCATTACCAGGCAGGAGGACCATCAGAGTTAATTGTACCAGCCTATTCTTTGGCTCCTCAAGACGGCTCATCTGTGGTGTATGGATTCAATATTTATGAAGGCTGGTGCCCTTACTTGCAGTGCCTGTTGGATTGAGCTGAGCTGTCTAAAGAGGTTACTGTCTCCAGCTGTCCCTCCTGATGCTCTGCTGTGGGGTGTCTGGCAGAAGAGGTGATGGCAGTGTTGGGTGAATTTGGAGGCTTGGGTTAATAACATGTCAGGCTGTGTACTGGGGCACTGGGCTGGGCTGTGTTTTGTTCGGAGAAATGGGACCTCTGGCAATGTGGTAGCTAAATCATGAAGGAATCATTGGAGCCTATGGGTGGGCTGTGTTGTTTACAGTCCCAGTATTGATGGACGTTCCCTGTGCTGAGCTCTTTCAGATATATTTGTTCCTTGGCCTCTTCGGCTCTGTCTGCAGCTGCCGTGCTCAGTTTTGAAGAAACAAAATCCTTGTTGGTGTAGTAATAAATGTGGTGGCTTGAAAACAAGCTTGCAAGCTTTTGAATGGCCCTATATTTAGTAGGCGCTTCAGTATCTATCACAACTGATTGAGTTCCTTCCTACTTAATGGCATAATCCTGATAAGATGGTACTGCTGTGCAGACAACCTTGTAACTCATCGTGGAGCAGGGTTTCCTCCCTCAAACCTGCTCCTTATACAGCTTGGGCAGAGGCTGCCACCTTCCTTTCTGGAAATGTTTTCCAAACTTGAATGCAGAAAGAAGACAGCTGAGTATGTTTAGAGACTTAAAACCTCTTCCACCTTAGTATTTTGTAATGTTGAGGCTGTGCTCGTGCTACTGTCAGAGTTATTTGTAACCTACTGTGTATTATCTGATCCGGGTGAAGTGGCAGATCCTGCTTTTCAAATATAGATGGGTTACCCAAAATATTATAGCAGGCAGACTGATAATTTGGCTTGAATTTTAAATAGTGTTGTAAGAAACAGTCTGCATTTAACTGTTGGCATTTTTGGTTAATGTTTCCCTACTCTAGCTTATTTAAAATGGTGTTTGTGGGAAAACTGAATCTAATCCTCATTAACTTGCATGGTAGTTGTTTGCAGTGGCTTTGGCTTATTGTACTTCTGTGTATCTGGCACATAAACCCTGGGATTGTCATCATCTTCTCTTCAGCATGCAGAAGAGCATTGCCTAGCAGTAAAGTGGCTTTTTATCAATACGCTTTGTTCTGTTGCTTGCAAAATTCAGTAGTTCCCTATAGGTTTTCTCATCATTAGTGCTAATTAAGCCAGCTTCCCCTGAATACATGTATGAAGAAAAAGTTATGCAGTAGAACAGGTTGTCTCTAGCTATAGTGTCTTATAGACAAGGCTGGAAGTCTGCTAGGGCTTCCTGGGAGATTTTGGGTTGTATTTAGAGGAGATTAGGTTCAGGGTCTGATTAGGCACCTGGGGCTGGAATATCCCAAACAACTCCAAGGAGTGGGATCAAACTGAAATAGCTTGGGGTCCTCTGTCCCATGGTTTTCATTAGACTTCCATTAGACTTGAATCTGATCCATTGAGATGCCATAATTATAGTAGCAAAGACAACTTTTCTTTGATTAGAGGACTAATCTGGGGGCCACATCTAACCCAAATTAGAGTGATTCTTGGGGATGAAGGTGTTTGCTGTCTGATGATAGAATGCATTTAAGTGGAATCTCGTTTATACAATTAATTTATCTATCCATATAGCAGTCTAGAGGATCAACTGGTTTTTCTTTAAATGGTCCTTCCTGATTAGAGGGATCAAGTATGGATACCACTCAGATCATGGTATACTTGGTCAGTGTACATTTTGGGAAATATATTTTGGAGTACAGTGATCTGAATTGGGGAATATATTCAAGCAGCTGTGATCCATCCTTGTCCCTGTGGCACAGGTTAAGGACTTAAGGATAGCAACAGTGACCTTATTTAGGTGGTGCTCTAGAGTAAGGAGTAACTAATGCAACTGTTGATTTATTTTTAAAAAAAAAATCAATTTTTTATTTCAGCCACTCACAGCTCTAGCAAAATACTCTTGTGCTACTGAAACTTCATACGCTTTGTCTCAGTAGCCTTTCTTTTTCTATGTGACAGAATTTAGACTTTGAGCTGATGGAGCACAAAATCTGAGCACTGTACTAGCAGCTTCCTATGCCTGAATATAGCTTTGTTTTTAAAAAACTACAAATTAGTATGCTAGTGCATGCTTAGTGATGCTAATTACTTTGCCTTAAAATATCAGTCTGCTGTAAAAAGTCTCTCAGGTATGTGATATTAATACTAATTTCTGTATTGGTCCCAGGTGCTGAACAGTCTGTAGTGGTGGTCATGATGTTGGGTTGTAACCTAAATTTCTGATCTTTGACTTCAATGCCTCAAAATGGGCATTGGAAATAGGCAACAAGGCTATAAGACTGTGGGACTTGGGATTGTTAGAAGTGACAGGATATCCGTCGGAGGCCAGGGAGCGGAAACATAGAGTGAGAAAGACTTCAAGAAAATGTAAGTGAAGAGCAAATGCTGTTATCTCTCCTTTCTCCTACTAATTAAGTCCCCCAAAACTGAGAACAATATATCCATGTTGCAATTAAATACGGGGCCACGGTAAGATAGGAGTACAGAAATAGAAACAGCACTGTATTAGGTAGAAGTAGAATTGAAAGGCTTTGGTATATTCAGGGAGGAAAATATATATATAGTCCCATGAGAGGGACTGAGTCATCTACTTTGTGGAAATGGCAACTCCTACGGTCACAGATCTTGTTACCAAGTCAGCGCTCATTATAGTGACAATTGTAGTGTGTGTACGGAAAGGAGAGAGGAGCAGTTGCCTGCAGACCTTTAACTGTAACTAGTGATGCAGTTAAAGGCAAATGCAGTTAGATGCAACCCCCGCCTCCCTGTCTCGTGATGTGAAGGAGGAGGTACAGCACGTACCTGTTTCTCATGGAAGCTTGCTGGGCTAGGTGCCCCTCCAGGCTGATCCCTGGGGTGTTTCAAACTGCAATCTCAAGTACTTACAAATACTCTCAAGCTTATAAATACTTAAAGGGAGGGTGCCAGGAGGATGGCACCAGTCTTTTTGCAGTGGTGCCCGGTGATAGGACAAGAGGTTATGGGCACAAACTTGAACATAGGAAGTTCCATCTCAACATAAGGAGGAATTTCTTTGCTTTGAGGGTGGCAGAGCACTGGAACAGGCTGCCCAGAGAGGTGGTGGAGTCTCTGACTCTGGAGGCATTCCAAACCTGCCTGGGTGCCATCCTGTGCGGCCTGCTCTAGGTAACCTGCTCTGGCAGGGGGTGTTGGACTAGATGTCCAGAGGCCCCTTCGAACACCGGTGATTCTGTACAGTGTGAGCTGCCCAGGGGTGGGTTTGGAGGGCACCTAGCCCCATGCTGTCCATGCAGAAGACCACAAAGCATGTCAACCTTGTCACTGCTTGTAAATTGTTGTCTTCTGGCCTCCCAGCATCCACAATCATTACGTCGGGTATCCTAAAGGGTATATCCATATTTATTTCTGTTAATATCTGGCATGGACCAGTTGTTTGTAGATTACCAGTTGTCAGGTTCACTCTGCCACCATCATGTCTTGCAGGAATAAGTACCTGG
This sequence comes from Burhinus bistriatus, assembly GCA_013397275.1. Taxonomy (NCBI): domain Eukaryota; kingdom Metazoa; phylum Chordata; class Aves; order Charadriiformes; family Burhinidae; genus Burhinus; species Burhinus bistriatus. The sequence goes on from VYXH01000328.1 coordinate 308,801, forward strand.
AATGCCTGTGTGTGGTTTTCAATGTGTGATCGGAAGGGGAAAACCTTATCTGTCCCAAATCAGTCTTCTGATTCGTGCCTCCTAGTTCTAGTGTGGAGTGACTTGCTGAACACTAGTCTTGCTGTCACCTTGTTCATAACCCTTATGGTAAGGCAGCTGCTCCATTCCTTTAATCAATTTAGTTGCCCGTCTTTATGTGTTCTCTAATTCCAGTGCGTCCTTCTGGGATGTGGAAAACAACTGCATGCACCATCAGGATGTGAACGTAGCAAGGCTTTATACAATGACAGAACCGATAAATACTCATTCTTTACCGTTTCCCCGCTGGTCTACCATCAACATCAAGCCAAGCTTCCAGATATGTTTCAGAAGCAATTTATTTCATAATTCTGTTTGTTAGCTACAAGTGCTCTCCAAGGTCATAGGTTTTAGCATTAAATATAGCAATTGATTTATAATCTCACAGATTGAGAATAGAGATAAGCAGCAGAGCAACCAGAACCCTTGAGAATGTGTTTACTTTCTAGCAGCTCTTAGTGTTATTTCCATGGGACACTGGTCCTTAATTTCTTAGGAAAAAGAAAACAGTGACTTGGGAACTGGAGATGTGCCTCTTCCGTTTTCCCCTAAAAGAAAACAATCAGTTCCTTTCAATTTGATTTTTTATAGGTAAATTCTGTTGCACATTTATGAATCAAATATCCAGGAGTTTGTGTCCCCAAAAGATTCCGTATAAAAATTCAGCTAGTCTTTGTTGGTCAGATATGTGGAGTTTAAAAGTAGGTTAAAAAAAAAAGGAACAATTGCTAATTGTTTCTAATGTGCACATCTTTGAGGAGCAAGGACCACTGCAAGTCCAAAAGGGAGCTTCACTGGATGTTCAAATGACCTAAAATGTCTTGCCTCCAGTGCTTCCTTAAAAAAATGAAAATGTCTGAACTGGTTTCCTGTCTGTAGAGGAGGTTGCTTCATGCTAGGTCTGAGGTAAGTTTGTAGCACACAGACATTTGGTGTTCCATCTGCCCTCTGAGATGGTGAAAACATTCCTTGTCGGTCCCATGTTAAGTCTACTTAAAACAGCCTTACCAAAACACATTGCTCTTATTTTAGCAGGATGTTAATAGCCATTGCATGCACGTTTTATTCGTTGCTTTCACTCACTGGTGGCACTGTGCCTCTCGCCACTTGTGAAGTGGATGCTGTTGTCTACCTGGTTTATCTCTTGACTCGATGGCCTTTTTGACAAAAAGGTTAAAGTATTTCCTATTGCTCTATTGCATGTTATCGTTGTGCTAATGACTCATTCACTTTGACTGTAGAAATGTGTCACCTGCAAAACAGAATGATGATGTTCTTCAGAGCTGGCCTAATTGTGTCTTTTGACAAAATAAAACTAATTTCTCATGCAAATTTTCATGTAGATAAGCTTGTGTATAAGCAAGCACTTACATTGACACAAAGACTTCAAGCAGTAAGTGACAGGAATACCACTGAGCTAGTTAAATGCAAATAAGCCTCGCTAAATACTAAACTTGTTTAGAAGACTTGTAGGAAAAAGCATGAAAATAACTGTTGCTATACAAGTGGGCTGTTTGTCCTAATCCTGATTAGTCCAGGGGAAAGCAAAGCTTTGAAAATATTAGGAATAACTTTACATGGTAAATAATCCACTTGATTAGCTACTTAGATTGTCCATATTTTTCTTTGTAAATTCTTTACTAAAAGCCCATTGGCAGAAAGTGAGAGCAGTTGTACTAGGACTGTGTATAGGTGCAAGTGTGCGTTAGACTTGCTGTGGTGGGTTTGCCTGCCTCTCTCACAGCTAACGAACATCTGTACAGGTGGTAGTTTATTTCTGCATCCTTTTTCTCCCTGCAGTGTCTTTGATGCTGTTTGAAGGTCACAGGTCTGACAATCATTTTTCATTGGTTGATGCTTTTTATTAATTTTTAAATGGTGTGTTAACTTTTATAGACGAAATACTCATTTGTTATGTCTACAGCACATCTCTATTTAAAAAAAAAAAAGTAATTGAATTAATGCTAGAGAAGCAAACCCACCCCAGGTGAGAGAGGTTCTATTCTGTTCTAATAACTTGGCTTTTTACCAGATGTTGTAATACTTTTTTTTTTTCTTCAGCAGCAGAAGGCTAAGGGTATAAATTGAATCCAAGTAGATGAATCGCTGCCATCAGTTTAGTTGCACTTTACCTGAATCCACAGGGCAGTGAGCAGGAGCTGAGACAGCAGTTCAATTAAGATTGTGGTAGAAGTAAATCCATTCTATTGTTATAGAGGCTTTAGATTATAAAATTCTTCCATAGAATAGGGTGAGCTGACAAGACCGGCCTGAATGGTGCTTTCATCCTGTTCGTATAAAAAGTGGTTAGACTAGGGTAGATCTGGGATAGGAGGAAAGCTGCCTGGCTGCTTAGATGACTTCTTTCACTCTCCCGTTTTATTTAAATAGATGCGTGCTTGCTTGCTTTATTCCCCAGCCATAAGCACATTCCTTTTCTTTGCCTTTTTGGGGGCTTGTAATTTCGCAGACTTGACCCGACTAGCTCGTTTCTCCTCCAGCAAGCAAGCAGTCGTGAGTGGGACTGTCTCCTGCCACTGCTTTGGAGAAGTTTAGGTGCCTGAGTTAAAAGGTCAAGTTGCAAGCTGTTTCACTGAATTATTTTATACCATCAGACTGCGTATCAACAATCCTTTCTCTCCATAGTTTAAAAATAACTTGATGATATCTCCTTTACTTGAAAACTCAGTTGGCATTTAAATTTATCTTCCCTTGAAAGCATTGCAGTGCCTTCAACTTCTCAGCTATGTTGAGGGATAGAAAATTCTAGCTGTTACAGCTATAGGGGCAACCTAAAGAGCCCTCTCTCTTCTTGTAATTGGTTTATTGCTGTCTAATTGTAGAATGGTGCCTTAAATACTCCTGCTTTTGGGATTTTTCAAGCTATATGAATGTGAAATCCTTGTAAAATCTTTTCTCTGCTACCGTTCAGAATTTGCTGCCTGGTTCACAAATGCTGTGGCTGGGACAGCAGAGAGTGAAATGAGTTACTGAGTGGAAGAACCCGAAAAGAAACCTCTCAAAGTAGCAGATTAACTGCTTGGTCAAGAGACTTGAGGAGAGCTGGCTACTGATCCTAGAAGCCTGGAGACTGAGGCGAAATGATACCCCCTAAACCCTTTCTGCAAGGAGTACCAAACCGGTGTCTTGCTGAGGCTGATGCTCCTGAAAGGAGGTGGGTGTATGCGCATTCACCCTGCCCTGCCTGCAGTGACGTGGGCTGCAGGCAGGCAGGAGCTCCTTCTAGGAAGGAAGTTTACTTCCCTGGCTGCTAGGTGTTTAGTAGATTTCTCTCAAGCCCTTCCAAGCTGCAAAGGTAGCAATGACATTAGCTGTTAATAACCTGCTGCCTGCCTTTCTCTCAGATGTATTTCATGTACGACCTCAGGCTTTTCTCATTTGCAACTTAACTTTGTTATAAGGTGACTGCTTTTACTTCCAACTTCATTGATATCTATTACAAACTTGCCCTGCAGTTCGAGAAAGTAAGTGCTTTGGTTTCTATGAGCCAGCCCTAAGTAGCAGTTGTAGCGTGCATGGTTTTTACAGTACTGATGGTATATATTTTGGTCCTCTGTTGTTACTCAGGGAATGTAGAAGGGGTTTTTTTCCACAAATACTGTTTTACTCTGCATTAACACTTAGAGTTCACCAAGCTGCTGTGTATAGGAGCTAAGGGATGCAGCAGTGCAACTAAGAGAAGTCAATGGGCAGTCATTCTGTAGCATGTTGTCCGTAGAGCGTACAGCTGAACGTTAAAGCGTGTTTCCAGGGCAAGCTGTCAGCTTTGACATTTGGGTACCGCATAATGTAGATGGTGTGGTTGTACTGGGAAACCTCTGGAGTGTCTGAACAAGGATCCTGGCTGCTGGAGGGAGATGCCACAAAAAGTCCTGTTTCAGTAAATGGAGGATGTGTTTGGAGGGGATTAGAAAATGATACCTGAGAGCTGTTGGCCTATGTGCCAGACCTGATCAAGGTGCTCTGAACAGGGTATTTGCTAACTGCAAATTGTGATTATCAGCGCTGCCATACTGAGACGTTTAGGTGGTAAAATACCCTGCTGGTAAGTACATGCATTGTGTTTACACAGTTCTCAACCTGTGTTTTTTTCCTCAGTATTGAGTTCGACCGAGACTGTGACTACTTTGCCATCGCCGGGGTGACAAAGAAGATTAAAGTCTATGAGTATGGTACAGTCATTCAGGATGCGGTGGATATTCACTACCCCGAGAATGAAATGACCTGTAATTCCAAAATCAGGTAGGCATTGACTTTGCATTTAAACTCAGAGGGCCTTTTCCATTTGCTTGTTCATGTGCAGTAGCTGTTTTGCTTTCTTTGTCTGTTGTGGGAATAGGAGGGGAAAGGAGGAAAGCAGGAGTTAATAGAGAGCTTGCTTTGAACTTGGGTGGGATCAGGTGGCACAAGCACTATTACTTGTGTATGCCAGGCTCATCCAAGGTAATAGCTTGCCCATGTAACCAGAGGAAAAAGGGACGTAGGGTAGTGAACTGCTTTTGTATTCCTTGCAAATGCAAGTTAGTTAAAAGGAGAGTAAAAGCAGAGTAGTGGATATGCTGCTGCAGGTAGTCTTAACTTGTCTCAAGGTAACTTCTGTGCCCAGTTCTTTATAATAGCCACTGATTCCTTCATGCTGTATTCTCTTCATCGACCAGATCCTTTCCATTCTGCTGAGAGGCTGCCAGTCCTCAGGAAATGTACCTCATTTGCACCTTCTGCCTATGAATTTACGTCTGCCTGAAGTACTGTTGTGCTAGGCCTCATAGTGTCAAGCTGTTGGAAAAGACTTTGATTGATTTTTTTTTTTTCTTCTGTGCTGCTATCATTACTGTCAACCTACTTTTTTATCTGTTTAGATGTCTTAAACCAAAGAAATATAGACCATTGTGTCAGAACTTCAATTGAAAGAACCTGGCTAACATAACTTTAAAATCCTAATTCAAAAATTCTGTTAAAGCTCAAAAGTAAATAATACAGGCAATCAAACCAATTCAGTATTATAATACAAGTCTCCAGCATCTCTGTTGAACTCATTTGTTTTTATTCGGTACTGTACATTTTAAAAATAGTAAAGCACCCACAAAAGCATAAGTAATAAATTTATATATCAGTCCAGCTTCTACGAACACAAAATGTTGTGCAACAAGATTAATAATGTTTGCAAGCCTACTTCATAGCATAAAAGTCATGCTTAGTTTTGTAGCTGACACATTTCTTAAGATAGGTCAGTCACTCTTGTATCACTTGTGCTGATTATTCTCAGGAATTGTGTAACACTATTCTATGAAGGAAAAATTGTTACTGCAACTGACCCTGGGACTGGCTTTCAAGATGTGTATAAGCAGGGATTTGTATTGATAAGCCATACTGATTATGGAGCTTGTGTTTTGCTGGATTTGAGAAACATTCAGCGTTTTTGACTGAGTCATAGCAAACTTGACACCGTTCAGCTTCATTGTTCTGGAGAGAAGAGCAGAATAATAGGAGAACCATCTAGCAGTCAGTTAATACCTCTTGCCTTAATTAGAAAAGTAATTTCTCTGTCAGTCTGAGATGACTTCCAAACTTGCTACTTCAAATTTAGCAGGGATGTACCCCAACAATCCTGCCAGGCATTAGGTAGCTGTTTGTTCTCACTTCTCCAGCAGCTGCTGGTGAGGAGAGCCACATTTGCGCCTTCAGTGATATTACTCTTGTCAGCTCTGTGCTCCAGACAAGACACCGCTTGCATTCAAGATTTCTTCTCTCTTCTCAAAGTTCATGCATATGTACATTATATATATATATGACAATGCTAAATGTACTGGTCTCTGACACTGTGTGCCTCAGCGGTCCTCTTCTTTCATTTCCTTGCCCTGGTTTCTCTCATTCCTCTGGAAAAAATGCTTTTTTTTTTTTCATTGGCACCTCCACATTATATCAGCCTTCCTTTGACATGTGGGTGCTTCTGGTTTTGACAAATAAAGTTAGGCTGTCAGTTAAATGCATCTTTGCTATATCCATTAGCTGTGCTGCCAGTCACTGGTGCTGGGGCTCATTGGCACAGTGTTGAGCAGCACAATAACTTGCTATTCTGAAGTGCCGTAGCTTGAGGGAGAGTTATATATGAAGGCTGTAATTTCATTATGGTATATTGAAGTATGCTGAAAATGTGCCTGTATTATAATAAAAAATCTAAACAAGTGGAGCCTGCTTTTTGTAAAAAGCCTTGGCTTAAAGCTGTTGATCTGAATTTGGGTGAAGGTACAGCTTCTTCCAGAGGCTTACTCTACCTGCTAATGCCCTTTCTGATATCAGGGAAAGATGTATTTCTGCTGTGGCACGTGGTGGTACCTCTCTTGTCCATCACCTGTTTGAGGATTCTGCTGAAGCTCTTTGTTGGAGTTTGGGGCCCCATCATGGTGCTGTTACTGGAAAAAAAAAATCCTTGTGTAATAGGACTGCCTTATGCAAAGCTTTATGCCCTGGCTATTTTTTAGTAGGCCTTTTAAAAAATAAAAATCAAATAATGTTGCTCAAAACACTATTAGGCACTGGCATAATGGTGGTCTTGCAGACAACTGAGGATACTTAGCTGTTGTCATGCTTTGTGAGGGGTAGCAGTGTGCACTGTCAGCCCCTGAGCTCCCATCCTGGGGCACTCTGCTCTAGCAGCCTGTAACTGCAGCAGAGATGCAGGGGTCTGTGCAGATAGGATGTGGTGACATGTCTCTTCTGCTGAAGCTGATGTGTGACACTGGCATGGCTTGTAATGTCCCTTCTGTCCTTGTGCAGCACCAGAGCTGTCTGTCTGCAGGTGCTTTGGCTTTCCAAACACATGTCATGGGAAGCTCACCCTAAATTGATCCTGGTTAACCTTGTTCAGAGTGATGATGCTGGAACATAAATCGTTAGTGGTTATATTGGTGACTCAGCTTTTGGTGGAGCAGCAGCTCTGATGGGCTTTTATAAAAGCAGACAGGTGACAGCATTTGCGAGGACTTGTGTCTGGCCAAGAGCAAGTCTGCTGGCCTGGAACAGCTGCGGGAAGGGAAGCCCTTGCCCAGGATGGGGCTGGCACCAGCCCAGTGCAGCTCTACTGCGTGCCAGCTGGGTGCCTGCTGAAAGGTTGAGCTTCATGCCAGCAGTAATTGATTGTAGGCTTTTCTGGAGCAGAGCCCTGGTACCAGCTGTAGCTGAGTCTTTCTTCCTCTTTTCCAACCTCCTTTTTACACCCACCTGCTTCTTAAATACGTTCTTTTTTCATCATCTGCTGAGCTTTCTCATCCCTATTTTTAAGAACAGGGAGGAAGTTGGTGTGTCGGGTTTCTGGTAAATGTGCATTGCGTCCCCTGGGAACGACAGTGGCATAAGCTTCCAGGAAAAACACAAGATGACACATAAATCCTCATAAAAATCCCATTTACAGATTCATAGCTTCAGTACAAGAAACAAATCCTGGCATTGTGTAGTAGCTATAAACAGCACCCTGTGAGCTAATTATGACTTGCTGTGTCCCTAGCTATGGCAGACAATAATCTGTGGCTCCCCCCGCGCAGGAGGAGATGGGAAAGGACAAGAAGAGGATGAACAGCTAGCAAGCCACAGCTCTTCTCTGATTTATCCAAGAGGCAGATTTGTTGTTTTGCCATAGGTTGTAGGGGGAGAAAAATAAGGAGATCTAGCATTCAGGTAAAAGAAATTGGCCTTAGGCCTCGTTAATCTACAATAGGTGACGTGCAAGTGTGGTTAGGTAAACATGCTTTTGAAATCCTTGTTTAGTATTCTGCATGCTCACCACTGTGTGTTTGCAGCATCTGTACTTCAGTGATAGATGTTACCACAAAGCTCCAAAATCAGCTGCATCTGTTTAGTCAACTGCAGTAAAAGCAAAGCATCAGTAGGTTTTTTTTTAGGAGGCTGCCAGTATTTTATTGTTTTCATTTTTTGGTGTCAGTAAATCAAATGTGTGATTGCTCTGTCCTAATAGGAGTTCATGGACACATTGCTGTCAGTTTTTAAAATGGTAGTCAGTTCTCACTATTAAGTTAAAATTAAGCAAAAACTTGCTGTATGGTGGTTTTCATTGTAGAGTCTTTGCTATTTGGAGAGGTATGAGCTCTCTTTATGCTGAAAAACCTCATGAGTGGTTGTGTCAGATGCCCATATTTCCAACACAGAAAACGTTTGACACTAAACAGGTTACAAGGAAATATACCTTGCACTTTCATTAATTCCAGTTTTCAGAGTAACTGCTTCTCTTTGCAATAAGATGTTTTTCTTAAAGTGTTTTGTTTGTCTCTTAACCCTACCAGAGGTTTCTTTGGATTTATTAGGAAAAAGGCTTTTTTAAAACATTCATAGTTGTAATGTGATACTGTATGGCACTGAAGTATTTGGTCAGTGTTGTTATTCACATGGATGTCCCTCACAGTAATAGATCACTCCCTTAAAAACATTTCAGTCCTAAAACTACTGGGCATCGGTTGAGTCGTGGTAGTAGACTGGATCTGAAGCACTTGGCACTTGGAAGCAGGTCAGACCACAGCGGTTTGTGCCTTATTAAAAGCTTTAACTCACTGCTGGAGGGGTGGTTGACACCGGGTAACTTGATCCTGGATTTGAGACATTTCAGCCATAAAAATACTGGCTCGTGAAAAAAACATCAGCATGACTGACAATGCTAACTGAGCTGGCCCACTTGTGTCTCCGAATAAAATGAAGGATGCACATAAATCTTTACAGGGTCAGGATTTCTGTGTGTCCAGATCAGATGCTGAGGTTAGGAGAGTGTTTCAGAGGTCAGTGATTAGCTTTTAACTAGAGTTTCTCTAGGCTAATCTCCTAGGAAGGAAAACTATCACAACTTATGGCAAGATAAACCTCTGGGGCGTAACTATCACCCTGTTTCTGGGTTAAAGAACAGAGCAAAACTTGAAAAAATACAGGTACTAGTATTTAAAATAAAAGATGGCCTTGCACAACTCCTTTTAATCCAGCACTGAATTATACATTATCTCAGCATTGGGTAGCTATTTTTTGTATCATTTCTCATAGCCTCCACATTTCACTTTCTCCTTGGATGTGGCTGCAGGCTGTCTAAATGTGGTCTACAAAAGGTTATTTTTATGCACTTGTGGAGTTTTGATGCTTAACCCGTTTGAAGAATGTGCAAGCTGCATTTTTGGTCTGTCTCACCTTTTGCCCTCTCTTTTCCTCTTCTCTAGCTTGCTCACCCATGCATTTTTTTGAGTCTGTTACTCAATTTGTTACCCATGGTACCATCTCAAGGGAACTTAAAAAGGTAGATCTCTCTGAGGTTTCAACAAAATTGCCTGTGTTGGCCATGGAATAAAGATCCCTGAGTATTGTGGTATTGCATTGAGATGCATCTCAACCCTTTGTAGGTCCCAGGGAAGCCATATGGAAGAGAAACATTATAATGTCCCAGTTTCAAGACAGCCTTCTTTCAGGCTTATATCATCACAGGTGCCAGAAAATACAACCAAAGGACAGTCAGCCCTTGGTAAAAAGCATCCTTTAGCTGGAGCTCCCCTCCACCTGATCCAACCCTGAATTGTGCTCTACAGAGGTTACTTTTGAGAATTTTAAGATATAAAGAAGCTCAAGTATTGCAATGTCAAGGAGAAAGCTGTAGTTTCAGACTTTGTGAAGGTGGTGGTGAGGGAAGAATTAAGGCAGAGAGCTGGAATAGGATTGGGTTTTGTCTTGTTATGATCCTTTAATCATATTCCTTAAAAATGAAAGATTTATGGTGTGTGTGACTTAAAAGGTGTTAATTGAACCACTTAGTGGCTGCAAATCCCTAAACATTTTTCACCTGTCAGTTCCTGTTTTCCCCTCTCAGTCTATCTACAAATACTTTCCAAGTGAGTGTTAACCCCTTGTTAACACCATCAGACTTCAGTGGGATAGAATGCTTAGCTTGATCTTTGCTGTGCCAGACCTAATGGACATGCTTTTTGGCACAGAAACCGTTCATTTTTCTCCACCTATATTGATTGATCCAATAAAATATTACCTCTCCCTCCAAACCTGACACTTCGTAGATCCTTAGAACTATCACATCTCAAGCAGCACTGTTAAAACTCTGTCCTTATATTTTTCTGCCTACTTAGTAATTTCTAATTTTCATTGTCTGGGATGATTTCTTTTTTGACAAGATGTAGTTACATGATTATCCTCTTCATAGTTCGGCTTTCAATACCGAGCTCTCTTCTGCCAGTCAGATTTGAATCTCATGCTCCCCTAGCATAGAGTATCCATCCTCTAACCAGCTGGGATGACACTAGCACATCTGCCTTTTTCTAGGACTCTCTCCACCTGCTGATGCTGCCAGACATACTCTCAATGCTGCCCAGGTAGAAGACTGCCTTCTCTAAGATTTGACCCTGGGCTGTATTTTCCCTGCTTTTGTGTGATGGCTAAATTTACAGATTATTTTTTTTCCTTAAGCTCCTTGAGGCCCTGATTCGAGTGGAGATAAGATGGCAGGGGAAACAGGTTTGAACCAATAAATGTCTAGTGCAGTGTCTACCCCCTGCCATGAGTTGGAGACTGCTCCCAGCTCAGAGCCTCCTTGTGTTGTAGCTCTAGGGCTCTGAACTGCTTTGCTTCTATCAGTGACTGACTGCTCCGCCTGGAAACGAAGACTACAGATGTCAGACACTGTTACCTCTGGACTGCTGCAACCTTCGCCTCACAGTCCTAGTGGGCAGTGCCTGCCAGCTTCATTTGGTCCTCAGGGAGCCACTTAAGCCTCTCTGACGCTTCTAGTAAATCATAGCCTGTCAAGAGCTGCTTTTCTATGTGGGTACCTGATGGTAGTAGAGCTTGTGTAATGACAGCTACTGGATGATACATTTGTGGACAGTCCTTGTGCCTACAAGGTCTGAGGGTACTAACACTTTCTAATTAATGACGTGTTGTGGAAGAGGTGAAACCAGGGAAAGCACTGCCTCAGCTGTATCACCTCAACCATTCTCTTAGCAGCTGGTGGTTCGAGACAATGACTTACACTGGGTAAATAAAACTTGAATGCAGAGTTTTAAAACCAAGGGATGCTGTTGTAAGAAGGAAATGTGAGAGTATGTGAACAGAGTATAGGTAGATAGAGGTGCGCACAGGGAGGAGTGTTTTGACAGGTTGAAAGCATTGTCATGAAATATCCCTCTGTACTGGCCATTCTAAAGAAAGGTCCCAGCGATGCACTGGGGAAAGTGTGCCCTGAAGGTTTTCTCCAAGCAGTGGTGTGAGAGGCTTGCAGAAAGCTGCTGCTGTTGGAAGACTTTGTCTCGTTTCTGTAAGTTACAGGTTAACGTGTGCAGAGGAAGTCAGAGCTGGAAATCTTTTGGATCACTCAGTGAGGCTTCCTGCTAATGCAAGCACCAATAGCATGTTGTTCCTTTCATGTACTACTTCAAATTTGTCTTAAAAACCAGTTGGGTTTCTTGCCTCCCATTATTTGGCTGCTCCAGAACCTCAATTGAGCTTGTTGATTCCACGCAGCTAAATAGCGGTGAGCTGTGATTAGTGGTTGGTGTGCATAGTCCCTCTGTAATCATAAAACTCACACCTCAGTAAGTTAAGATTGACCACAGTCAGGAACAGAACACCGGGGCTACTTTAACAGTGTTTGTGTATTTTAAGTACATTAAAAAAGGAACGGTTTGGGTTTTTCCCCCCCTTTTCTGTGTGTAAATGCTGTATTCCCAAGGAAATCAGACTGCGTGTGTATAGTGGAACCAAGAATTTGCCAAGGTATAATACTTCTAAGTCAGTATCCATGTATCTACATCATATTTCAATGGGTAGTTGCACTGATCAAAGCAGTACTAAAAAGTTACAGAATCATGGACTTCTAGTTTATATTGTTGGTTAAAACTTAGCCCCAAGGCTACCATAATCTAGTTAACTGTGTCAGAGCTGTTTGATGACCTGCATGAATTGGATCTGTCAGTTCAGCTTCTGCTACATGCATCACAGTTGATACCAACTGGCGTGCTTTTGTGCCAGATGGCCCAAAAATTGGTGAACAAGTATTACAAATTTTCTTACCTCTGTCACATTTTTTGGGAGTCAGAGTGAAGGCATAGTGCCAGAACACTATGAATGTGACTTGGCAGTGTTGCTGCTCTTGTTTTGTCTGCTGACAATTAGAGTTTGTCAGTGGAATTGTCATTTAGTTTTGCACGGCCACTTAATTCAGTTTAAAATAGAAACCTACACAATATATTTTGCAGTTCTCTATCAGAAACATCTCCTAAAATGCCCATAGCAAACTGCTGTTTCCTTCTGGGTAGGAAGGGGCGTCTTTCCTCATTTACAGAAAGCTGGCAGTAGTTTCTAAGAAATCAAACTTTCATTTGCATGTAGGTGCAGGTATAGAATGTTCTGTTTGTGCCAGGGGAGAGGCTGATTTGCCATCCATGCACCTGTGTGTTTTACACATATAGCTTCTATTAGGTAATATCTTTATGGTAATTGTAATAGTAGTAGCTATTGGCAAAAAGCTAAGAAGTCAAACCCTGAGCTCTGTGTGAGAATTTGTGTGGAATTCACATAGCAAAACAACTGCAGTATTAGAGATGAGTATGTTCTTTTAAAAAAATCCCAAGCCCTAGCACTTCATATTGAGGAGGGAAACATCACTTAGGCCAATAAAGCTTTTCTTTCAGCTTGTGGGGGAAGGTTTGTTATGTTTCTGGTGGGTTTTGGTTTTGTCCTTTCCTGACTGTTTCAGTGGGGTGGCTTGAGCAAATGCTCCGTGCTTTGCAAAGGCACTAATAGCCTGATGTATTGCAAGAGTGATTTTTGTGTTGTAAGGTATAGTTTAATGTAAGACTGACCGGGGCTCTTTTTCTTTTTAAGCTGTATCAGCTGGAGTAGTTACCACAAGAACCTGCTAGCCAGCAGTGACTATGAAGGCACAGTCATCCTGTGGGATGGATTTACGGGACAAAGATCCAAGGTCTACCAGGTAATGTGCAATCAGTGAGCAATACTTTCCCACACCATGCACCACATCAGGGGGAGCAGTATTCAGTCTGAGATTCTGCTTCTAGTCCAGCAAAAGGCTTTTATGTTCCACAGGGTGAAGTGGATGCTCCTGTTTGGTAAACGTGTCTCATCTGCCCAGCTTTATTGAGCTGTAGTCCTCCAAGGGAGGCAGCTATATCTTCTTGTCACAGTCATGAGGCAGTTGAGGTTTTCTTGCTGCTGCTTTCGGGTAGGGAATCTGCAGAGGGAGAAATGAGTTTCTGGAAGTTGTTTGTCTCTCCTTTCTTTAGAAACCTCTGTCTCTCCATACCTGTTCCACTTCAGTCTTTGACAAAAGCCTTTTGTAAAATCTGGCAGTGATTGCTGCTGCAGGTGCTCGTAAAGCAGCAGAGCAAAATGCAGACTTAAGTGGTGAGGCTGGGAGAGTGGAGTGGTAGGCAGAACCCTCCCTGATACGGTCCTGTGCTCAGCAGAGCAATGTACGCACGCAAGTGGGCTGAGCCCAACAGTGAGACCTGTTTCAGGAGAAGCTTCTGGCATTTTGTCTTTTCATGCAATTTGAACGCTGTGTTTCTGTATAATGGATTCTCAGAAGCTTGTGATCAGAACAAGGAGGTTGGAAGAGAGGTTGGGCTGTTTGAGGAGAGGCTGAAGTGCTGTAGGCTGTTGTGTAGGTAGCATAATGCGTTGAAACTGGTCAGTGATGATGAACTGCAGATTGGCCTTCAGTTCCCCCTTCTTGACAGTTCAACACAAGTTTTAATTCCTATTGAAGCCATTGTTTACTTTTTCATTGTGTTTTGGCCATTTTATAATGCTTGTTTTCACTAATCCTTTGCATATCTCAATTAAAAAGAAATTATACTGGACAAAATAAACCTTGTCTGTTTCCCTCTCAAATATATTTTGCATTTCTTTATGAGGCTGAATAATGAACCTAGAGAGGACCAGCTGTTGCTTATGTTAAAACAAACTCATTTTGCTTCCTATCAGATTACTTGAATTTTTTATTTGGATTTGCATAGAGGCATGCATACTGACATCTGCTTTGCATGTATTAGAAATCCTTTAGTGACTTTGTCCTGGTGAGCTTTTCATGTCATCATCTTGCAAACCTGTATGAAGGCTTTAAACAAGGAGTTTGACTGAATTTTGGGTTTTATTCAGTGCAGTGTTTTGCTTCCAGGTGTCCTTGCCCATGACAGGGGGTTTGGAACTAGATGATCTTTAAGGTCCCTTCCAACCTAAACCATTCTATGATTCTATGTGCCAGCATAGCAAATACAGCTTTTCTGTGTTTTGGGGGAGAGTGTGCAGCCTTATAAGAATATTTGAGTGAAAAAACAGAGGGTTAGACACCAGAAGTTTTGTTTAATAATCTCAATAGGAAGGTGAGGATTTTCTGGACTTTCAGAGAGGAGGTGTTTGAAATGGCTTTGTGCAGGCATCTAATTGGTATTGGGAGATAAAACTGTGATCCACTACAATAAGCAGCAGCACAGAATGGAACCACAGCCAGTCAAACCATGCTGCAAAAACAAGTCTTTAATGTATGTTTCCTGAATTCATTATTTTTTTCTTTCAAGTGGGGAAAAAAATAAAAATTTTAAAATTGCCATTCTACTGTCGTCTTTGTTCATGTCATGTCTAGCGTACTACAAGCATTGGTCTGATTGGGAGAAAAGATATGTTTTGAGAAACGACTAAACACAGTAAGCTTCTCTGACCGGGACTCTCCTTACAATTTATACCAAACAGCATGTGTTTTTTTCTTTTACTATTTTATCAGATTACAGCTCACTACCTTGCAATATTTTTCTTGTTTCTCTAAACAGGAGCATGAGAAAAGGTGCTGGAGTGTTGACTTTAACTTGATGGACCCAAAGCTATTGGCTTCAGGCTCTGATGATGCCAAAGGTATTATTCTTTTTAGTCTCTGTGCAGAAGGTTTACACTTTGTGTATTCCCTTTGAGGAACAAAAATATGATATTTCAAGTAGCTGATTCTTCAGCGGCCTTCAGTATTGTAGTTGACAGGGTAATGTGTAAAGGTATTACTGAACTTTTTGGATCTTAGTGAGGGAGAGGCTTTGTTTGCATTAATTTTTCGTGGTGCGATGTTCATGTTTTTCAGGTAATATGCTCTCTAGCTAGCATTTTCCAGGACACTAAACAAAGCAAAATGTGTTTTAACATTAGTTAAGCTTGTTGAGTTAAAGCCTTGGGGCCTTTCAAAAGAACAGCATGTATTTATATTTCAAAAATGAGATTGTCGGTGAAAGGCAGAAGTTAAAAATGCCTGCTGCTGTTTTACCTGTAGCTCTGAATGTTAAAGACTATGCACAACGAGAAGCTTCCCACGTTCACAATGTGCAGTCTGTTTCTTGGAGCTTAACAGAGTCAGATGGTGGAATGAATGGGAGTGCTGGGAGCAACTCTCAGCTTTCCACACTCTGGGGTCCATTTAACACAGGGCTTTTGGAGAGAACCCTTAAGACAAGTCGTTTCCTAACATACTGGTAGAAAAATCTTCCTATTCTAAGAAGAAATAGGAAACTTCTAAAGAAAAGGATAGCACTGAGCAATACATAGTATTCTTCATCCCTAATGAACAAGATGTTACCTGTAATATGTTTACAATATCAAATTAGAGGTATTAAGCAGCAAGAGCTTTAGAGTTCCTTTCATAGTCAGTGGGGATCAGCTCTCTCACATGGGTTGGTACAGCTCTGGACAGAGCTCTTCATGATTTGCTTTGAAATGATAAATTAATTTTTCATAAACATTAAACCTTGAAAGCTGTTCCCCCTCTTTTCAATTCTGTTTCAAAAGAAAGCTGTATTAGTGTTCCTCAATTGCATTTGGCAGTCTTAAAGTAGCTGATAATTCCATTTACAAAATGCAGCTTTAATGATTACTTTATATTTAAGGTGCGTTTTAAATAGTTTTGGTACACTTCCCCCCCTTTTTGGTGGAAGGCAGGAGTGTTTTCTGTTTGCTTAAATGCAGCAGAAGTGAACATTCACTTTGTAAATTATCAACCTCTTCATCTTATTGCACCCCACTCATGCATTTGAAAAAGCTTATCTGCCAGGTAGACATGCATTTATTAGCATGTTAACAAGTTGTCCAGTTTTGCAAAGCCAGCTGCGAGCAGAGCTCCTGTCTCTAGTTCACTTCTTCAATAATAATTTCTTAAAGCCTAGTGTTTACTTAGAAATTACTGTATTAAAGTCAGCAGATCTACACAATTTGCATTTCAATTCATGGAGGTTTTTTGAAGGTGTGTTGAGGTTTTGGGGAATAAAACTGGGCTGGAACATTTTATCCTTTACTTCTACCAAGGTTTGCTAGTGATTTGCATATGTCACAAGCTCATTAGAGACAAATGGAGTCCTGTGTGGAAGTGCTTGAAATAAGCACAGATTTTAAAGTCTTTCATGTACATAACAATAGTAGCAAATGTCTAAATTTATGTTATAGTGTCCACATTCCATTTCAGTGATCACATTGAAAAGGTTAAATGTGAGGAAAAAGTAATACCTATGGTGAATGTCTTAACTCAAACCTGCCTAACTTAAATTGTTGTCCTTCTGCTTATGTTCATGAGTGTTTGGTTGAGTTCTGGCTAGCTTTGGGTACGTATAATACACATTTGGCCAGGTACAGCATCTGGTGGGAAATTCAAGTTCTTTGTACCCTTCCTGTCCTCTTTTACTTCTCTGCTTGTGTGAGGCCACACTGGGCTTTCTAACAAGAAATCTCAATACTGATAGGTATTGGTGTGACCAGAACAATTGCAGCTAATCTTGCCGCGCTTCCCTGGAAAGCATGAGTATAATGTTTTCCTGTCAAGCCATCAGGACAAGCCAGCAAAAACGTGACAGCTCTGCCAGTTCTTTCAACTTGCCTGTGTATCTGCCTGTCTCTTCTCGGTCTTTTCAAGTTGGAAGCTAATTTTTAAAGCACTTGGTATGCTTGGTACGCATGTATTGGGGAAGGAGCTTTTAGATGAAAAATCCTGTGCTTCACAACTGTCTCTGCCAGGGATCACGCACAGCAAAGGGGGGTGCTAACAAATGAAGTGCTATTAGGGATAAAATGAGTCTGATATAATTAGAAGCAGTGTCCTTGGGCCTTGGGTCCTGCGTTGTCCTCGTCATTAGTTGAAGAAAATCCAGGATGCTTATCTATGGAAGATCTTTCTACTTTAATAGCAGATAATGAGAGCACAAAAGCATTATTGTATTTGGAGTAACTCCTGTGTGTATGAAAACCTCACTTTTATCTACAGTTGTCATGCCCTTCCCTTTTAAAGAGGGTAGTTGTGTATGTCTATAAAGATCCAAAGGTGTATGACAGCTAGGCAGCAATGAGCAAAATGAAAGTGTTTACTTGTGCTACAAGCAGTTTGGAGAAATGGCACAGTCTTAATTTCAGTTCTTTTATGCACATAATAATGGCAGGAGCTATGATTCTCATGTAAGTAGGAAAGGGTGAATTTCTGCTATTGGAGGAGAAAAGATCATTGAATTTTGTGAAGACAAAATGATGCTATCAAAGTGCCAGAGTAGGGCTGGAGCTACTGCAGTTAGCTAATGACTTACAGCTGTCTGTTCTGGATTGGGAATGGTTTTTAATGGCTATGGTAAAGTTAGTGGATGAGATAGAGTGAAACATTTTGTGATGCCCTATGGGTATAATTTAAGTCTCCACTGGGTTAGAGACCTGTTTTGGAGTGATCAAGCATTTGTTCTCTGCTCTGGGGTTGTTTTTGAAGCTCTCTGAAGCTTCAGGAGATACAAGCAGTACTGACAAATTCAACTGAAGAAAGAGTCCTGGTTTTATGTCCTTTCTGTAAGCTGTAGTCCCTTCGCTATTCCCGGCTCAAAATGGAGAGGTGGAGCACAACAGGAGCACCTGAGAGCTCTGAGATGTAGCAAGAGGTTACTTTTCCTTGTCTCATGGCAAGGAGGAATGCAAGCATCTGTTTCTTTACATCTAAAGAAAGTAATTTCCATGCTGCCTTGGTAAATGAGACCATTGGTACCAATATTACAGCTTTTTTTTTTTTATAGTGCCCCTGAATTTGGAGGGGCAACACAGATTTGCAGAGGTGACTTCATAAAAAAGAAGCATGGCCTTCTAGAGGGGGAACTAGCCTGAGAACTGCAGGTCAGACTTTGCTTCTCAGCTTATTGAGGGCTTCCAGAGGATTTTGTGGGCTTCATTGTCAGTGATTCTTTGTTCCTTCAGCCTCTGCTGACTTTAACTGGAGGTATAGGTGTTTATTGCTCTTAAAATATCAGATTGAACTTTCAGTTTGCTCATTTTCCTGACTAAAAAGTTCTATAATTTCCTGGAGATTTGTGGGGTTGTTGGATTCAATTGGGAATACTTAGAAAGGTCAAGAAGATGTTGGTAGTTAAAATACCAACCAAAATATCTATCTGGCTGTGTCTTAATGCAAGAAGGAGTACCCTGCGGTCATTGCCTACTAACAGTCATCAGTTTACATTACCCTCTTGACTCTGCACAAGGCAGTGGGTCAAAAATTTTGCCTAGCAGGACAATCCAGCAGCTTCTCTGTTTCCTAGGGATTTCTGTAATCTGTGCAAATGAGTATTCTGGTAGCAATATCCTATTCCTGGTTTACAACTTTTTTTTTTTTACAGTTAACAGCAGCCTCTCCATCACATGATCAGATAAGAGTTTCAAGAATGACAGGCGGGATGAAATATCCTTACTATCGGTGTACCAACTGTGTACATCAACACCTTCAGCTATTGCAGTACAGGCTTCTGCCTCTTTTAGTCCGTGTTTAGACATGGAACCGATGTATAGAAAATTAATTTATAAACTTACACATTTGGTGTAAAGCTCCAACCAAATAAAAAATCTTGAAAAAACCTAAACATTTTAAACCAAAAAAGCTGTTCTGGAGGCATCCTCTTACTTGTTTGGTGAGGGGTAGACATTTGCCCACATAAAGATGTCTCTCTCAGCAGCTGCATAATTAGGAAACATGCTTTGAGAACATGTATTTTAGAAACAGTCAATCTCAGATGGTTGCTTGTGTCATCAAGACAATTCTAGGTGTTATCAAGACATCTGTACATTGTGTAATTACTGCCTCGACCTCAGCAAAATTGCTGAAAGCTACAGCAAATAAACTCTACCCTTATGAATTATGTTTTATTAACCTGTCAGTTCTTTTTAAAAAATAACAGGCAGTTCAAGGTAAAACTTGACATGTTTCATTACATGTTGTTATATGCCGCATATATCCTTTTTTATGGCACTAAGATACAATTGGAGCCCAGCATATCCCACAGCAGTTAGATCACAGAAGTTGCAGACTCTAATCTGTGTCTGTTAGTTGTAATGAATATTATGATGGCTTTGAACACACAGGTTGACTCGTCACCAGATCAAATGGCTCAGCTCATGACCTGAAAACCTGAATGAAGAAAGGAGCGAGTTGAAACTGAGCCCACAATTAGCTTTTGCTACAAAACTGAGACCAGATGGCCATCTGTTTATTAGAGATGGTGTCAAGGAGAGACTTGGCCACTTTAGATGCAACTTTAAATACTGATACGTGGTTGGAAGGCTTCAAGACAAGCCTGTGTGGTTTTAGTACTAGATCTGGGAAGAGCATCGCTCTGAACTGTGAGATCATGTAACCTCCCCGCATGCCTCAAGTTGATGCAAAGTTGTCTGCCAACAGGGTCCTCTTGTAATCATGGTATTATTTGCTTCCTATACCATCTCATTTATAAACTTGGTGTCCTCTACTGCCACTGCAACTTAGACTGTACCTCTCTTCATGTCTGTTCATTAAAGAAAAATGCTAATGTTTTATTGTTTTGCAAAATTGTCTTTCCTGGCTCTGTTCCCCTTCCTGCCCCCAAGCACAAAACATGATGGAAGTAGAGTATCATCCAGTTCCACTTGGGAGAAGACAGTATCTTAAGCCATGCTTGCAAAGCTGCCAGTTTCATTTGGAAATGTAGTTAGATGTTTAATATTATATCTCTGGTAAACATGAATGGATTTTTATTTCTGAAAACAAACAAGAGGGTGGGTGCTGTTGTCATTGAATTTTACATAATGCTTATATGCAAATACCGTATGCATCAGTGTTTGTATTTCTGGTGTATGTGTGTGCTGCTTTACAATGGTTCCAGATAGCTGTCAGATACCCACACAGTGCTGAATTTGAAAAGATTCCTTCGTGAGCTCTGAGCATTCATGTATTTCCTTCATCCTTGAAGCAATTCTCCTAGGTATGGTCAGAAATAGTGCAATCTTGTTGCTTTTTGTTGCTTGCCATACTATTAAAAAGTAGGTGCACCAGAACAAACCTGCCAGTGTTCCTCCTTTTCCCTGACCATCTAAAACATCTTTGAGTAAACTTGTGGAAGCCTTGCTGCCTCTTTGAAGCTCCTGGAAAAGACTGACCAAGAGGTGATACAGAGGGTCCCTCAGAGGGTGGGGACACACACCATAAGACTGCTTACTTCATTTATTGACCACAGTGAGCTATTTTTGTTCACTTCACCTGCAAAGTGAGCTTTCTGTAAAAAGACAGCAGAGGACCCATTGGCCACAGATCTGAAGAAGCCCAGGCAGTTTGTGGCGGCTGTTTAGGGGATTAAGCCTTCAGGTAGCTCCTGCATGTTCAAATATTGGCTTTAGTGTGCTCTGCTTCCTGCCTCAGCACGCTGATCATGATACTCAAGTACAGCACAACCCACTCATCAAGAAAAGGGGGAAGGGAGGACATTTAAGTCTTATTTAAGTCTGCCTTGTAGGTATCAATGTGGCTTGCTGCAAGCAGTGTTTCATCTGTAGCATTTAATAGTAAGGTTGGCTATATGGGGAGCACCTGGCACTCTTCATCTTTAAGTTTAAATGGTATTTGAAGTGTTTGTGGAAGGTGTGGAAGGCTATATTTTGAAAAGCTACTGATGTTTTCTGTTGGTTGTCCTGCGAAGCATTGAAGTGAATACTTGGGGGAAGAACTCATTCTGTACCACAAAGCTTAATCAGTGTTCACATAGTAGTCTTGTAGAACAGTAGACTCCCACAGCATCCTCATAGGCAAGCTTAGGAAGTGTGGGTTGGATGAATGGGCAGTGGGGTGGATTGAAAACTGGCTAGCAGATAGAGCTCAGAGGGTTGTGATTAGTGGCAGAGTCTAGTTGGAGGTCTGTGACAAGTGGTGTTCCCCGGGGGTCAGTACTGGGTCCAGTCCTTTTCCACATATTCATCAATGATCTGGATGAAGGGATAGAGGGTACCATCAGCAAGTTTGCTGATGACACAAAACTGGGAGGGGTTGCTGACACACCAGAAGGCTGTGCTGCCATTCAGCGTGACCTGGACAGGCTGGAGAGTCAGGCAGAGAGAAACGTCATGCAGTTCAACAAGGGCAAGTGTAAGGGACTGCGCTTGGGGAGGAATAACCCCATGCACCAGTACAGGTTAGGGGCTGACCTGCTGGGAAGCAGCTCTGTGGAAAGAGACCTGGGAGTCCTGGTGGACAACAGGATGACCATGAGCCAGCAACATGCCCTTGTGGCCAAGAAGGCCAATGGCATCCTGGGGTGCATCAAGAGGTGTGTGGCNGCTTGGATGCTGTCCTGTGCAACCTGCTCTAGGGGATCCTGCTCTGGCAGGGGGGTTGGACTAGATGATGTCCAGAGGTCCCTTCCAACCCCTGTGATTCTGTACCAAGGAAATATATCATCATAGGAAGCCAACATACTGATTTCTTTCATGTCTGTGCCAGTTTCTCGAGAATAAAACAAGTTGTTCTCACTCACTGTGCTCAAGCATACAATTGGGTATATTTATTCTGTGCAAAGCAGTTCTGCTGTGGAGCATGGAGTTCTTGCATCCCAGATAAGGGGCAAGGAACAAAAAGGATGTAAGCCTTCCTGCTCTTGGTTATATGAATCTGCTGTCTAGTAGCCTTAAATGCTGAAATTCTAGCGTGTGGTTAGTCACCTGCTATTTTCTCAGCTGTATGGGGTGTGGACTTTCAACATCTCCTGTGCATATGGAGGTGGGCAGAATATCTACCGTTCGCACTTGAGAATATTCTCGAGCTTATCAACTATCAGCAGCAACTGACCCTTTATAATCACTAACATGTTAGCAACTGAGGCTTTTCAGAATCTTATGTATGAAATAACTGGATTTCATGCCTTTCAGATGACGATTTTTTTTGTTGTTGTTTTTTGTTTACTCATTTCTCTTTTTCGTTTTTCTAGTGAAGCTGTGGTCTACCAACTTGGACAACTCAGTAGCAAGCATCGAGGCCAAGGCTAATGTGTGTTGTGTCAAATTCAGCCCCTCTTCTAGGTATCACCTAGCTTTTGGCTGTGCAGGTACGTAAAAGGGTTTTGGGGCATAGAGATACTGTTTCTTCCTTCGTTTCTTATTCCCCCCAAAGATGTGAGGTTGGCTGCTGTGCCCAGGACTGAGGTGTCTTTGCAGTTAAAATGCCTCTGAGTTAGACTTCAAGTGTGCAGTCACCTAGAAGACATCATGATACCCGAGTGTTAACTTCATCCTGCAGCCTGATTTTTTTAATTTGGGTGCCTCTGTCAGAGATAAAAGCTCATGAAAGCAAGCCACTTAGTGTGTTTATTGAGATCGCTAAGGCAACCAGGTAAAGCTCATCTTTGAGAATCTCATAGGAAAGTTAATGTGTTAACATGGTAATGGTTGTTCTTTCTGATTTGTAGCGTTGCTCTATAAATACTACAATGCTGTACCGGGAATTTTAACTGGTTTTACCTGAGGCGTGCTGTAAAACAGTTGGTGTGCGTGTTTCCCATAGCTGCAACTACCGTCCCCATGGGTGGGCTCGTGTTTTCCTAGGTTGGGCAAAGCATCGCTGTTAATGTGGGTTTTTTTGAAGTAGTCAGTGGGGAAGGCATGATGAGCCTTTTATTCACTTAGATTAAATAGTTCTTGGTGATAATACAAAGACTTGAGAGCAGAGTGGGTATTGCTTTGGGAGAAAACTGTATCACGCTATGCATGCAGCAACTGAAACTCGGAGGTGCCTATAAATGTTTAACCAACTCTGCATTTTCTTTCTCCTCGGGGAGTTTTAATGCACTTGTAACTAGATGTTCTGACGACATTTGCTGTCTCTGAACTTCAGGTGATACGTTGATGATTCTTTCAACCACTGGTTTACCATTTCATTTAGGTGTTCCAATTTCCAGGCTCTGATTTTACTTAGATTGTGACTCTTAGGAGGAAAAAATAAATTTGCATTTTGATACACTGCAAAAAATGGATTCAAGTTGGAGTGTAAAATATTGACTTGCTTGACAGGCATGTCGCTGAAGTTTAGTGAATTACATGCAAGAATAGAATTGAATTACAATACCTGCTAGCAGCATCTGAATGAAAGGGGCTATCTGTGAAAGGCTCTAGGGAAAGATGAGAGCACCAGCTCCAAATGGATCAGCTGCTGATTAAAATAGATATGTAAAAGCACCACGAAACAGAATTCTTCCTGATAAATCAGTAACTGGCATTCCTTTCTACCTGAAAGGCAGGGGGCGGGGATAAGGCACAGATAAATCTATGAAGGTTTTCAGAGCTGCAGGGCACGTGGGATGGAAGCAGACAGGAGTGTCTATATCCCCATGCTTACCTCTAGCAAACCACAATGGGCTTATCTTCAACAAGTGTGTTTGGGAAAGAAGCATCATCAAGCACGAGGAGTTAGTTATGTGGAGGTTTTCAATGACTGCATGTGCGTTTTTATGATTTAGAGAATGCTGAGGGGTAAAACGGTATTTGTACTGGGGAAGAAGGTGTAGGAGGAAGACAAGATAAAATCTCAAAAGTGTTTACATCTGCTTGATGCTTGGTAATTGAGTCTCTAAATAAAAATTATAATGGGTATTTAACTATGATTGCTGAAACAATTATATGGAGTAATTGAACTGATGGGAATGGCTTCCCACAAAGGAATTCTAATTGATCTTTCAGCCATAAACACGTGAAAAATGGCATATGAAATTAAAAGAAATACTGGGGTCTTGAAAGATGTTATTTCTGAACTCCTAAAAAAATCAGAGCAAAGAAATGAATTAGTGTCTACTTTCATATTCCATATAGTCAGACAGTCCTTTTTCATGTGTTATGATGGAGACAAATGTTTTTCTCCTCCATCGGTTTCAGCTGGTCTTGTTTACTGATTTCATTTAGTCTATGGAAAAAGCAATCTAACTTGTAAATAGTATGATTTGTCACAGAGACTACAAAATTAATAAAGGAAGAGTCAAAGGTGGTTTCCCTGAGTAGTATTGAAGAAGAAAAAAAAAAAGGTGGATTGGGCACACTGACTTGGCCATTCCTGTTTGCCCCCCAGTAGGAATAAAGATGAGCAATGCAAAACGCTAAACACTAATTCAGTGACCAGTGTAGCAGGCAATTTCAGAAAGCTGTCCTAGCACTGCCTTGGCTTGTTCACATACTCAGAGGATTTTCAGTTACTTCAATTACTTATTCAGTGATTTAGTCAATGGTAAAAGAGCCAAGACTTCCTAGCGTTGCATGCCCAGCACAGTTTTGTACAGTATTTAGGCAGAAGTGCTGCTCCTTTATATACGCTCTTGTTTTATTTGTTGATTTGGTGGAACTTAATGTTATATATGTGTGTATATGTGTTTGTAGTTTAAGACGATGAGATAAGCAATTGATGAAGTGGTTGAGGGGGGAAGTATTGGTACTTTGAGATATAAAAGGAGAAAGTTGATTTAATATACTATTACTAAGTTACTAAACATACATGTTTCAGTTCCCCCCCTTTCTCTGTATGCAGAATAGATTGCAAGCTAGCATGCCTTGTTTTAGCAGTGCAATTTTGGCTGAAAGTTTAAATTCTTTTCAGTGCTAATATTTTGAAATTATGAATTTTTTTCCATTTTCATTTCTTGTTTTTTATTTTCTCTTGATGGTCTTAATCATCCATACAGCTGAAATCCCTTTTCATATATAGATCCCCCAATCAGGATGT